>SJXQ01011377.1:165733-200910 GCA_006408695.1 Aepyceros melampus
GGTGGGTGGGTGAAAGAGATGGAGTGGGTGGGTGGAAGGGATGGGGTGGGTGGCTGGGTTGGAGGGGGGTCCAAGAGAGAAGGGATATATGTATACATATAGCTAATTGGTCTTCCCAGGTGGCACTAGTGGTAAAGAACCTGCCTGCCAATGCAAGAGATTCAAGAGACATGGGTTTGATCCCTGGGTCGGGAAGATCCCCTAGAGGAGGACATGGCAACCTACTTCAGTATTCTTGCCTAGAGAATCCCATGGATGGAGGAGCCTGGCCAGCTACAGCCCATAGAGTCACACAGAGTCGGACATGACTGAATGACAACATGATTTCTGGAAAAATGACTGCCATGTGGTAGGTCCTCAGTACCTTATTTGTTGTAATACAGAAGAAAAATTAATGAACATCTCATATACATACTCAGTGAATGACCTAGCCTCTCTTTTTCTCCTTACGCTGCTTCCAGAGAAGACATCAGTAGAACATTTTATACTTTCTTTTGAACATCTGTAACCTTTTCTAAGAGCACTTTCCCCCCAAAGCAGGATGAAACTGAAGGGACTGCAGCCTCTGTGAGAATCTGGAAGTGTGGGGATTGCCATAGTAATTGATTCCTTAAAAACAATTTCAGAAGAGAAGTTTCCATTTTGCCTCCCATCTTCTATCAGTTTGTAGTGCTTTGACCCACATTATACATATAAATACTGTCCTTGTGGATACCAGTGATAGGGCTTTTGCTCTGATGCTCAGACAAAGCAAGCCGTCTGTGAGACTTGCACATGGCTCTCTTTTGAGCAGACACAGTGACGTATTCTGGTAGTAATCATACTGAATTGTTAAATAGATTGGGTTATCAATAAAACCACACTGAATACATTTTGCTATTTTATTTCATTTTATTTCTTCTGCTTTATGACTAGAAATCAGTATTTTATTTCATTTCATTATCTTATTTCATTTATTTTTGGCTGCACTGGGTCTTCCTTGCTGTGTGCAGTCTTCTCTCTAGTTGCCATGCAAGGGCTTATTTTCCCACGGCATGTGGGATCTTAATTCCCCGACTAGGGATTGAACTCACATCCCCTGCATTTGAAGGTGGATTCTTAACCACTGGACCACCAGGGAAGTCCCAGAAATCAGTGTTTTAGAAGAGGAACAAATGTGTGTGTGTGTGTGTATTCGAACCATCAGTGAAAAGATTCAGAGATATAGACAGACAGATACAGATATAGATACATATGATTCATAGATAGAAAGACATAGATGATACAGGTATAGATAATATAAGTATAGGTATATAGATACGATATTGGGGTTTCCCAGGTGGCTCAGTGGTAAAGAATCCACCTGACAATGCAGGAGATGCAAGAGATGTCAGTTCAATCTTTGGGTCAGGAAGATTCCCTGGAGGAGGCCATGGAAACCCACTTCTGTATTCTTGCCCAGAAAATTCCATGGACAGAGGAGCCTGGAGGGCTACAGTCCATAGGGATGCAAAGAGTTGGACACGACTGAGCGACTGAGCACATAGATATATACACGTAGATGTAGCTATCACTGAGTTATTATTGGCTCATTCTTTCAACAGCATCTGATTTTGTTAGATTATTCCATAAAAAGAACTATTTATTAATAAAGAATATTTGTTTCTTAACTGAAAGCTTGCCATAAGTACCAGAACCAGAGGAGCAGAAGCCCCCAAGTCTTACTCTGTATGCCTTCCCCGATTCTGCTTCTCATGAAATAATCTGGGCCCAGGTTGGCTCAAGAACATCTGTCTCCATCAGGACACAAGAAAAAAGCTCCCGATGGAAAACAATTGGAAGGGCAGTGAAGAGGGTCTACTTGCTACAGTAGCAGAAATCAAGGCAGAGATGCCTTGTCACTGGTTATTTCTTCAGATTCCTAGGCCCTTCAAAGGGCAAGTATGAGATAGAAGAATCCTTGAAGACCCAGCACTGACTTCGTTTCTTGGAAAGAGGTGGATGTGTCATCAAACCCTGTCTACAGACTTAAAGAGCAGCCCCGTTTCTTTTTACAGTTTATCACCACTATGCACCCCTGGCGGAGAAGGCAATGGCACCCCACTCCAGTACTCTTGCCTGGAGAATCCCATGGACAGAGGAGCCTGGTGGGCTGCAGTCCATGGGGTCGCTAAGAGTTGGACACGACTGAGCGACTTCACTTTCACTTTTCACTTTCATGCATTGGAGAAGGAAATGGCAACCCACTCCAGTGTTCTTGCCTGGAGAATCCCAGGGATGGGGGAGCCTGGTGGGCTGCAGTCTATGGGGTCACACAGAGTCGGACACAACTGAAGCGACTTAGCAGCAGCAGCAACAAGCACCCCTGGTGGTGCTAGTGGTTAAGAACCCGTCTGAAAATACAGGAGATGTAAGACATGCAGGTTCAATTGCTGGGTTGGGAAGATTTCCCTAGAGGAGGAAATGGCAACCCACTCTAGTATTCTTGCCTGGAAAATCCCATGAACAGAGGAGCTTTGCAGGCTACAGTCCATGGGCTTGCCGAGTCCGACATGACTGAAGGAACCTTGCATGATGCATCTCTATTCAAGCAGTTAAAATTGCATCAGACTCCCCTGGTGGTCTGATGGTTAAGAATCTGCCTGCTAATGCCAGGGACATGGGTTCCATCCCTGGTCAGGGAAGGTTCCACAGGCTGTGGAGTGAGTAAGCCTGTGCAACACAGCTACTGAAGCCCACACGTCTAGAGATTAGGCTCCACAAGAGGAAGCCACCAGAATGAGAAGCCCACGCACAACTAGAGAGTAGCTGGCCCTCACTTGTTGCAACTAAAGAAAGCCCTCGTGCAGCAATGAAGAACCAGTGCAGCCAAGAATAATAAATTAACTTAAAAATTAATGTCCTTTAAATCTCTTTTAATCTATGGATTTATCTCCAATCCCTTCCCTTTAATTTGTTTAAGTTTATCTGATGAAGAAACTGAGCCGCTTGGCCTGTAAGATTTCCCAGATCCCAGGTTTCTTTCTTTCATGCTCTTTGCATATTGGCCGCTGAGCCTAGAGACTGTGTAAGACTCAGGCTTAAGGTTTTGGAAAATTTATAGTGTTTTTCAAAATCCAAAGTGAAGCTTTATCTGTTTTTTAATCTTAGCAATCAATGATGTTTACTATCCAAATTTATCACCTGCTGGAAGCTATGAGATGTAAAGGTAATATGTATGTGTTAATATGTAATAATAAATGCAAGAACATACTTGTATGTGTAAATATACTACAGGTAATATAAACAGCATATGCTATTGAATATAGCTATATGCTGATGTATGATCTATATTATGTAACTAGGTTGTTATATTTTAAAATTAAATATAACAAGTTTATGTCAGCAGCTGTCACATTATGTGAAGAAAATAAAGCCAGGACCTAGAATAATGGGACGAGTGGTGTTAATGATGCTACCTAGGAAGACCTTATGATGAAACTAATAAAACTCATGGCCTTTGAGTTGACAAATAAATACAATATAGACTAAACTAGGCAAAGATCATGAATTTTGCACTAGGCAAATAAACATCAAATAAAAGGATTCTTAGTTGAGAATGATTTGGATATGTTTCAAAGCACAAAGATAGAAACTGGAAAAAAAATCAGTATAGCTAAAACTTAGTAAGAAAGCAATAATATTAGGTGAAATTTTTGTCTAGTGACAGGGTCACAGTTGCTATCATTTCAGACACTGTAAGTGCTTTAAGTTACAGAGTCAGCCCAAAGGCTCTCCTTCTAATACAGGCTTTTATTTAAAGAAGCTCCTGTTCTAATGCTCCTTTGAGTGCTTCAGTATATTCCCTAAAGTGAATACACAAAGCTCTATCATTTATATCTTCATATAACTTTCCACCATCCATTTAAAATACCACTCTGGTGGAAAAGATGATACGTCTTACTTTATATAGGACTGATTTTATAGAAGGGCTGCTTGGTTTAAGAACTGTTTGCGCTGTATCTACACAGAGAACAAAGAGTAGAATCATTATGAGTGGAGAAAAAAAATTGTCTCAATTATGTGTAGATTCCAGATGGGCTGATTCACATGTATTTGCTCCTCTTAGACGAGTTCTTCTCTGAAAGACACAGCCATCACTGAAATCCAAACATCTTTCACATAAAATGGAAAGATGTCTCGCACATTTCTGTGGATGGCTAAAGAAGCTGTTCATTCAAAAAAAAAAAAAACATCAAAATTTGCCTTTTTTCCAGTTTCAGGGAGCTCTGAGTTGAAATTTGAATACTCTCCTGCAGTCACAGTTTCTCCATCCATTATGTCTGGATAGATTCCTAAAGCAGCATCTCTAGGGCATGAAATCTGGGCACAGATTCCCAAATTGTGGGCATGGTCATCGTCTAGAATCTGTACTGTGCACCCTGTGACTTCACTGGTCAGGGGTTTGCCTTCTCAAGAGAGGAATATCAGTACCTGCCTCCTCCTTAGTCTAAACCAATCGAACCGGTAGAAAAGACAGGCTATGTTCTTTGGGAATCAAATTGATTTTTTCCAATCAATAATTTGATAGGTCAAACTCTAAAAACCTAGGTAAATTCAGTGAAAATGAGCTATGACTCTCAGAGAATCTCATTAAAGAAGCATGTTAGATTCTTTTTATCTTCTCTAGTTTTGATATCTCAGGATACAGTGCATGTTTGTTTCAAATTGACTTGGGGTGGGAGGGAGGAAACGAAGGACAGATACAACTCAGATGCCTAATTAAATAAGCCAGAAACAATTAGGGCTGATCAACATTTAATGACTTTCTGTGTGGCTGACTATTATCCATTGCTGATTCAGAGACTAGTTAAAAGCCACACTTATCTCCCACCGATTTTTCATTTGATCTTCAGCCTTGCTGTTTGTTTCTTCACTTTGAACACATCAAGTTTATTTTAATTAATTTTTATTGCAATACAGTTGCTTTACAATGCTGTGTTTGTTTCTATTGTACAGCAAAGTGAATCAGTTAAACATGTATCTGCTCTTTTTTGGATTTCCTTCCCATTTAGGTCACCACAGAGCACTGAGCAGGGTTCCCTGAGGTACACAGTAGGTTTTCATTAGCTATTTTACCTAATTTTTTGCCTACCACCCAGCATGGCTTAGTTCCCTGACCAAGGATTGAACTCCTGCCCCCTGTACTGGAAGCATGGAGTCTTAACCACTGGATTGCCAGGGAAGTCACATTTGCCTATTTCATACATAGTATCAGTGGTGCATGTATATCAATCCCAATCTCCCAATTCATCCTACCCTTTTCCTCCCTTGGTGTCCATATGTTTGTTCTCCACATCTGTGTCTCTATTTCTGAACAGATTCAAGTTTTAACAATAAAAATGGTGGCTGTGTTGATGCCCACATTGCTCTTGGCATCCCTCTCTTATCCATAAAGCCCCCTTCCACACAGCCATATTCAGAAGCAGTGCATTTCCAACCCTGTTGAGGATCTCCGCTACTTTTCAATGCCCTGAGTTGGCTTCCTGTCCCGGGTCTAGCCTTGAGAACTGTCCCAGGGTGGTTATTGTCTTTAATCACAGTCCCCATTGCTACCCAATTCTCACTGGTCCTCCATCAAGGATGTGCTCCTCCCACCAAAAAAAAGTCCCACTTTCCAAGAGGAAGTGGTTGGCTCTGCCACTTAGCTTCTGTTTTGCTTAGGCAATTTGGTTACAGAAATGGAGTCAGCCCTCTCAGGGCTTTCCCAGTTCTTGCAGACCTGAATAGAGACAAATTGAAAACATCTTTTGAAAAGAACAAGCAGAATCCCATGCATGTGGTCCATCCCAGCTGGCTGAGGGCTACCTCTTCCTTTTGGAAAAGCACATAGATCTCCTGGACTCATTCTCTAGACCAGGGTTTTTCAACCTCATGGGATTGGCATTTGGGGCCAGAAAATTATTTTTTTAATGTTATTTATTTATTTACTTATTTGTTTTTTCTAACCTATATTTTATTTTTTAAGGGGTGTCTGTTGTAGGGTGGTTGGCAGTGCTCCTGGTCTCTACTGACTAGATTAAGATATGTTCTAATCAATCTGGAAGTACTTTGGCTTTTTGGGGGGGCTTATTTATGTTTTCTGAACTTTTTATTTTGTATTGGGGCATAGCAATCAACAATATTGTGATAGTTTCAGGTGAACAGCAAAGGGACCCAGCCATGCATATACATGTATCCATGCTTCCCAGGTGGTAAAAATTCCAGTGGTAAAGAATCTACCTGCCAATGCAGGAAATGCAGAAGATGTGGATTCTATCCCTGGGTTGGGAGGATCTCCCGGAGTAGGAAATGGCAACCACTCAAGTATTCTTGCCTGGAAAACTCCAAGGACAGGGGAGACTGGTGGGCTACAATCCATGAGCACACACACACACACCTCCTTCAAATCCCCCTCCCATGCAGGCTGCCACATCACATTGAGCACAGCACCCTGTGCTATACATAGGTCCTTGCTGGTTATCCATTTTAAATATAGCAGTGTGTAGGAAGCACTTTGGCTTTATCAGTCTCACTTCTAACCGCAGTTATTATACTTCTGGAAACAACTCGTCAGGACCACATCACCTGTGATTTGTACCTGGTTCCTACACACAAGGTAATCCTATCAATAGGAGAGAAAAGATCTTCTTGTCTGTCTGCCATGAGACTTGAGAAGAGGTTGGTTTGCAGGACTCCGACCTATGAAAATCTGTTATAAGAGGATGGCTGAGCTCCTTTGAATAGCTCAGTCATTAGCCATTTGGAGTGAAACTGACTCAGATGACATCCTGATTTTGGAAGGAAATCTTACTCCTTAATATTCTATTTCTCAGAGATGTCAATGGCCCAGCAGAGGCCACAATAAGCCACCGGAAGCTAATGCTTATTATAGCAGCTAGTTCATCTTAGACGATCGACATTTGGACCTAAACACTGTCATACAGACAATGTGAAGTAAGTCAGAAATATAAATACAAATACTGTATATTAATACATATATGTAGAATCTGAAAAAAATTGGTATAGATGATCTTATTTACAAAGCAGAAACAGACACAGATGTAGAGAACACTAAGGAGGTTCTGGAAGGTGGGGTGGGATGAATAGGAAAATTAGGATTGACATATGTAAGCTATTGATACTATGTATGAAATGGAAACTAATGAGAACCTACTGTATAGCACAGGGAACTGTGATGGCTAACTGTGCTCTGTGGTGACCTAAACGTGAAGGAAATCCAAAAAGAGGGTTGTATGTATACAGATAGCTGATTCACTTTGCTGTACAGTAGAAACTACCATAGCATTGTAAAGCAGTTATACTCCAATTTATTTTTTAAGGCAGAAAAACAAAAACAATAGACATATTGTAATATATTCCTAACTGGAATCCTTATTTTGCTTAACACAGTTTATAATATTCTTTCAGAAATATTTTCTGTTTAAAAATTTTGCACAGCTCTTCTTTTTCCCTTGTTTTGATTTGCTATTCCTTGTATTTTTCACAACAGCTGTTTCCCAAACTTCAGAAGCCATTTAGATTTTACAACTTCTGAAAATACCCCTTGCTTTTCTCCTTTATTGCACAACCTGTGAAGCTGTATCTTTTTGGAGTGAGTCACAATTGCAATCATTTTAAAGATGAGTTTGTAAATGCAGGGAAATAGAACTATCATTCTTTTCTTTCTGGTGTATTGACACACTTTGAACTGAAGTTATTTCCTTGACAATTTCTCTTTCACACACATCAGTGATGACTTTGGTTTGCTTTGGATAATACCGTATATTAACTATAAAGTGATTTCATAAATTTTGCCAACCTCATTGGAGCTTTATTCTCCTCTCCAAGACATGCTCTGTTATTTCCCCAACTGTCAGAGGACAAAAATAAGCCTGCTGTTGACTCACAACTTTCTCCCAAACTACATGCAAAAAAAGTTGCTTAAAGATGATCCTTACTAACAATTAGTGGTTAGATTAATTAGTGATTTTTAAAATCCTCATTGAGATGTTATAACCAGAGCCCCTACAAGCAGTCCTCTATTTATATATGGAAGTTCAACCTGATGGGCTTATCTCGTGCCCTGTTGATAAGCATCTCAGGATGGCATGAAAACCATACCATGATGGCTTAGGGTTTAATGCTAAGTGAGGATCCTAAGAGTTTACAAGCAGTGCTGTTTCCAAGAGTTTGTATGCATTTCTGAATTTTTACCTAATCTGTTTTACATCAATTTGAGAATATCTACAAACAATGTTTAAAACGACACCCTTCTTGGACTTAAATTTGCATAAAAATGTTGAAAGAATTGCATGTGTTTCTGAGTTTGACACAAGGATGGATTTTTTAAAGTTATATGTTCACCCTAGCATACACCTCTTTTTAATAAAGTCATTCTTATTTTATTTATTTATTTTTTTCTGCCCCACACAGCATGTGGAATCTTAGTTCCCCAACCAGGAAGCAAGCCCCCTGCAGTGGGAGTACTGGACCGCCAGAGAAGTCCCATGGGACAGATTTTACTCAGGATCTGCTTATATAATGCAAAATCTGTGTATTTAGCCATGGGCAACTATGTCCTGCTTTCTCAGAACATCGATTACTGCAGTAATTCTATACTGATGTGATTGTCAATTATGTTTATAACACAACATAAGGATGGCGTGAAAAATCCCATTGTCCAATGATACAGAGACTTTAAAGAAGAAAAGAGGGCAGGCCAGACTGAAAACAAGATTTTTGGATACTGTCTCTAAACACCAACATACTGAAAAAAATGGAGAAAACTAGGCAAAAATAGACAACTAATATGGTTAAGTTCCACCGAACAAACCACTTTTGTAAATCAAACAGATCTCTAAGTAAATCCTGAACATTTTCCTCTTTGTATTTAAAAAAATTGAATAAAAAGTAAGTAAATAAAAAAAGAATGTCAAAGGCCAGGAGAATCAGATATTCAGTTCAGTTCAATTCAATTCAGTCGCTCAATTGTGTCTGACTCTTTGTGACCCCATGGACTGCAGCACGCCAGGCCTTCCTGTCCATCACCAACTCCCAGAGTTTACTCAAACTCATGTCCATTGAGTCAGTGATGTCATCCAACCATCTCATTCTCTGTCGTCCCCTTTTCCTCCCGCCTTCAATCTTTCCCAGCATGAGTCTTTTCAAATGAGTCAGCTGTTCACACAGGTGGCCAAATATTGGGATTTCAGCTTCAGCAGATATTGGTACCTGATAAAATAACAGATATGAAGCACCTGGGAAAGATGCTTGTGGGAGATTGGCATGCTTGAAAGACACGGTGACTCAGGTACCCTTTTATAATTAGTTGCTTAAATCTTAAAGATGGAGGAACATTTGAGCTTAGACAATTATTACAGCCTTTTGGAGCCTTTTAGCTATGCTCATTCAAGTAACTAAAATTGAACTCCCCAGTACCAAAAGACACCTGCTTTGTGGACTTCCCTGATTGTTCAGTGGTTAAGATTCCACACTCCCAATGCAGGGGACATGGGTTTGATCCCTGCTCAAGGGGAACTAAGATCCTGCATGCTGAGTGGTGCATCCTTGAAACAAAACAAAACACATGCTTTGACAAAAAGTAGAAAACTGCAATACCCCAGCCTCAGTCTAGCCACAGATGGGGCCTCACATAGATAAGCCCACTGGAAAGCACAAGGCATGTGGGTTTGTGGTTGGCAGATAAAAGCATCTAAGAGGAAAAGTGATCCACACCCACTGTGTGTATCTGTGTGTATCTTTCAGAGACGGGACAGATGGCATAAGAAGCAGGAAGAAGAGTCAAGAATCACCAGTCATATCTATGAGTATTCTACTGATGTCCTTTGCAGGACGTGATAACCAAGAAAGAGCATCTCATCTGACTAGGGACAGAGGACCTCTGGGAATCTCAGCTGTTTTGGAACATCCTGGGTAGCTGTGGTTGAGGTGATGGCTCTTTTGCCTGATCTGTGAGGCTGCAGGGAAAGAGACAAGATGGCAGCCAACTGCATGCCCAGGTCTGCGATGGTGACACAGTCGTGTCTCTATGAGGTGGCTGTTCCTGTTGACTCCATTCCGCAGATGTGGAGACTGAGGCTCAGAGAGGTGATGTATCTTAACCAAAGATGCAGAGTTAGAGGAATACCTGAGGTTCACACAGAGGCAGTCTGGTTCCAGCACTCATTATCTTAAACTCTATTCTACCCTCTCTTCCTAAAGATAAGAGAACCTACCAGGCAGAGAGATGAAAGGTATTCCAGGAAGAGGAACAACACATGAAAGAACTCAAGGAGAGAGAGAAATTGTGGTCCATCTGGGGACCCAAAGACAGCGTGGCTGGAGATGCAGAGAGGAGTCCACAAGGCCTGGTTCTACCAGCTGCGAGCTGAGTGACCTTGGCTAAGTCAGTTGCTACTCAGCTTTAGTTTCCTCATCTGTAAAAGGAGATAAGAGATACTTACGGCATTTATGACCTAACGCCATTGTGAAGAGGAAGTCATCATTTACACAAAGTGCTTAGCAGGACACTTGGCATCTGGCCAGCACGGCATCCATGCCAGCTGTCCGCATGGTTATTATTATTGGTGTGGGGGCAGGGGGAGTATTGGAAATGAGAATGGGGAGGTTTGCACAGGCCACAGCCCATTTTGATTCTAGAATGCTAGAAATGAAGAGCCACTGCAGGATGTTAAGCAAGAGAATGACATTATCAGATTTATAACAGGGGGAGTTAACTCTTGAAAAAGTCAGAAAGAGATCTGCATTGTTTGTGTTTTTGGTACTGAGCTGCATGAGCTGCTTCTATATTTTGGAGCTTAATCCTTTGTCCATCGCTTGGGTTGCAAATTTTTTCTCCCATTCTGAGGGCTGACTTTTCGTCTTGTTTATGATTTCCTTTGCTATGCAAAAACTTTTAAGTTTAATTAGGTCTCATTTGTTTATTTTTGTTCTAATTTTCATTACTCTAGGAGGTGGGTCAAAAAAAGACCTTGCTGTGGTTGGTTTCTGTCAAAGAATGTTCTTCCTATGTTTTCCTTTAAGAGTTTTATGGTGTCCAGTCTTCAAACTGACACCTTTCTCCAAGGGATCTTCCTGATCCAGGGATCAAACCTGTGTCTCTTATGTCTTCTGCATTGGTAGATGGGTTCTTAGCCACTAGTGTCACCTGGGAAGCCCAAAGCAACCATACTCCAATTGAAAAAACAAACAAACTTATAATGGAAAGTAATCTGAAAACATATATATATATATATATATATATATATATATATATAGGAGGAGAAGGGGACAACAGAGGATGAGATGGTTAGATGGCATCACTGATTCAATGGACATGAGTTTGAGTAAGCTCCAGGAGTTGGTGATGGACAGGGAAGCCTGGAGTGCTGCAGTCAATGGGGTTGCAAAGACTCAGACACAACTGAGTGACTGAACTGAACTAAACTGTTGTTACTTTTATTTATTTTTTAAATTTTTTAAGATTTTTTTTTTATGCAGGCCATTTTAAAAGTCTTTCTTGAATTTGTTACAATATTGCTTCTATTTTATGTTTTGATTTTTTTGGCTGAAAGGCATGTGGGATCTTAGCTCTCAGACCAGGGATGGAATCACCACTCCCTGCATTTGAAAACAAAGTCTTAACCACCTGGCTGCCAGGGAAGTCTCTGTATTATTGTTACTTTTACAGGCATGATTATATATACAACATTTGATCAAAAGTTTTCAATGAAATAATCTGAAAACATATATATATATATATATATATATATATATATATATAAAGAAAGAAAGAGACTGGGGGCAGGCTGAACTTCAGGAAAGGGGACCAGCTTGGAGAGACATTTAGTTACCCTGCCATTCCTACTATGTCCCAGATCTAAAGGGCTGAACAGTGGCAGTGGAAGACAAGGCAGGATTTCTCCTGAATCTTAGATCAGTGGGCCTGTGAGCAGGTGTGAACCCTTCATCTGAACGAGGGAATTTCTGACAAGTGGTCATAGGCTCCAGTGCTGAGGTCTGTGGCCATGTGCTTGGAATCATCCAAACCTTTTTTCTGAAAGGGGCCTAATGGTAAATGTACTAGGCTTTATGAGCCATGCAGACTCAAAACAACCATTCAACTCTGCACAAAGGACCAAGTCTATTCCAGTAGAACTTTATTTCCAAATTTTTATTTACAAAAACAGCCAGAGGAAGAGAATAGGAAGTGGATTCAAGCAATGTTTATGGGAACAGAATTTGCTGACCAGTTGCATATGGCGACTTGAGTAAGGTACTCAGCTAGCTAATGTCCACAGAGGAGAACATTATGTGGACATTATGTCTAATGTCCACATTAGACATATTTCAGATTACTATCCAATTCACATCTCTTCCTAAAGACAAAACAATGCAATTTTTCTCAAACTAGCCATCACAAACCATGAGTGGGTCATGAAATTGATTAAACTATCAAAAAGATAGAATTGCATGTTATAATTCAATAGTAATAAAATCATATTTGTTATTAAAGTTAAATCCTTTTATTTCAGTCTAATTAGTAAGTGGAATTATTTTCTATAAAACTTAAAAAATTGTGTGCATCTTGTATAATATGTGAAATTCTTTTTTAATTATAGACCATGGTCAGAGAAGTTGAAAAAATACCATTTAAGGGAACTACTATAAAGTAGAAACAGCATAGGACTAGGAAATGAAAAGATTTAGGTGGGTCTTAATCCAAATTCTGCCAGTTTTAGATTTGAAGAAATATTTAACATCTCTAGGACTCAGATATCTTATTGGTAAAATTGAGGCATAATTTTTTTTCTACACCTACCTATTGTTTGAGAGACTGGAAATAGACAAAGAACAGACAAAACAGGTCCAGTTCTCAGGAAGCTAACATCCTATTGGGGGAGATACATAAATAAATAAAGGAGGATGAAGTGATGGCCTGAGTGTTTATGGGGTGGGTGGTGCTTCAAAGAGGAGCTCAAGGAAGGCCTGTCAGAAAACGAATGGTGATGTGAGGGTCCCAGAGTGGGGAGGAGTCTGACAGTGAGAACAGCTTGGGAAGAAGTGATGGTGAAACCAGGGCTCAGAAGAGAGTCCCTGGCCTCAGTCAAAGTCACTCAATTAACCCCTATGACCACCTAATCTAGGATGAAAGAGGCAAGAATATACAATGGAGGGACTTCCCTGCTGTCCAGTGGCTAAGACTCCACTAAGACTGGGTTCCCGATGTGAAGACCCAGGTTTGATCCCTGGTCAGGGAACTAGATTCCACATGCTGCAACTAAGAGTTCGCATGCTGCAATGAAGATCAAAGATCTTGAGGCTGCAACGAAGGCCCAGCGCAGCCAAATCAATAAATAAGTGAATGTTTTAAATATATATATATATATACACACACACACACACACAATGGAGGAAAGACAGTCTCTTCAATAAATGCTTCTGGGAAATCCGGACAGTTACATGTAAAATAATGAAATTAGAACACTTCCTAACATCTCACACAAAAATAAACTCATAATGGATTAAAGACTTAAACATAAGGCTTGATACTATAAAACTCTTAAAGGAAAATATAGGCAGAATGCTCTCTGACATTAATCACAGCAAGATAGATCTTTTTTGATTCACTGCCTAGAGTAATAACAATAAAAACAAAAATAAACAAATGGGACCTAATTAAACTTTAAAGCTTTTGCACAGCAAAGAAAACCATAAATAAAACAAAAAGGTAACCCTCTGAATGGGGAAAAATATTTGCAAACTAAGCAATTGACAAGGGATTAATCTCAAAAATATACAAATAGCTCCTGCAGCTCAATATAAAAAAGAAACCAAACAACCCAATAAAAAAACAAGCAGAAGACCTAAATAGACATTTCTCCAAAGAAGACATACAGACGGCCAACAAGCACATGAAATGATGCTCAACATCACTAATTATGAGAGAAAGGCAAATCAAAACCACAATGAGGTATCACCTCACACTAGTCAGAATGGCCATAATCAAAAATTCTACAAACAATAAATGCCGGAGAGGGTGTGGAGAAAAGGGAATACTCCTACACTGTTGGTGGGAATTTTTTTTAAAAGTCACTCAATTAAGAACATATTGGACAGACTTGAACATGGGTTTTTAGTCCATATCTCAAACTCCGCATCATTACCCAGCTTCAACTGGGTAACGTATTCTTTAAAATTACCTTTCCTTATGTAAGCTCCTTGATGAATTAAAATGACAACAGGGACTTCCCTGGTGGTCCAATGGTTTAGACTCTCCACTTCCACTGCAAGAGGTTCGGGTTTGATCTTTGGTCAGGAAACTAAGATCCCACATGCCACCCGCATGGCCAAAAAAAAAAAACCAAAATGACAAGGTAATCTTTAAAAGTGATCATTGTATTAGAGGTCACATTTTACCAGCTGCCACATTCAGCCAACACCTCTATGTGCTGCAACCAGGTCTCTCAGAATCTCCTTCTCAAACAAATGATTCCCTAACTAGAGAGGCGTAAACACATCTGGATTCATAGTTGCCATTTCTTCCCTGCTGCAAATGAGTCTCTATTCAATCTCAGCTTGTACAGTAATCCACAGATAATACCAATGTAAGACATGCCTGTTGGGAGTTAAAGAAAAGACAGGCCTGTCAGAAGGAAGAGGGTGATGAAAAAAAGTCACCCCATGACCCATGGACACCAAATCTGTAACGTGAATTTTAGCTGAAAGAAGCCTGATGTTTGAAGTGGTGTAGCTACTCTCTCTCTGTCTTTTAGGAAGACTGTGGCAGGCAGAATAATGCCCCAAACATATCCACATCCTCACCCCCAGAACCTGTGAATACATCACCTTCCACGGAAAAGGGGTTTTTGCAGGTGTGAATAACTTAACGATCTTGAAAAGGAGAGAGTATTAGTTTGTGACAGTGGCCATAACAAATTTCCATCGACTGGGTGGCCTAAACAATGCAAATGTATTTTCTCACAGTTTTGGAGAGTAAGAGGTCAAGGTCAGGTGTTGGTGGGTTTGGTTTCCTTGGAAGCTTCTCTGCTTGGCTTGCAGATAGCCACGTGCTCACTATGTTCTCACTCCATCTTTCCTCTGCGCTTGAGCAACCCCAGTGTCCCTGTGTGTTCAACCTTCCTTCTCTTATAAGACTCCCAGTCAGATTGAAATACCCCCCCCACCACCCAGTGGTCTCATTTTAACTTGACTATCTCTTTAAAGCAGGGGTCCCCAACTTCCAAGTTGCAAACCAGCACTTTCTGTCAACTCAGGGGCAGCAGTTAGATTAGAAATACAGTGCATAATAAATGCAATGCATTTGAGTCATCTAGAAACCATCCTCCTACCTGCCAGTCTGTGGAAAATTGTCTTCCACAATACTGGTCCCCCATGCCAAAAAAGTTGGGGACTGCTGCTTTTTTTTTTGATGGGAGGATAATTGCTTTACAATGTTGTGCTGGTTTCTGCCATACTACACGAATCAGCCATAAGTATCCCCTCCCTCTGCAGTCTCCCTCCCACCCCAACCCCATCCCACCCCTCTATCGTCACAGAGCACCGAGCTGAGCTCCCTGTGCTATACAGCAACTTCCCACTAGCTATTACTATTCATCTTACACGTGGTAATGTGTATATGTCAGTGCTACTGTCTCAATTCATCTCACACTCTCCCTCCCCCACCGTGGAGGACTGCTGCTTTAAAGGACTTATCTCCAAATATAGTCATATTCTGAGGTTCTTGAGGTCAGGGCTACATCAGATGAATCTGGGAAGCAACACAAGCCCATAACAGGGAGATTCCCTTAGATTAATGAGGCGAGTTCAATGGAATCACAAGGATCATTATAAATGAAGAGAATGGCAAGAAAGTCAAAGCATGAGATGTGATGACAGAAACAGATGGTGAGAGTCAGATTTGAAGATGTGATGCTTCTGGCTTTGAAAATAGAAGAAGGGGCCACAAGGCAAGGAATAAAGGTAGGAAAATAAGAGGGAGTAGACTCTGCCCTGAAACCCTCAGAAGGAATGCAGCCCTATGAATACCTTGATGCTAGCCCAGTCACTCCCATTTTGGACTTCTGACCTCCAGAACTGTAGCAGAATACCTTTGTGTTGTTTGAAGCCCTCACATTTATGGAAATTTGTTACAGCAGCAGAAGGAGACTAAAACAGAGACCCAGTGTCCTGATCACACTAAGCAGGGCCATTTGCAGAATTCTATCCTCCAAACCACAGTGATTGGTCCAAAGATGGACACATGTCTCAAGAGGAGCCAATCAGAGTCTTTCCCCAGGACTTTCTATCTGGGGCCATGGAAAGACCTCTTTTTCCTTCCTGAGAGGTGCACCCTTTTCTTGTGAGTCTAGGATTGTCCTGATGTAGATTTCCTTTACCTTAGCAAAATCCATCTGTAGCATAGTGATCGAGGGTGATTTAAAAGAGAAGAAGGGGACTTCCCTGGTGGTCCACCCAGTTAAGAATTCACCTGCCACTGCTGGGGACATGGGTTTGATCCCTGGTCAGGAAGACCCCACATGCCATGGAGCAACTAAACCTGTGCACTACAATGACAATCCCCACCCAGAAACTGCTCTGCAACAAGAAAAGCCACCACAATGACAAGCCTGGGCAATGCAGCTGGAGAGTAGCCCCTGGTCGCCTCAACTAGAGAAAGCCCATGAGCAGCAACGAAGACCCAGCACAGCCAAAAATTAAATCAATTAATTATATTTTAAAAAATTCAAAAGAGGAGGAAGCAGGAAGGGTTCCAAGGCTGCCTGAGCCTTGGAATCCAGTTGTTTCCACCTCAGTCCTATTTTCTAGTGTGGTTTTATAAGGTGATTTTTTTTTTTTCTTATGCTGGTTTGGGCTGGATTTCTTTGAGTTGCAATCAGAGTCCTAACTACTTCTGATGAATTTTCCTAAACTGTTTTATGCTGGATACAAATGGAGCCTCTTGGGAAAACCAAGCCTTCCCAGGCAAAGTTTAAACATAAAACAAGTCACTGGGTCTTCAGAAAGCAGCAGCGTACCCTGCGACTGCTCCCCTCCCTACCCCATGAATTCAGAAATGGCTGAAGGAAACACCAGTGATATTTTCTAAATCTGCTTGGGAAACCAAGGCCTGTGACAAATCTGTTGGCAGAGAAACATGGGAACAAGAAACAGGAAGGGGAGTACTTCCCTGATGGTCCAGTGGCTAAGACTCTGGGTTTGGTCCCTGGTCAGAGAACTAGATCCCACATGCCAAAACTAAAGATCCCACATGCCACAACATATGGCAGGGCCAAAGAAATAAGTAAATAAATATTTTTTAAAAACAGGAAAGAAACAAGAAGAGAGACAAAAACACACAGAGAGCCAGGAGCTCGCAAATAAGCCTCTGATCTCCCTGGAAAGGTGTGTACCAAGAGACAGGACAATTCGATGCCAAACAGCTTGACTTTACATCATGTCTTTACACAGTTCAGCTGAGGGCTTGCAGTGGAATATTTCCGCTAAGTGCCCCAGACCCCGTTCTATAAAATCGGGCTAGTAATATATTAACTGCCTGACTGTGATGATTCAATAAGTTAACACAAACAGAGGATATACAAAGGCCCACGTGTTCAGCTCTTGGAAAATTCTTGAAAGTGTTAGTTGCTCAGCTGTGTTGGATTCTTTGCTACCCTATTGGACTGTAGCCCACAAGGCTCCCCAGTGCATGTGATTCTCCAGGCAAGAATACTGGAGCGGGTTGCCATTCCCTTCTCCAGGGCAATCTTCCTGACCCAGGAATCGAACCCGGGTCTCCTTCACTGTAGGTGGATTGTTTACTGTCTGAGCCACCAGGGAAGTCCTGGGAAAGTCTTGGTCTTTACCATAAGTTCCTTTACTTCCTGGTCCAGGTCACATGGCGCCTGCCACAGGCAGCGGAACCTTCTGGTACAGAGGCAGGTAGTCCATTACTCACAGCCTCGGGGAGTACCCTGATCAGAAGGCACAGCCCTTCACTCTTTCCTTTCATAACCTCAGTGCTTGCCAAGCAGAGGGATGAGCAGAGCAGCCATTAGCAGCCAACTCCTTCTTCTCACACAGCATCATCAAAATAAGGAGCTTGAAGACGTTACTCAACACAAAGCGTTTGCCATTTAATTCACTCTGTAGTCGCACAACGTGGGAGCAGATTCTGTGCTTCATCCCAGGTTTTCCTCCTGCCTTGAAAATCCGCTACGGCTCCCGGAAGTGGGCATCTTCTCTCATTATGACCTCATGCTGGAGACTTCTTTGCCTCAAAACATTTGATATCTTGAGCATACAATGATTTCCAACACTGAGGAAAAAGAAAACACTTATGTTGGTTAGTGTTTGGGGAATTTTTTTCCCTTCGATTCCTATGTTTACAATGCATTTCTCTTTTATAGGTTCTCTGATGTGCTGGTTGGGGAACGCTGTTAGAAAAGTGAATTGCCCATGGCTTTAAATTGTTTTATGGCAAAATTAGAAACAAAACTGGAAACCATATCTGAGTAATGGCCTTCCCCACCCCCAGCTTCACATTCCAACCCTAAGGCAGGGCTCTGCCTGAAAGGTAGGTTATAGCAAAGGTTAGTTCTCTAGATGAAGGGGACATATGCGTACAATAATCCAAGCAGGGCAGCCTGGGGAATGGGCCTGAGACCTGTGTTCCACACACACACAGTTTACTCTTCCATCATCTGACCCTGCTGCCTTTCTGGGCTCTGCTGTCTGTGGGATCTGGGCTCCCAGTATGTGGAATCTTCCATTTGTTAAACAGGCAAGAATACTGGAGTGAGTAGCCATTCCCTTCTCCAGGAAATCTTCCCAACTCAGGGATCGGACCTAGGTCTTCCACATTGCAGGCAGATTCTTCACTGTCTGAACTACCAGGGAAACCTAAACAGGGGCGCGCACGCGCGCACACACACACACACACACATACACACACACACACACACACACGGCTGGGCTCCATCTTCCACCACCAGTGCAACCAGGTCTAAATGGGTCACTTTCTGCTTTGGGGCATAACCTTCACCTTCTGCCAAGTGGTAACTCTGGATTCTGTTCCATCCCACATGCTCTCCACATGTGCACCCACCCTTGCTAATAACAGAAGAGAGGAAGGGCACGTGTGTGTGTCTGTGTGTATGTACGCTCAGTTGCTCATCGTTGCTGTTCAGTTGTTAAGTCATGTCCGACTCTTTTGTGATCCCAAGAACCTCAACTCATAAGACTTCCCTGTCCTTCTCTATTTCCTGGAGTTTGTTCAAACTCATGTCCATTGGATCAGTGATGCCATCCAACCATCTCATCTTCTTTCATCACCTTCTCCTCCTGCCATCAATATTTCCTAGCATCAGGGTCTTTTCTAATGAGTTGGCTCTTCGTATCAGGAGGCCAAATTCGCTCATACCCTGGTTTTTATCACAAGACCGTCCCTTAGCTCTCCTAAGAACTTCACTGGGGACCTGGGTGTGCAAATGCAGCAGAAGTGTGGGGTGGGGGAGACGTGGTCATCCAGGAAGAGGCCAGTGTTGGAGGAAGGATTCCTGAGTTTGTTCATCAAGACTTGGTCCCCGCTGCTTTCAAAGGCAAAACAGCAGAAACTGACACCCAAAACATTCTTTCTGTACATCCAAATGAAGTCATTATTTTCTAGGCAAGAACGACTCAGACCCTCTTCTCCCCTCTTTGAAAGTTATGAGTCCTGGGGACTTCCTTGGTGCTCCAGTGGATAAGAATCTGCCTGCCATTGCAGGGGACACAGGTTCGATTCCTGGTCAGGGAACTAAGATCCTACATGCCAAGGGGCAACTAAGCCTGTACACCACAGTTACTGAGCTGAGTTCTAGAGCAGCCTGGGAGCTGCTACTACTGAAGCTAGTGTGCCCTAGAGCCCGTGCTCCCCACTAAGAGAAGCCACCACAGTGAGGAGCCTGGGCATCACAACTAGAGAGTAGCTCCCGAGTGCAGCAAGGTAGACCCAGTGCAACCAAAAAAAAGAAAAAGTTTAAATACATAAAGAAAGTTATGGCTCTTAAAGATAGATGATGTTTCATAGGATGTGAGTCAACAGGAAGGCATCTTCATCCTGAGACTCTGAACTCCTTTCTCAAGCACAATCTTCATCCTCTTACTCCCTACCCTTCACTCCCTGACCCAACAAACACACACACTGCCCCATAGAGTCTTCAGGCCATGATCTGCATCTCCATAAAGGGGAGGCTTGGAGGTCTACATGCATCTGCCACTGGGCGGAGGTCTGGGCTCCACTTCCTGTGTCTCCCAACAGTGTTTTGTTACCTGCTCTGTCCTCTCTCCCAACAACACAAAAACACACTCATACACAAGCATGTGCATTCCCAGTTGAGGTCATCATTCCTGCTGTGGTCACATTTATTACCACATTTGCTCTTTTAATATTTTCAACCTTAATTTTTTTTTTTAAGTTTTTTACAAATTAAAAAATTAGATTTTCTATATCTCTTTGCTGCATCTTTATTTTCATCTCATTCTTTTTTTCCCCCAGATAAAACCATCTGTTACTGCTCTGCTTCCTCGCATGTTAAGTTGCTTCAGCCACATCTGATTCTTTGAGACCCTACAGGACTGCAGCCCGCCAGACTTCTCTGTCCATGGGATTCTCCAGGCAAGAATACTGGAGTCGGTTGCCATTTCCTCCTCCAGGGGATCTTCCCAACCCAGGAATCGAACCTGCATCTCTTATGTCTCCTGCATTGGTAGGCTGATTCTTCACTGCTAGTGCCACCTGGGAAGCCCCTCGGTTACTGACAAGGAAAGTACTGACAAGGAAAGTACAGACAGCTGCAGGCCTTCACTTGGCTTGGGTGACCCTTCTGTGGCCACGTCCACTTCCCTCCTGGCTCCACATCCTTTCCTAACTCTCATTCCCCCAACCTGTTCACTCTAACTCCTTCGGATAAATTCTTCAAAGTGAAAGTGAAGTTAGTTGTGTCCTATTCTTTGACCCCAAGGACTGTAGCCTACCAGGTTCCACCATCCATGGGATTTTCCAGGCAAGCATACTTGAGTGGGTTGCCATTTCCTTCTCCAGGAGATCTTCCTGACCCAGGGATTGAACCTGGGTCTCCGCCTTGTATGCAGTCATTTTACCGTCTGAGCCACCAGGGAAGTCTATACAGAAGCGTGCCTCAAATGCAGGATGGGCAGGCAGAGCCTCCATCAAGTTCACTCCCAGGGTTACAGGTGTATGGGAAACTAAGTCACAATTTTCTGACACTGGCAAGGATTTTATTAATGGTATATTTCTTTCTTTTTTAAGTATAATTGCTTTACAATGTTGTGTTAGCTTCTGCACAACAATGTGAATCAGCCATATGTATACACATATGCCCTCTCTCCTGAGCATCTCTCCCAGTCCCTAATGGTATTATTTCTTTTCTAGAAAGTATAGACATGATGCATTTAAACTTTGAGTGGAGGAACCATGACTTCTTCGTTGTTTTATCCTATTGGGGCATCCCACAGTGGTTTGCTCTTAGAAATAGCTAAAATAGCTATTTCTGAATAAGCAGTGAATGTTATAAAACAGAAAAGAAAAACAAAGACTGTGTGACTCAGAAGCGCAAGAATGACAATCACACAAGAAACAGCACAGTAAGAAATCACAAAAATATTACCTATTTCTTTTCCAAATGATGGGAAGGAAAATGTTAGTTGTAGGAGCATCATTCTGGGGTTGATTAGGGAAACATTTTCTCCATGTGAAGCTCAGCTCTGAGACAAGTTGAGAACAATCTAGTGATTTCCAAATCATCATTGCCAGGGGAAATTTTCTAAAAAATCTATCATTTCCAGTGCCGCCTGTCATACCTACTATATTAGACTCTCTAAGGCATGAGGTCATGGAGTTTCCATTAAAAAAAAAAAATCTTTTCAGGTGACTGCAGTGCAGAAACTCTGGTCTAGTTGATGGGACATATGATTCTAAGACAGTAGGCCTATTTGAATGCTTGCTGCCACCACTAATTAGCTGACTGTGTGACCACAAGAGAGATACTACAGCTCTCTGCTACCGAAAGGTGAGGGATCTGGCTGCTTGCCACCCAAAAGCCAATAAACAGGCCAGGTTGGTGGAAAAGAAAATTTGCTTTCTGGGAATCACCCAGGGAGCAGGCTTCTGCACAACACATGCTTCTGCAGCAGGAAGAGGGGCAGCCTGGAGTATCCGGCAGAGCCCCCAGGCCCCCACCAGGGTGCCTGCCCCCCAACCTGCCATCTGGTCCTCTGGCTTCTAGGTGTTCATCAGCTGACTTCTTGCCCTTGTCCTTGAAGAATACTCAAATGTCAGGGGCCCTTGTGAACTATACCTACTCCGTTACAGTAGACATTTTCACCTCAAAAGACCAAAATTGAGAGACTTCCCTGGCCATCCAGGGGTTAAGACTTCACTTTCCAATGCTGGGGGAGCTAAGATCCCAAAACATAAAACAGAAACAATATTGTTAACAAATTAAACAAAGACTTTAAAATGGTTCACATTTTTAAAATTTATTTTAAAAAATTTGAGTTTATGAGAGTTGGTGGTCAAGTAACAAATCAAAGACAAGCAAAGACAAGTAACCAATCAAGTTCTAAGAGCATGGGATGAGGATTAAGACACGGCCCCCGCAGAAAGGTGCAGGGTTCAGGGAACCCTCCCGTGCTGCACCCGAGAACCAGGGATGGAGGGTGGCTGAGTGGGAGGAGGGGCATTGTGACTGTGACGATGTCACTGAGCAGCTGAGCAGCCTCAGTTACAGCTGTGGACATGGGAATGGACACTTAGCTTTACAAAGCTCTTGGAACTCTGGGGACTTAGGAAACGGACTTACTGAATAAATATCAGGCCACACCCTGCTTGGAGCAGTGAAGGCTGGAGCAGGCTTGATTGACACACAGGGATTAACAAATGGAGAGCCAGGTCCCATGCACCCCAGACTGGGACACCAGGAGCTGTGACAAGGGAACCAGGTCACTATCTACAGACAAGGCAAGATCTCCAGGAGATAGATACACATAGATATAGACATAGATATAGTTGGAGAAGGGAATGGCAACCCACTGCAGTATTCTTGCCTGGAGAATTCCAAGGACAGAGGACCCTGGTGGGTTACAGTTCATGGTGTCAAAGAGTCGGACATAACTGAGCAACTAACACACACACAGATATAGCTATAGGGAGATATCGATATTGACTATAGCTCCCTGTGTCGCACAGTAGGTCCTTGTTGTTTGTCTATTTTCTATATCCTAATCTATCCCTCTCCTCCCTTCTTTCCCCTTTGCCAGGAGATATTATTCAGTGAAACAGAGTACTGAAAAGTGTACAGGATTCTACCTCTTGGGTAAGAACCAGAGGCTAGGGATATAAGGATAAATACGTCCTTATTTACTTTCATTATGTTTCCTTTCAGATGGGAGAGCATAGGGTGAGGATAAATGGGGTAAAATCATATTACTAACTGTATATATTCTGATTCTGAGTCAGAAATTTTAAATTGAGTCTCAAAAAATTTCCTCTTAAATCCTTCCCCCTTTCAGGCTGTAGATCACATTTTTTCCCACAGATCACATTCTTAAACAGTGCAGTGCCAGGGCGCAGAGAAAATAAACCTGCTTAGACTCTTGGGGATCAAACCAAATTAAGATGGTTCTCTTCTACTGTAGGTGGATTGTATTAATCTAATACCATCTCGAAAGGTTTCTCTTCAAGGAGATAATCTTCTCCATTCAGGTAACAAAATTATTTTCTGAGCTGCGTTAGTAATATACTTCTGAGGCTAAGTTGCTGAATAATTCCAAGTGTTGTAAAAACACATCATCCAGTAATTTGTGCTTTATCTTATCTTTTTTCCCCAGACCCTAAAGTTTTTTGGTTTGTTTTTTTTTTTTTGCCAGTAACACACTCTGATACACCTTGCCTCAGGCAAACAGCTCCACTGCACAAGTTTGGTTTTGGCTTCCTATCTCTGCAGGAAAAATAGGACTTAAGGCACTCCAGTGATCTGAGACAGGCAAAACATTAAGTTAAATAAAAGAGGCAGTGATAAGGAAGGACTAATGAAAAAATGTCAGCCAAGGGCATAGAATCTATTTTGAGAAATAAATTATACAAATATACTATTGATACTGTGTATAAAATAGATAACTAATGAGGATCTACTGTATCGCACAGGAAACTCTATTCAGTGCTCTGTGGTGACCTGAATGGGAAAGAAATCCAAAAGGGAGAGGATGTGTGTATATATACAGCTGATTCATTTTGCTGTACAGCAGAAACTAACACAACATTGTAAAGTAACTATACTCCAATAAAAACTTAAAAATAAAAGATAAAATTAGTTCAAAATAAAAAAGTTTAGAGAAAAATGACAAAAAAGAATGCCAAGCTTGTGAATGAAAACTACCTATTAGACTTACAGTAAAATAAGAGTTTGTCATTGTGCCACAGAATTGATGCTTTTGAATTGTGGTGCTGGAGAAGACTCTTGAGATTCCCTTGGACAGCAAGGAGATCAAACCAGTGAATCCTAAGGAAATCAACTCTGAATATTCATTGGAAAGACTGATGCTGAAGCTGAAGTTTCAATATTTTAGCCACCTGATGCGAAGAGCCAACTCATTGGAAAGACTGAAGGCAAAGGCAGAGGATAAAATGGTTACATAGCATCACTAACTCTGTGGACATAAATTTGAGCAGACTCTGGGAGATAGCAAAGGGCAGAGCAGCCTGGCGTGCTGCACTCCACGAGTTTGTAAAGAGTCGGACATGACTTAAAAACTGAACAACAATAACAAAAATAGTGTCACGTGCTTTTCATTTTAGATTCTCACCAAACCTAATTAAATTGCCCAGTCAGCATGTATTCTTGAGAATCAAACATGACCCCAATTCCATGTTAAAACAATGTATAATCAAATGCACATATACAAACAAATATGCATATATATGCTTCTAACATCTACTTGAATATGTAGTGTTCAATACATGACTTCTATATGTCAGATAAATACAGATAAGCTAACAAAGGAACTGGAAATTTGTGCAAAATGAAATTCTGTGCACCCACAAGCTTCCACAAACACACATGCATAGAGATTTAACGATGTTAGTTTCAGGCATTTGGCTGTACCAGGAGTTGTTAATGCATTGGGTCCAAGGATTTATCTTGCCCAACATTTTGCTTTGTTTACACTGAAGGATTCAGAAGTATTTGAGAAAGCATTTTTAAATTGGCATCTTTCACTTAAAAATTCAAAATGTTAGACTCTCACAAAGTTAGACTCTCTTAGACTCCTATACAATGTTAGGGTAATTGGAAAACTAAATCAGCAATTCCACATGGCACCACTTGGCTGGAATGGATAACTGTCTTTTCTTTTTAACATGAGGGCTCTGGGGTCCAGATGGGGCTTCACCACTGAGCTGTTGTTTATCATCACAATTGTTCTGTGTCCACACTAACCTCAAGTGTGGGGAAAAGACAGGTAATCATACAGGTGTGTATTTTAGAAGAAAAAAGTAGAGTTGACATAGTGCCTTATTAAGTGAATATAGGTCTCTGAGTGTAATATACAAAATAAAACAAAGCAAATTGACCCTTTTCATCCAGTGTTCTAGCCTCCACCCCAATCTCAGTTCCTTACAGGCATCAGGCTTTGTGATCTTTGCTCAATACTTGTTCACCCAGACGTGGGACAGGGGACCAGGCACCGAGGAAGGGTAGCAAGCAGCTTGTCTCCTACAGGCATTTATTATAAAGATGTGGGGAAGGATTGGAGAAGAAGATAGACAGTAAATTAATGTAATTACAGTTCAGGAACTCAAATCTATGTACATCAAAATTGGCTGGGGTTTCTTGAGATTTTTATTTTTAATTTTAAAAAACATTCATTTTTATTTCTTTATTTGGCTATACCGGGTCTTAGTTGCAGCACTCGGGATCTTCGATCTTCACGAACGGCATACGGGACCCTTAGTTGTGGCATGCAGAATCTAGTTCCCAAGAGTGCAGAGTCTTAGCCATCGGACCACAGGGGAAGTCTCTTAAGATTTTAAAAAGATCCAACTTCTGTGACAAATGACCCTTGAACAACTCAGAGGTTAGGGCGCTGATTCTCTGTGCAGTCAAAAATCAATGTGTAACTTACAGTCAGCCGTTCTTATACATAGTCTTCCTCTTTATTTGAGGTTCTGCTTCTAAGGATTCAATCAACCTTGAATTTGCTATTGAAAAATCCATGTACAAATGGACCACAGAGTTCAAATCTGTGTTGTTCAAGGGCCAATTGTATAAAAATAAAAAATAACATTGAAGAAATTCCTCCCAAGCAAAATAATTCACTTTAAGACAGGAA
Organism: Aepyceros melampus; assembly: GCA_006408695.1. Taxonomy (NCBI): domain Eukaryota; kingdom Metazoa; phylum Chordata; class Mammalia; order Artiodactyla; family Bovidae; genus Aepyceros; species Aepyceros melampus. The sequence continues at coordinate 192,122 of SJXQ01011377.1, forward strand.
GAGCCTTGTTAAGCTGATTACTGCACAGCTCCTGAGAGTAGCAGTTATTAAATCAGGAGGCTCTAGAATTCCTTGCACGTTTTCATCACAAAAAAAGGAATAAAGCAATAATAAAGTGGGTGAGAGGAGACTTGGAGGCAATGGACATCTCTATGGCATAGATTGTGGAGATGGTTTCAGGGGTAGATATTTATCTGCAAACTCATTTAAGTGTACACTTAAATATGAACAGTATTTTGCATGTTAGTCATACCTGAGTAGAGTGGGTTGTTTTTTTTAAACCAATTACTTGGAGATTCAGTGTCTCCTAAGACTTTTATCAGAGTGAAGAATATGTGGTACATATATACAAAGGAATACTATTCAGCCATAAAAAAGAATGAAACAATGCCATTTGTAGGAACATGGATGGACCTCAAGATGATCACCTTAAGTGAAAGAAGTCAGCAAGAGAAAGACAAATACAGTATGATATCACTTATAGGCGGAATCCAAATTATGACACCAATGAACTTACATAACAGAAACAGACTCACAGACGTAGAAAACAGACTTACTGTTGCCAAGTTTGGGGAGGGATGGAGTGGGAGTTTGGAATTAGCAGATACTAACTGGTATATATACAATGAATAAACAACAAAATCCTAGTGTATGAGAGGGAATTATAATCAGTATCCTATAATAAATCATAATGAAAAAGAATATGTAAAAGAATACATATATATGAGTGTATATATATGACTGACTCACTTTGCTGTACAGTAGAAATTAATTAATATAACACAGTAAATCAAGTACATTCCAATAAAATAAAAATTTTAAAACTGATTATTATCAGTGGCTATCCAAAAAAGAATTCAATTCCCTCATAGAAAATGAATAATAAATGGTGTCAAACACCAAGGTCAATAACTCTACATAGGAGCCTGGATGTGTATGTTTTCTTAGACCTGCAGTTACCTGGGGTTCGAGAAAACAACCTCTCATCAAATAAAACCTGGTTGGGTTGCTTAAAATACCACAGACTGTGGGGTGGGAGCAAGACATTCATGAACCTTTCCTGTCCCCACTGAACACTCCTCCTGACCCTCCCGTTCCTCCCTTTGATGGCTGTTATTTAAAAAGAAAGCAGACAAATGACCAGCCACGTAAATCATGTGGCCCTGAAAAGGTCAGGCTAACAGACCTGCTAAGCTGCCTTTTAGAGCCCGTTTGAAGGATTTAAAACCCCATTACTGTGCCAGGATTGTAAAGAGGAAGCAATCACAGGGGTTTCAATAAGAACTCAAGGCAGAAGAGCTGCCTCTTTTCTAGTTACATGAAAAGTGTGTGACGCTGACTCGACTCAAAGCCCAGGAGCCACTGCTTCAGGTGCTGTGCGGATGTAACTGAGTAGAATCCCTAGAGGACCTTCCCCAGACAGATCCCGTCCCCATACCCTCTGCTTTAGCTCCTCTCTGAAGTACCTTGGTAATAGTATCTCAGGCATATTTCCTGAGTTTTTCAGATGCTAAAAAAACCACCACCAAATGGAAGAAATTAACTACTTGATGGTGAGCACATAATCTCAGACCTACTGGCACCTAAGGACAAAACCATCACCAAATGGAAGAAACTAACTACTTGACTGTGAGCACATAACCCCCAGACCTACTGGCACCTAGGTTCTGATAATGATAACTGCTATGACATCACCCTGTTACCTCACCATCAACCAATCAAAGAATTGTGCATGAATTGATCACATGCCCTGTGACACCCTCTACCCATCCCCTCCACCCCCGCAATGTAGCCTTTAAAATGCTTTCCTAAAACCATTCGAGGAGTTCAGTTGCCTGGGCACAAGTCACCCATTCTCCTTGCATGGCCCTGCAATAAACCTTTTTCTGACCCCCAAACCAACTTTCAGTTTGGCCTCACTGTGCATTGGGCATGTGAACTTGCATTTGGTTACAGGGAGACTGAGAACACCACACTTGGGGTTCTCCTCTCACTCAGCTATAAAGAATCCGCCTGTGACTCAGGGGCCACAGGAGATACAGGTTCGATCACTGGGTGAAGATTCCCTGGAGGAGGGCACAGCAACCCACTCCAGTATTCTTGCCTGGAGAATCCCGTAGACAGCGATGGCTGGTGGGCTACAGTCCATGGGGTCGCAAAGGGTCGGACATGACTGAAACAAATTAGCATGCACGCACTCCCTCTCTGGAGCCTAGGATGGGAGCAGCCAGGGATGATGAGACCTGTTCCAGACACCAAGAACAGGGTTCCATTTAACCAGTAGCTTCTGTCCTCCCTTGCCAGTAGGGCAAACTTTGTGTTGATGAAATCAAATGTATCACAGGAATTCTGTCCCTCTCACCTTCCCCACTTTTTCAGGTTTCATCAGATATTTCTAGAACTTTCCCCTTCCTAGGAATAGTGTCTGTATTCATTTGAAGAATTTCTCATTCTTGCTTGCCCCTATATGTTCCATGTCTGTATATCATACTCCCCCCTCCCCCACAAATTCTCAATTCCAGACATTTCTTCCAGCTTCATCAAGGTGTAATTGACAAATAAAACAGTATATATTTAAGCTGTGCAGCGTGATGACTTGATACATGTATGTGTTGTGAAATAATTACCACAATCAAGCTATTTGACACGTCCATCATCTATCTCATAGTTAATGTGTGTGTAGTGAGAACACTTATGATTAGCAAATTTCAAATGCACAAGACAGTATTATTAACTATGGTCACCATGCTGTAAATTAGATCCTCAGAAGTTATTAATCTTATACCTGAAAGTTTGTACTTTTTGACCAATATCTCATGGCATTTCATTCCATCCCATTTGATCTCAATTTCTCCATGCTCTCACTAAACTTTGTGCCTATATTCACATGAAATATTTTCAAATTTTATTATGTCTTCCCATCCTGGAATGCAAAGCCAAGTTGGCCTTAGAAAGCATCACTACAAACAAAGCTAGTGGAGGTAATGGAATTCCAGTTGAGCTATTTCAAATCCTAAAAGATGAGCTGTGAAAGTGCTGCACTCAATATGCCAGCAAATTTGGAAAACTCAACAGCGGCCACAGGGCTGGAAAAGGTCAGTTTTCATTCCAATCCCCAAAATAGGCAATGCCAGAGAATGCTCAAACTTCTGCACAATTACACTCATCTTACATGCTAGCAAAGTAATACTCAAAATTCTCCAAGCCAAGCTTCAACAGTATGTGAACCGTGAAATTCCAGATGTTTAAGCTGGATTTAGAAAAGGCAGAGGAACAAGAGATCAATTGCCAGCATCCGCTGGATCACTGAAAAAGCAAGAGAGTTCCAGAAAAACATCTACTTCTGCTTTATTGACTTATCAACAAACTGTGGAAAATTCTTCAAGAGATGGGAATACCAGACCACCTGACCTGCCTCCTGAGAAATCTGTATGCAGGTCAGGAAGAAACAGTTAGAACTGAACATAGAACAACAGACTGGTTCTAAACTGGGAAAGGAGTACGTCAAGGATGTATATTGTCACTCTGCTTATTTAACTTATATGCAGAGTACATCATATCTAGGCTGGATAAAGCACAAGCTGGAATCAAGATTGCCAGGAGAAATATCAGTAACCTCAGATATGCAGATGACATCACCCTTATGGCAGAAAGTGAAGAGGAACTAAGGAACCTCTTGATGAACGTGAAAGAGGAGAATGACAAAATTGGCTTCAAACTCACCATTCAGAAGACTAAGATCATGGCATCTGGTCCCGTCACTTTGTGGCAAATAGATGGGGAAACAATGGAAACAGTGAGAGACTTTATTTTGGGGGCTCAACAATCACTGCAGATGGAGACTGCAGCCATAAAATTAAAAGATGCTTGCTCCTTGGAAGAAAAATTATGACCAACCTAGGCAGCATATTAAAAAGCAGAGACATTACCTTGCTAACAAAAGTCTGTGTAGTCAAAGCTATAGTTTTTCCAGTAGTCATGTATGGATGTGAGAGTTAGACTATAAAGAAAGTTGAGCACTGAAGAATTGATGTTCTTGATCTGTGGTGTTGGAGAAGACTCTTGAGAGTCCCTTGGACTGCAAGGAGATTCAACTAGTCAATCCTAAAGGAAATCAGCCCTGAATATTCATTGGAAGGACTGATGCTGAAGCTGAAACTCCAATACATTGGCCACCTGATATGAAGAACTGACCCATTTGAAAACCCTGATGATGGAAAAGATTGAAGGCAAGAGGAAAGGGGGATGACAGGATGAGATGGTTGGATGGCATCACCAACTCAATGGATATGAGTTTGAGTAAACTTGGGAATTGGTGATGGACAGGAAGGCCTGGTGTGCTTGCAGTCCATGGGGTCGCAAAGAGCTGGACACAACTTTGTGACTGGACTGAACTGAACTGAATACATTGTGAGCCATTCAAGGTTATATCATTACTTGTGCACACCTAGCATCCAGACAAAAACAGATTCTGCATTTGTTAAATGAATGATCAGATGAAAGAAGCAATTACCTCCAATGACACACAAATCTAATTCAGTGGCGTCTCTTAGGTCAAACATCCCCAGACTTCAGTTATTCATGTGGTACTTTCACAGTTTCTGCCATGTCAACATTCCAAAAGTGACTCACAATTTTTTAAGCATCACTGAAAAGAGCACAGCACAGCATGATGCTTTGGATTTAGAAAGTGAGAGACTATTGTGATTTCTGTGATTGAATCTCTCCATCCTTCTGTGGCAAAACACAAGTTTCCAAAATTTTACATTCCTGGGCCCACTAGACCACACGTGTATGATTCAAGCAATGCCAGGTATTAGTCATTGTTTTCATGTCACTTGTGCCTGTGTGCTAAGTCTCCTCAATTGTTTCCAACTCTTTGTGACCCCATGGACTGTAGATCGCCAGGCTCCTCCATGGGATTTTCCAGGCAAGACTACAGAAGTGGGTTGTCGTTCCCATCCCCAGGGGATTTTCCTGACCCAGGGATCACACCCAATTCTCGTGCATTGCCAGTGAATTCTTTACCTGCTGAGCCACCTGGGAAGCCCTTTCATGTTATACTTACATTAATTTCTAATATGCTTGAAATAAATATAAATATTAAATCATTTTTTAAAAAGTTTGTCCCTTTATCACTAAAAACCATGTCATCAACCTTCAGCAGCACAAGCTCCATGCTTGAGGAAACAAAGACTTAAGTGATTTGTTCTTGAAAGCACCCTATTTGACACGTCACATGGATGACCCATCAATCACCTTGAAGGATATTTTTTTATGGACGATTAAACAGAAGCCCGGGGAATACAGCATTTCCTTAATGAGCGTACAAAGGTAGCCTCAAACAGATGGTACGACACACAATTCTTAGAGCTTAAATGCCAGCCATGAAGGCTCTCTGCAGAGCAGTTGTATTTCAACAAGATCACAGCCAGCATAATCCCCTTTTATTCCTTTGCAAATGTGGAATTGGTTATTGATTCTCCCCTTTATCACAGAAATGTGCAATTCAAAATCACAGTCATCATTTTTAATACATGGACACCCATGCCTAATAGTCCCTAGGCATTCTTGTCAGAATAAATCTCCAACTCTGCCTGCTGTAAGGAGGCCAGTGGCCCAGTGAGATGCCACAGCAGGCAGAGTGGTTAGGCACCTCCAGGGCCCAGAATAGTCTGCAGAACACACAGGATAGAGCTTTCTGGTTCTTTGCCTGAATTCTGTGCACAGAAATTCTGTGCTCCAATCCGAGTTCCATCCCCTTTATCTGACAAGAGCACAGTTAGCTGTTTTGAAAGGAGGAAAAAGAAACATTTCACAGTAAATTCTGCATTTGCTGTCTGGTACTAAAATCGTTGCTGCTTGGTTTCTTTTTATCTCTCCCTTTTTTTTTTAATTTGTTTTTTTCTTTTTAAGGATTTTTTTTAAGAAGTGGACCATTTTTTTAAGTCTTTATTGAATTTGTTACAATACTGCTTCTGCTTTTTTGTGTCTTTTTTTTTTTTTAATTTTTTTGGCTGCAAGGTATGTGGGATCTTAGTTCCCGACTAGGGATCAGACCCTCACCTCCTGCATTGGAAGGCCAAGTCTTAATCACTGAACCACCAAGGAAGTCCCTCTCTGTTATCTTAATAATGATTGTAATTAAAATAAAAGGAAAATACCATCCTTGACACAACCTATCATGTTTTAAGATGAGTCCATATAACCACTGTGGTGATTCCTAAATCTTAGCCATTTGTGTATGGTATTCAAGAAATTTCCCATACCCTTATTTTGGAAGCTTTGAACTGAAACTGGTAAGAAAAAATAATTTTGTTTTTAAATTAGAAGGTTGGACAAATATGAGCTATGTCTGTATTTGTTCTCAATCCTTTCCTTGTGGAAATGAAAATCAGGCACACAAAAACAACAAAAACCCAGAAAGTATCTCAATTTGGATAATTTTCTTGTACCTCTCATGGTGAAGGCCTCTTGATCTCCTATTTACTTTAAGAGTAAATAAATTTTTCCCGGACCACTCGTCTTGGGAGAGGAACTAGATTGACCTCCACTTATTACTAGGACACTGGATTAATTCACTTTTACTTCCAATTCTGAAGGTCATGTCCTGAGGCTGAATGTTCTGTTCTCCCTGGCGCGGAGAATAAACATGGTAAGGAATACATGTTGGCACCTCATGGTATCAAAAGCAGAAGATTTTGCTTCAAGTAAATGGATTTTCATTTGCACACTGTTTACACTGGAGCAAATGTCAAATGCATTTCTTTCATCTCCTTATTTTGTTCCTATTCTTGTAGTCATTACAGCTCTACCTTTAGAGCTAAATCTTTGAACTGCAGGGACCATTAGACTTGACTTTCTGAAATGACTCTATTAAGGATTAATGTTTTATTCAGCTCGGAAATGTGAGCCTATTGATTTCACTTTAAATATCACACTCTTCGATTAAGAGTGGATGTTTAATTTTCTACAGTCTGCAGGCTCTGTGCTTTCTAAGAGGCATTGGTCACTAAAAGTTCTATAGATTGGTGCAAATCACCAATTACTTGACTTTCTGGTGAACCAGTGAACAATGCAAAACACAAATAGATTCCCATTACTTCAAATAAAAGGGATGTTTCCTTTAACAAAGAAACAGTTTCTTTAGTTTTCTACATATTTCAATTCAGCAAAACAGTGAAATGAAATTGCTCTATGAAGGGAATAACTCTGTCTTGGGTGTGGTCCAATATGTACGTTTGTTCTTCGCCAGTCTTTGCGAGAGAAACCAATTCTTATTCTTGAGCTGTGATTAGTCATAGCACACGTGGGTAGCACCATCCAACATTCACTGTAAAGCTGTTGTTCAGCCAAATTTGCTGGGTCCTTCCATCACCTCTCTACCTCAAAGAGCATTGACTTCAATGAAAAGTCCTTGAAAGCCATTAATTCTTCCATAAGTTTTATAGAATATATCATGGCCAGCATCACACATCCAGTGGAAAGTGTATCCTGGAGTGAAGTAAACCCAAAGTCAACATCCATTTCCATTAGACTTTCAACTTCTCTGGGCTTCCCTGGTAGTTCAGACGGTAAAGCGTCTGCCTTCAATGCAGGAGACCCAGGTTCAATCCCTGGGTTGGGAAGATCCCCTGGAGGAGGAAATGGCAACCTGCTCCAGTACTCTTGCCTGGAAAATTCTATGGACTGAAGAGCCTGGTGGGTTACAGTCCATGGGATCGCAAAGAGTTGGACACGACTGAGCGACTTTATTACTATTATTACCATTTTTTTCAACTTCTCTGAGCTTTCAGCTCCTTGTCCACAAAATAGAAACACTATGACTCATTATAAGGAGTTAGTGTAACTTTGGGCTTCCCAGGTGGCTCAGTGGGTATAGAACCTGCCCACAATGCAGGAGATCCCAGAGATATGGGTTCAAGTCCTGGGTTGGGAAGATACGCTGGACGAGGGCTCAGCAACCCACTCCAGTATTCTTGCCTGGAGAATCCCCATGGCCAGAGGAGCCTGCCAGGCTCAGTCCATAGGTCACAAAGAGGCAGACATGGCTGAAGTCGCTGAGCAGAGCACAGTGCACTGTGACTTCTGCATGAAACAACCCAACCAGAGGACATTCCAGGAGTGTGAAGCACCTGGGAGATACTTGACAAATTTGAGTCTCCATTCTCTCCTGTTCTGAATGAAGGGGTGTGAGAAAAGCGATATGAAAAAGTGGGGAAGTGGGACTTTTTAAACAAATAATTCCTGATAAGGAAATTGACAAATTTTCATTTGGAGTTAGTATATTATATGATTATCTGGGTCATGAGGTAATCATGATGATATGTTGACTAATCTAGAGCCAGACATCTTGAAATGTGAAGTCAAGTGGGCCTTAGAAAGCATCACTATGAACAAAGCTAGTGGAGGTGATGGAATTCCAGTTGAGCTGTTTCAAATCCTGAAAGATAATGCTGTGAAAGTGCTGCACTCAATTTGCCAGCAAATTTGGAAAACTCAGCAGTGGCCACAGGACTGGAAAAGGTCAGTTTTCATCCCAATTCCAAAACAAGGCAATGCCAAAGAATGTTCAAACTACCGCACAATTGCACTCATCTCACATGCTAGCAAAGTAATCCTCAAAATTCTCCAAGCCAGACTTCAGCAATACGTGAACCGTGAACTCCCTGATGTTCAAGCTGGTTTTAGAAAAGGCAGAGGAACCAGAGATCAAATTGCCAACATCCGCTGGATCATGGAAAAAGCAAGAGAGTTCCAGAAAAACATCTATTTCTGCTTTATTGACT
>SJXQ01011377.1:201520-214743 GCA_006408695.1 Aepyceros melampus
TGACGAACTGAACTGAACTGATATTATATGAACCTAGTACTTTACTACAGACAATAAAAAAAATGTTTGGTGTGGCCCTGCTCTCTGATCGTAGGATAATGGTGTGATGATGATGTATGATTATAATCATTTTTTTTGTTTTTTTTTTTTGTCTTTTTTTTTGCCATTACATGATAGCACACATTTCATATGGGGAGATAAACCCTCCTTGATGTTCAAGAGATAGTTAGGGGCTATCAAAATAGACCAGATACTACCACCACATTTTGGCAGAAGAGTAAACTGAAGCCAGAGATGCTAAGCATCTTGTTAATTGTGGGAAGCAACAAGGCAGCAAAGAAGGTGAACTACTCTGATATATTGTCTTTTCCATCATCCCTTTATTAAAAATATTTTATATATTTATTTAAAATTTATCAAAATTGTGTCAAATTCCATATACTGTTTTATACCTTCTTTTCATTTAGCAATGTGTTATGGACTTTTTTTTTCAAGTGATTACATATGAATCTAATTATTTTTATTGGCTATGTGGTATTTCTATTGTAAGGACATACCATTACCTATTTAATTAATTCTCTATTGATGGAACACTAAAGGAAATGATTTGTTAAAGAATGTCATATTTCCATCAAAGAATGTATCTTTAAATAATTTATTTTTTAATTGAAGGATAATTGCTTTACAGAATTTTGTTGTTTCTGTCAAACTTCAACATGAATCAGCCATAGGTGTACATACGTCCCTCCACTTTTGAACCTCCCTCCTATCTCCCTTCCCATCCCTCCCCTCTAGGTTGATACAGAGCTCTGCTTGGGTTTCCTGAGCCATACAGCAAATTCCAGTTGGCTATTTTACGTATGGCAGTGTAAGTTTCCATGTTACTCTTTCCAAACATCTCACCATCTCCTCCCCTCTCCCCATGTCCATAAGTCTATTCCTTATGTCTGTTTCTCCATTACTGCCCTGTAAATAAATTCTTCAGTACCATTTTTCTAGATTCTGAATATATGCATTGCTGCTAAATCACTTCAGTCATGTCTGACTCTGTGTGACCCCATAGACGGCAGCCCACCAGGCTCCCTCGTCCCTGGGATTCTCCAGGCAGTAACACTGGAGTGGGTTGCCATTTCTTTCTCCAATGCATGAAAGTGAAAAGTTAGAGTGAAGTCACTCAGTCATGTCCAACTCTTAGCGACTCCATGGACTGCAGCCCATCAGGCTCCTACGTCTATGGAATTTTCCAGGCAAGAGTACTGGAGTGGGGTGCCATTAGAATACAGTATTTATCTTTCTCTTTCTGACTCACTGCACTCTGTATAATAGGTTCTTAGTTCATCCACCTCGTGAGAACTGACTCAAATGCATTCCTTTTTATGGCTGAGTAATATTCCATTGTGTATATGTACCACAACTTCTTTACCCATTCATCTGTTGATGGACATCAAGGTTGCTTCCATGTTCTAGCTATTGTAAATAGTGCTGCAGTGAACAATGGGATACATGTGTCCTTTTCAATTTTGGTTTCCTTACGGTATATGCCTAGAAGTGGGACTGCTGGGTCATATGGTGATTTTATTTTTAGTTTTTTAAGGAATCTCCACACCTTCTTCTATAGTGGGGGTGTCAATTTACATTCCCACCAACAGTGCAAGAGCATTCCCTTTTCTCCACACCCTCTCCATATTTTTTTTTATTTTCTTAAAGATTTTTCTGACCTGGAGCATTTTTAAAGTCTTTATTGAATTTGTAACAATATTGATTCTGTTTTATGTTTTGGATTTATGGCTGCAAGGTATGTGGGATCTTAACTCTCTGACCAGGGATCAAACCCACACTCCCTACACTGGGAGGTGAAGTCTCATCCACTGGCCTTCCAGAGAGGTCCCCTCCACCATCCCGTGATAAACACATCCATATGAAAACAATGTGGAACCCTAATGATGAGGAAGAACACTTATTAACACCTACCACCTGCCAGACCCAGGAATAGAGCTTTTTTATACACTGCTGTGATGGTTCACTGTCTGTGTCAACTTGACTGGGCTAGGGGGTGGCCAGATGAAGGTGTTTCTGGATGAGATGAACATTTTAACTGGTGAATAGAATAAAGAAGATCCCTCACAAGGGTGGGCCTCACCCAATCTCTTGAGGGCCCGGATAGCACTAAAAGGTAGAAGAGAGGAGAATTTACTCTCTTGGCTTGAGCTAGTACATCCATCTTCTCTTGCCCTCAGATTCAGCATTCCTGGCTTGTGGGCATTCAGACTGGACAGAACCTTGTACCACCAGCTCCCCTAATTCTTAAGCCTTTGGGTTTGGACTGGAATAACACCATCAGCTTTCCTGGGACTCCAGCTTGCAGGCAGAAGATCAGGGGGGTTCGTAGATTCTGCAATCCTGTAAGTCAATCTCTCACACTAAATCTCTTTCTGTATAACTAGTGAACCTATATCCTTTTGGTTCTGTTTCTCCAGAGAACCCTGCTGCTGCTAAGTCACATCAGTCGTGTCCGACTCTGTGCAACCCCATAGATGGCAGCCCACCAGGCTCCCCCGTCAATAAGTGCTTATTTTATCCAACTTGTTTATACTGTAAAATATTTCTGTTACAGCCCCGACATGTGACACCAGGGTTCCCCAACCTCTGGGATCTAATGCTTAATGATCTGAGATGAAGATCTGATGTAATAATAATACAAATAAAGTGCACAATAAATGTAATGCACTTGAATCATCCCCAAACCATCCCTTCTCCACCCTGGTCTGTAGAAAAAATTGTCTTCCACGAAACCAGCCCCTGGAACCAAAAAGGTTGAGGACTGCTGTCTAGACCACAGTTCCTACTGGCCCAGCTGTGGCTACCGTGAAAGGTTGGAATGTCATAGCTGGCAAATAGGCAGTTTTCCTTAGCATTATTATCACCAGCACCCTCACAGGGCTGTCAGGAAGGAGAATGGGAAATGCACAGTCTCCCAAAGTGGGTTTCAGATACAGAGAAAGCTCAGAAAATGCATGACGAGTGTGCTTTTGCAAAACTGCACTAAAAAAAAAAAAATTAAGATAGTAACCCACATATTGAATGATACACTCAAAGGATATTGGTAGTACCTGATTTATCTGTTACACTGAGTTTGGTAACATATTTACTGGGATCAAAAGACAGAAACTTTTGGTTAATAGACATCATTGTGGGCAGGAAAGACCATAAGAAGTTGTTTTTATTGGGCACATGGGGTCACTTTTAATTTGTAATAAAATTATATGAGGTTTGGAAAATTTGTCTCTGGAAGAAATCAATAACATAAAGACATTTGATTAGCCAACCCATTTATTTTTCTGGGAGAGGTGATCTTTATGAAGGTTAACCCAATCCTAAGGGGAAGAAGGGAAATGAACAATAAAGAAGCACATTGGAGCCTGTGTGAGTTTTTTGTTCAAGTAGCTTAGTCCAAATGTGATAACATGACTTTGTTGGCAAATGAAATCTAAACAGCAGTTCAGTTCAGTTCAGTTCAGTCGCGCAGTCGTGTCCGACTCTTTGCGACCCCATGAATCGCAGCACGCCAGGCCTCCCTGTCCATCACCAACTCCCGGAGTTCACTCAGACTCACGTCCATTGAGTCTGTGATGCCATCCAGCCATCTCATCCTCGGTCGTCCCTTTCTCCTCCTGCCCCCAATCCCTCCCAGCATCAGGGTCTTTTCCAAGTTGAGAAGATGCAATTAGAAAAGAATGAATAGGAATATGAAGAAAAATGATCATTTGCTGCTAGTCCCACTTGACAATAAAACTAGAGGAGAAAATTTCTTCCTTGTTTAATCGATGAGCTGTGTAAATCTAAAATCCCCTCTTGTTTCATAATTTCATGGGGTTCTCAGCTCAGTCATGGTTTATACCTCCTCCAGCTCCTAAAACCAGGATTCTTTTCAGGCATCCATCCTATCTAAGGGATATCCACCAATGAAAAGCCTTTCAGCCACTTAATGTTCTGCATATTTGGGGAGCATATGACTTAATCCAAAGATTTCTCTCTCTCTTCTCTGATTCTATTGTTACAAACACTCTTTAACTTTTTATTTTATATTGAAATATAGCAGATTAACAATGTTGTGATGGTTTCAGGAGGACAGCAAAGAGATTCAGCCATACACATACATGTATCCATTCTCCCCCAACTCCCCTCCCATCCAGGATGTCACATAAAATTGAGTAGAGTTCCCTGTGCTATTCAGTAAGTACTAGTTGGTTTTCCATTTTTAAAAAAGAAGTGTGTACATGGCCATCCCAGACTTCTTGACTAGGAAAGAATTTCAGATTCTTCTTTGTGGTAATTCTTTGTGTGTCCTTTAATTCCTAATATTAACATAAGCCAATATATTCATTCATTTGCAATGGTTTAGAGAGAAAAAAAGACATATTTTCATCTCTGACAGACAATAACTTTCCACTCTCGTACCTTACTTAAAACAAGTCGTTTTGTGGACAATTCAATAGCATGAAGATAAAAGAAATAATAGTGTCTTTGAAATAATCAGCCTAACTCTTTACATGAAGCTGTGTTCAGCGGAAAATTGGAGTGCTCTTGTCACATGATGGGTAAGAGCCCACACTCCAAAATTCAAATCCCTACTCTGCCCCTGGCCATTTGGATTACTTGGGATAAAATGACCTTACTTCTCTGTGCCTCAGTTTCCCCATCTATCAAATGGAATGTATAACAGCATGTACTCCCATGGTGTTGCCACCATAAGTTAAAACATAGGAAGCAGTTAGAAGAGTGCCTGGTACACTGGCATACAGTAAGTGCCCAATCAGTGCAAGCCAGCATGGATACTCTTATGTACAAAGGTGGTCTCTGCAGCTCACTGTGCCCAGAGGATCAAGTAATACTCTTCAGAGGGTGATGACGGAGCCGAGATTAGAACTGAAGTCAACTTACATCCAAATCTTTGTCTTTATCCCATAGTTAGGGGTATTGTTTTCTGAGACAAATATGCTTCCTTAATGGATCACATTGAACCCCCCAGGTCAGGGGCCTCATCTGTGCCTGGACCTGGTGTAGGTCTTCAGGTCCTGGATTCTGAGTGGGTGCTGTGAAAGGGTAAGATTTTCAGGAGGTCTTGGGAGGGGAGTATTTTGCACAGGAGCTATTTAAGTCTATAGCCAGAGGGTAGGCTGTGGTTCTTTTTAAATACACTCACAAATCCTTCAACACTCCTCCCCTCCAGTAGATGGAGAGTAATTCCCCTCCCATTGAGTGTGGACTGATGGAATGAATCACCTGTCATGAACACAAGATCAGGGACAGTCTGTGTCTCTGAAATTAGGACATGAAAATCACTGCAAATCCCTCCTTCCTATCTCTCTTAAATCCAACTTGGGGAAATTCAGCTGCCATGTCTTGAGAACACTTGCACAATCCTATGAAGAAGCCATGGGGTAAGCAGCCTAGACCTTCAGATAACACCCAGCGTGAACTTGACAGCTGTGTGAGGGACCCATTCCAGAAGTGGATCCTCCAGCCCCAGACAAGGCTTGAGTTGACTGCAGCCCCCATGACATCTTAACTGCGAGCCCATGGGAGACCGTTGGCCAGAGGCCTGCCTTGGACTCATTCCCAGATTCCTGATTCCTCATAGTTTGTTTTAATATATGGTTATATTTCTAAGTTGCTAAGTCGTGGGTGACTTTTTAAATTTTTTATTTATTTTTGGTTACGCTGGGTCTTTATTGCTGTGCATAAGCTTTTCTCTAGTTGTGGTGAGTGGGGGCTACTCACTGTTGCAATGTGCAGGCTTCTTAGTGTGGTGGCTTCTCTTGTTGCAGAACCTGAGCTCTAGGTTGCATGGGCTCAGTAGTTGTGGCTCACGGGCTTAGTTGCCCCATGGCATGTAGAATCTTCCCCGACCAGGGATTGAACCCATGTCCCTTGCATCGGCAGACAGATTCTTAACCACTGGCCCACAGGGAAGGCCTGTGAGTGACTCCAATGCAGCAAAAGATAAACACAATTAGACACTTGGTAAGTATTTAGTAGCTAAAGTGCTTCTCAAGAGTTTGCAGATGCCTCTGGAGATCTGAAATGGTGCCTGTCACATGGTACAGTTTATATCAACTCTCTTGACTTCATCTTCCTAAAAGAATGGAGGTACTCTGCATAGCAAGTCTTCATGGGAAAGGGAAAGTGAAAGTAATTCAGTTGTGTCCGACTCTTTGCAACCCCATGGACTATACAGTCCATGGAATTCTCCAGGCCAGAATACTGGAGTAGATAGCAGTTCCCTTCTGCAAGGGATCTTCCCAACCCAGGGATCAAACCTAGGTCTCCCACATTTCAGGCAGATTCTGCCACTAGGGAAGCCCCTTCATGGGAAACTTAATGGATAACAGTTATTCTTTACCTGTCCCGTCTGTGTGCCCTTGTGGGTGCATGCATGTTAAGTTGCTTTAGTCATGTCTGACTCTTCTGTGATCCCATGGGCTGTAGACAGCCAGGCTCCTCTGTCCATGGGATTTCCCAAGCACAAGTACTGGAGTGGGTTGCCATTTCCTTCTCCAGAGGATCTTCCTGATCCAGGGATCAAACCCATGTCTCCTGCATTGGCAGGCAGCTTCTTTACCACTGACCCACCAGGAAATGCTGTGTCTTAATCTAGACAACACACATGTTATTTCAAAGCCAAAGATTTTGTTGTTGTTGTTCTCTATTTAGGGGGCAGTTTGTTACACATTTCTAAGCAAGGAGCAGGACAATTTTAATTTTCCATGTGACTGTCCATCCATCAGAAGTCACACTGCCGTAAGCCAGATTCACAAAGTGCTTTCCTAGGGCAAGGGAGACAAACGTATTAACAGCTTTTTATTAGGTGTTTAGCAGCTCACAAGTGCCTAGTCCAGCTGAAATCAGAAGCCTGGACATAATTATTGCAGAGATGATTTGGTTGGCACTTCTGCTGTGCCAGCATGGACTTATTTTTATTTTTTTGTCAGTGATAAAAATAGGGGGCTTCCCTGGTAGCTCAGAGGTAAAAACTGCCTGCCAGTGCAGGAGACAAAGGTTCGATCCCTGATCAGGAAAATCCCACATGCTGATGAGCAATTAATCCCATGTGCCATAACTATTGAGCCTGTGCTCTAGAGCCTGGGAGTCATAACAACTAAGCCCAGCCTGCCCTGAAGTCCATGCTCCACAAGAGAAGTCACCACAGCGAGAAGCTCAAACACTACAACTAGAGAAAAGGCCACACAGCAATGAAGACCCAGTACAGCCAAAAATAAATAAATAAAATTCTATTTTAAAAGAGCTCCTTTGGAACTTTTTTAAAAAAGGAATGAAAATAGGGACTTCCCTGAGTCCAGTGGTTAAGACTCTGCACTCCCAACTGCCATGGTCCGGGTTTGATCCCTGCTCAGGGAGCTAGATGTCATATGCCACAACTAAAGATCCCATGTGCTGCAACTAGGAACTGCATGCTAAGCTGCTTCAGTCGTGTCCAACTCTTTGCGACCTCATGGACTGTAGCTCCCCAGGCTCCCCTGTCCATGGAATTTCCCAGGCAAGAATACTGGCGTTGCCATTTCCTTCTCCAGGGGATCTTCACAACCCAGGGATCAAACTTACCTCTCCGAGTTTCCTGTGTCTCTTGCAATTCTTTACCACCAGCACCAGCTGGAAAGCCCATAGGAAAGAAAATTAGGCTTGTATTTCTACTTTTAAGGTTGATTTGGCTGTGACTGAGTTGAATCTAAGCTCTAGTGCTGTATTAAGAGCAAGTGGATCACTTATGGTAACAGAACTCAGAACTGTTCTGATTCTTCTAAAATGAACTAACAGATTGGAACATAAGAAATTCTTTATTAACTTAAAGGAAGACACTGAATATTCAATATTTTAAATTGAATATTCAAAATGATACTGAAGATACTATACTTCAAATGATACTGAAAATTCAATATTTTTTCCGGATCTTTTAAGGGCAAAAGGAAAACTCCAATCAGTATGTTAAAAACATTCAGAAATAAATGTTTGGAGTTCAAGCAGGCTTCTGCAAATAGCATGACAGAGCCACAAATGATTCTGGCAGATTTGTTGTTTTGTTTGGTCTCTCTGTCATGTCCAACTCTTCGTGACTCCACGCCACCGTAGCCTGCCAGGTTCCCCATCCATGGGATTCCCCAGGCAAGGATACTGGAGTGGGTTACCATTTGCTTCTCCACTGGCAGATTTGTAGGCCTGGACAAATAGAATTAGGGGAATGAAAATTAAAGTTAGCCAACAAATAAAAAGCAGAAGTACTCTAAAAAAGTCTGCCAAACTATGGAATTTGTAATGCTGGTAATACTTAATATTGTTTTAGGTGATGCACAGATGAATTTTTTTTTCATCTTCTAACAACATTCTAATGTGTATTGAGTAATAAAACACACAAGCAAACTCACGTCTTCATGGATTGTAAACTTGGAGTGGGGCTAAATTCAGGACTTTTTTTTTTAAGTCTAAAAGGTCCCCAAAGTCTAAAGTTCTAATTTGCCATTTGCAACAATGAGGACGGACTTGCAGGTATGCTTAGTGAAATAAGTCAGACAGAGAAAGACAAAAACTGAATGTCATCACATACGTAGAATCTAAAAAAATAAGGCAAAGAGAAGACAACAACAAAAAAAGCAGACTCAAAAATACAGAGGACAAACTAGTGGTTATCAGCGGGGAGAGAGGAGAGAGCAGCGGGGAGGGGCAAGAAAAGGGTAGGGGACTAAGAAGTACAAAATACTATGTATAAAATAAATAATCTACAAGGGTCTGTTGTACAGCACAGGAAATATAGCCAATATTTTATAACTGTAAATAAAATATAACCTTTAAAAATTGGGAACTGAGCCTGGCATTCGTGATGACCTAGAGGGAGGGGATGTATGCGTAATGTATGGCTTCTTTGTGTTGTATGGCAGAAACCAATACCCTCTAAAGCACTTTCCTCCAGTTAAAAAATAAACTTAAAAAAATTTTTTTTAAATTAAAAAAATAGTGAGTCACTGTGTTCTTTTCCTGAAATTTATATAATATTGCACACCAAATATACTTCAATTTTTTTTTTAAAAAAGATGAAGTCTGAAGACAACACATATAACACTGGTTATATGTGGAATTTAAAAAAATGGCACAAATGAACATATGTACAAAACAAAAATAGAGTCACAGAGGTAGAAAACAAACTTAAGGTTGCCAGGGGGTGAAGCCAGTGAGGGATAAATTGGGAGACTGGGATTGACATATACACACTGCTATATATAAAATAGATAACTAACAAGGACTCACTGTACAGTACAGAGAATTCTACATGGTACTCTGCAATGACCTATATGGGAAAAGAATCTAAAAAGGGTAGATATATGTATATGTACAACTGATTCACCTTGCTGCTCCACAGCAACAACTAACAGAACATTGTAAATCAACTATACCCCAATAAAAATCAATTTAAAAGGGGATGTACTGTACAACACTGAGAAAATAGGCAATATTTTATAATAACTGTAAATGGAAAGTATCCTTTAAAATTGCATTAAAAATTTAATAATTAAAAAAATACATACATAAATTTTGAAAGGTGAGTTAGTTTTAAAAATATTAAGTATATAAAAGCTGCCATGCCAATGTTGTGCACAGTTGGCAAAATCTGTGATGGTGGTATGCGATGAACTTTAGAAAATATTCCCTGAGAGGGTCTTTCCTGCTTATGTGCAAGAGGTCTATTCCGGGGGGAGGGAAGCAGTGTCACTGCCTGCAGTCTCCTTCTGATTCCGTGTGAGTCCCTGCCATCATTCACTCCTTGGTGTAGCCAACATGGCCTTCAGCCCTTTGGAGCCTGGGATGTTCAGATCAGGACCCTGGACAGAAGAAGTGGGGCCGTCAAAGAGTAAATGGTTAGATCTACAGATAAGAGACAGATAGCTGCAGACTGACCGAGCGAGAGAGAGAGAAAAAGAGAAGGGCTGAAAGATGCTCAGAGGCAGAGAGAGAAAAAGACAGAGCTTGAAGTAGAAGGAAATAAAGATAGAGGAAGGCAGAGGACATGTGTAAATTTGGGTCTAGGTCTGACCTGTGCTTCCACCAAGTCAGCCCAACCTTCATGCACCCGGCTTAAATGCTTGATAGTATTACTCAAGTGCTTACTTTTAATTCCTTTCCTGTACATGAATCTCTTAGCACTTCTGCAAACTCTGCTTCATCTCAACTATACCCTGTTAATAACGTTTCTTTGTTGTCAGAAGAAATCTTTTTACCCAGCTTGGGCTAAATTAAAATTTCATAAAACATCAGGTTGCCATAGGACTAACAAGCAAGTGACAGCTGTTTAATTAAAATTTAAACTTGATTAGTTGGCTCTACAGAGAGAAACACTCAAGAGATAAAGCATAAAACTGTGAAAAATCAAGCCTTGAAATAAAGACTTTATTTAAATAGGTAGTAGAAACTGTAAATTGTTTGGTGTCACATGGGTTCCAATGGCTAGTCTTGAACTGAGGTCTCTGTCCCTTATACAAGTCCCATCTCTGTCTGCCTCTTGGCTGTGTTGGGAGCCCCTTCAAGGTAAATGATGAGTATAAATTAATTTTGTAAGTCAGAATGCAGTAAAGAGCTTGAAAGTGATAGATAGTTGCTCAGTCCTGTCCAGCTCTTTGCAACTCCATAGGAGACTGTAGCCCACTAGGCTCCTCTGTCTATGGAATTCTTCAGGCAAGAATACTGGAGTGGGTTTCCACTCCCTTCTCCAGCGGATCTTCCCAACCCAGGGATGTTTGAACCCAGGTCTCCTGCATTGCAGGCAGATCCTTTATTGCCTGAGCCACCAGGGAAGCCCTGAAATGAGAGGAAGCTTCAAAACAAAACACAAAATATCACAGCAACCTCTCAACTCACAAATTTATTGTCTGAAATTGAGGTATTAAGTCGAAGTAACTTGGGGGTAGGAAAAACACTGCAGTTCCCTCTTTTAAACTCAGACCTGCCATGGTTACAGGTCGTATCCAAGATGCATCTTACAAAATCATGAATAATTAAAAATCATTTGCAGAGTAAACTACTGCAGAAAAGTAAAGCAAAGAAGACACAAAAAACAATGTCCTTTAGGGAAAATTTGAGAGAGAACACATGATTCCCTCATTCTCTCAAAACAATTTAATTTCTTTCTTCGGAATAAGAAAATGTGAGGACTTCTCTGGTACAATGGCTAAGACTCTGCATTCCCAATGCAGGGCATTGGGGTTCAATCTCTAGTCAGGGAACTAAATCTCACATGCCTCAATGAAGATGAAGATCGAAGATCTTGTGTGCTGCAACTAAGACCTGGTCCAGCCAAATAAAAAAATAAATAATTTTCTTCCTAGAAAAAGAAAAGAAAATATGGGACTTCCCTGGTGGTCCATCAGTTAAGACTTTGCCTTCCAATGCTGGGGGTGTGAGTTCAATCCTTGGTCACTGACCTGAGATCCCACATGCCTTGTGGCTAAAAAGTCAAAATGTAAGCAGAAGCAATATCAACAAATTCAACAAAGACTTTTAAAAAATGGCCCACATCAAAAAACCTTTTAAACATTTACAAATAAATACATAAGAAAATAGCAAAGACGCACAGACTGACCAGTCAACAGGTACATGAAAATGTGCACAACATCACTAGCCATCTGGGAAATGCAAATGAAAATCACACTGATATATCAATTCACACCCGTCAGAATGGCCATCATCAAAGAGACAATGAATAATAAACACTGGATGTGGAGAAAAGGGAATCCTCATGCACTGTTGATGGGAATGTAAGTTGGTGCAGCCACTATGGGAAACAGTATGGAGGGTTCTTAGAAATTTTAAACTAGAACTGATAAAGGATCCAGTAATTCCCTTTCTGGTACTATATCCACAGGAAACAAACACACGCTCACTCAAAAAGATAGAAGCACTCCATGTTCAGAGCAGCCAATATATGAAAACAGCCTAAGTGTCCATGGATGGATGGATGAATGGATAAAGAAGACACACACACACACACACACACACACACTGGAATATTACCCAGCTATAAAAAGTGAGATCTTGGTATTTGAAACAACATGCATGGAACTTGAGTGCATTATACTAAATTAAATAAGAAAGGAAAAGATAAATGCTGTATGAGCTCACTGTATGTGGAGTATTAAAAAAGAACAACAACACTCAAGCTCAAAGATACAGAGAACAGATTGGTAGTGGCTGTGGATAGGGAGCTTCCCTGGTGGCTCAGACAGTAAAGAATCCACCTGCAACGCTGAAGACCTGCACTCAATCCCAGAGCCGGGAAGATCCTCTGGAGCTGGGGATGGCAAGCCACTCCAGTGTTCTTGTCTAAAGAATTCCATGGACAGAGGAGCCTGGTGGGCTACAGTCCATGGGCCCACAAAGAGCTGGACACAACTGAGCAACTTTCACTTTCATAGATGGGGTGGGAGGGGGTGGGGAAAATGGGTGAAGGGGTTCAAAAAATAATAAACAAATACATAAATAAATGTAATTATTCAGCTCTGGGAAATGAAATGTTTACATTTTCCAATAACACTTTATATGCTAAGGTCAGGCAATTATCAAATTCAAGGGAACACAGATATAAACTACCTCCAGCAGAGAAAGGGCTTCCCAGGTGGTGCTAGTGGTGAAGAATCCACCTGCCAATGCAGGAGACTCCAGAGATGCAGTTTCAGTCTCTGGGTCGAGACGATCCCCTGGAGAAGGGCATGGCAGCCCACTCCACTATTCTTGCCTAGAGAATCCCATGGACAGACGAACCTGGCAGGGTGCAGTTGATAGGGTCGCAAAGAGACACAACTGAAGCAATTTAGCACATATGCATGCAGCAGAGAAAAGCAAAGTACATGTAATAAAAGGATGGATGGGTCAAATGTCACCCTCAAATCTTAAAAGACTGTGCATAATTCTGCAATAAATAGACATGACAGGATTTTGAGGGATGGGTCAATATTTGAATAGGATAAGGAGTTTATATGATGTAGAATAACCAGGCCACTTACACTTTTTAATAAAGCTGCAAAAAAAAAGAAAAATAAGGAACAGGATTCTTTGAAAATTAGACTCTATAAATTAGATATAATTCTATATTATATCCAATGTAGAATTCTAATTCTATAGAATTAGATATATATTATATAAATTTATATGTTATTTTTAAA
>SJXQ01011377.1:215343-299904 GCA_006408695.1 Aepyceros melampus
TATAAATTATATAAATCTATATATAATTTATTATAAATTATATAAATGATTCCTTCCTCATTGAACTCACCAAAAGGAAATGCATGAAGTTAGGAGGAGTCCAACAGATCAGGTACTCTGAGAGAATTCTTCTGATGCTCCATTTAAAAATAAACATTAGGAAGACTATAATGACAAGTGCTTTTTCTGTGTGATAAATTATTCACCACCTTTTCCTTCAGATAGAAAAGTAAAGCAATATTAATTGGGTTCCAGCATAAGGTAGAAATCAGAAGCTTTGCCAAATTATTATAATTCAAAGAAATTCTGATGTGCTTTCCCAACATTTACACATAATATTTCAAGACATAAATACATATTAATGGAATTTCTTGCCGCTAAGCTGTTTTCATTTTCCTGCATGCATGCTAAGTCACTTCACTCATGTCCAACTCTTTGCGACCCCATGGACTGTAGCCCACCAGGCTCCTCTGTCCATAAGGTTCTCCAGGCAAGAATACTGGAATGAGCTGCTGTGCTCTCCTCCAGGTGATCCTCCCAACCCAGCGACAGAACTCGAGTCTCTTCAGTCTCCTGCACTGGCAGGCAGGTTCTTTTCCACCAGTGCCACTTGGGAAGGCCCTTTCATTCTCCTTCATCACATCAAATGGAACCCTATCATTTTTAAGTCTGAAAGCAATGCTTCCCAACAGGACTTCCTGCAATGATGAAAATGTTCCAGAATCTGGTATCAATGCAGAGTGGTGGTTTCTGAACACCTGCCACGTGGTTAGAATGGCTGAGAAATGAAATCTGAAATGATTTAGATGTAAACAGTCACATGTAATCAGGAGATAGCATCTTGGTTAGTGGGAAGAAAGCCCACTCTTCTTAATTCTTTAACAAAATAGAAGGAAGTTATTTTTTGTTTGGTTGTTTGCTTGCTTTTCTTTTTTAGTTAATTAATTTATTTTATATTTTTGGTTGTGCTGAGTCTTTGCCGCAGTGTACGGGCTTTCTCTAGTTGCAGCAAGCGGGCTTCTCATTGCAGTGGCTTCTCGTTTCGGAGCAGGGCTCCAGGTGTGCGGGCTTCAGTCATTGTCATTCATGGGCTTAGTGGCCCTGTGGCATGTGGGATCCTCCCAAACAAGGGATCGAACCTGTGTCCCCTACATTCCCAGGTGGATTCTTAACCACTGAACCACCGGGGAAGTCCCTTGCTTGCTTTTCTTATTTCACAGAGGAGTCTTAAAATGCAGAAGGACGGTTTGCCCAACGCAGGTGTTTCTTATTCAGTCAATGGGAATCATGCTGTTCAGTTCAGTTCAGTTCAGTCGCTCAGTCCTGTCCGACTCTTTGCAACCCCATGAATCGCAGCACGCCAGGCCTCCCTGTCCATCACCAACTCCCAGAGTTCACTCAGACTCACGTCCATCGAGTCCGTGATGCCATCTAGCCATCTCATCCTCTGTCGTCCCCTTCTCCTCCTGCCCCCAATCCCTCCCAGCATCAGGGTCTTTTCCAATGAGTCAGCTCTTCACATGAGGTGGCCAAAGTACTGGAGTTTCAGCTTTAGCATCATTCCTTCCAAAGAAATCCCAGGGCTGATCGCCTTCAGAATGGACTGGTTGGATCTCCTTGCAGTCCAAGGGACTCTCAAGAGTCTTCTCCAACACCACAGTTCAAAAGCATTCATTCTTCAATGCTCAGCTTTCTTCACAGTCCAACTCTCATATCCATACATGACCACTGGAAAAACCATAGCCTTGATTAGACGGACCTTAGTCGGCAAAGTAATGTCTCTGCTTTTGAATATACTATCTAGGTTGTGTGGTCTGGTATTCCCATCTCTTTCAGAATTTTCCACAGTTTACTGTGATCCACACAGTCAAAGGCTTTGGCATAGTCAATAAAGCAGAAATAGATGTTTTTCTGGAACTCTCTTGCTTTTTCCATGATCCAGCGGATGTTGGCAATTTGATCTCTGGTTCCTCTGCCTTTTCTAAAACCAGCTTGAACATCAGGGAGTTCATGGTTCACATATTGCTGAAGTCTGGCTTGGAGAATTTTGAGCATTACTTTACTAGCATGTGAGATGAGTGCAATTGTGCAGTAGTTTGAGCATTCTTTGGCATTGCCTCTCTTTGAAATTGGAATGAAAACTGACCTTTTCCAGTCCTGTGGCCACTGCTGAGTTTTCCAAATTTGCTGGCATATTGAGTGAAGCACTTTCACAGCATCATCTTTCAGGATTTGAAACAGCTCTACTGGAATTCCATCTCCTCCACTAGCTTTTATCGTAGTGATGCTTTCTAAGGCCCATTTGGCTTCACATTCCAAGATATCTAGCTCTAGGTGAGGGATCACATCATCATGATTATCTGGGTCATGAAGATCTTTTTTGTACAGTTCTTCCATGTATTCTTAGGTCCATACCATTTCTGTCCTTTATCGAGCCCATCTTTGCATGAAATGTTCCCTTGGTATCTCTAATTTTCTTGAAGAGATCTCTAGTCTTTCCCCTTCTGTTCTTTTCCTCTATTTCTTTGCATTGATCACGGAAGAAGGCTTTCTTATCTCTTCTTGCTATTCTTTGGAACTCTGCATTCAGATGCTGATATCTTTCCTTTTCTCCTTTGCTTTTCGCCTCTCTTCTTTTCCCAGCTATTTGTAAGGCCTCCCCAGACAGCCATTTTGCTTTTTTGCATTTCTTTTTCTTGGGGATGGTCTTGATCCCTGTCTCCTGTACAATGTCACAAACCTCATTCCATAGTTCATCAGGCACTCTATCTATCAGATCTAGTCCCTTAAATCTATTTCTCACTTCCACTGTATAATCATAAGGGATTTGATTTAGGTCATACCTGAATGGTAAGGGTTTTCCCTACTTTCTTCAATTTTAGTCTGAATTTGGCAATAAGGAGTTCATGATCTGAGCCACAGTCAGCGCCTGGTCTTGTTTTTGCTGACTGTATAGAGCTTCTCCATCTTTGGCTGCAAAGAATATAATTAATCTGATTTCGGTGTTGACCATCTGGTGATGTCCACGTGTAGAGTCTTCAAATCCCCAGTAAACTGAAGGTTTCACCATCATTCTCAAAGAACCTATCCTGGAAGAGGATGCTTCTACTTTTATAAGTGAAATCGACCATTGATTCAGCTAGGTCCAAGAAGTAATTCTTTCCTGTTCAATACTGACAATCACATGCTCTTCTCTAAAAAGGGCCACCAGCTGGGATGCAGGGATCAACAGGAATTGAAGGTTTTAATTGTTTTGGTGTTGGTGCCAGCCTCTGCTAGAGATGGAAATGAGAAGAAATATAATTAAACAGAAGCAGGGTACCAAAAGCAATTTGGCAATTTCTGTTGAGTGTGCAGCACATGGACACGAACTCTTGTAAATTCCCTTTGAAAGGTGGACCTCAGGTCAGCAATTTTAGTTACTTGATTGGAGCTGATACGACCGCTGCTGCTGCTGCTAAGTTGCTTCAGTTGTGTCCGAGTCTGTGTGATCCCATAGATGGCAGCCCACTAGGCTCCTCTGTCCGTGGGATTCTCCAGGCAAGAATACTGGAGTGGGTTGCCATTTCCTTCTCCAATGCATGAAAGTGAAAAGTGAAAGTGAAGTTGCTCAGTCGTACCTGACTCTTAGTAACCCCATGGACTGCAGCCTACAAGGCTCCTCCGTCCGTGGGATTTTCTAGGCAAGAGTACTGGAGTGAGTTGCCATTGCCTTCTCTGGATCCTTCTACTGGACAGGAAAAAAAAAATCTATGCTCTCACTTGATACTTCAGTTTAAAGACTTGTGTTAGGCTTTCCCTGGTGGTCCAGTGGTTAAAACTCAGGCCTTCCCCTGCAGAGTTCACAGATTTGATCCTTGGGAACTAAGATCCCCATGTCGCACAGCCAAAACAAAGGAACAACAAAATAAAGTTACTGGTTTAAAAAAAAAAAAAAGACTTGCATTAAATAAAACTAAGGATGGATGGCAGGGGATGCATGACTGAAGGATAGAGCCAACGTTCCCAAGTCTAGTGACTGGACTATGACTACTCACCTTGTTTTCAAACTGCTGATATTCATGCGGAACTTAAAAAAAAATCTATCTTGAGAAACAAAAACAAAGCTGAAGGATTCACAAGCCCTGATTTCAAAAATATTTTACAAAGCTATAGTAATCAAATCAGCATGGCATAAGGATAGACACAGAGACCTATGGAAGAGAATAGAGAGCCCAGAAATAAACCCAGGTGCCAGTCATATGATCTTTGATGGGGAGCCAAGGCCATTTGACAAGGAAAGGGTATCTCACCAACAAACAGTGTTGGGAAAACTGGACATCCACACCCCAAAGAAGGAAATTGGGCCCTCATCTCCCACAACACACAAAAATCAATTAAAAATTAATTAAAGACTTAAGCATAAGACCTGAAACTCCTTGAGGAAAATACAAGGGATGAGGATGACCTTGGTAAGATGGAGGTCAGAAGGTCCCAATACTCATTTCCTTCCCAGAAAATGACAAAAATGGTAAATAAACAACCACAACAAACAGAAATAGCTCTGAGAAATCTCTGGGCTACAGCAAAGAAGCAGCAGAAATGCTGCAGAGCTCAAAACCGAGGATGGATGTGTGGAAAAGTGTAGGAAGCATCTTAATTGTGTTACCCCATACACCCCCAACCCAGAGTCATTCAATGCCCAGAGAATTATTCACCCCACATACCATGTCATTGCTTGTCTACTGTTACTTACATCACATTTTTCCTTCAGTTGCCTTCTTTCATTTTTACTTAAATAAAAGTGTTCTAAAATAAAGTCTCCATTGCATCAGTGGAAAATGTCAGTATCATTTGTCACCAATAAAAGGAAACTTGAATATCACAAAAGAAGAACAGGGCTATTAAGTGGAAGGCGACCAGATTACCTATCCAAGACACTTAAGTAAGCAGCTGTGACTCTCTGAGCTAATGCGAAATGACAAGGAATGGAGCTGACAGTGATGGGTAAATACTGTAGGCTCACAGATGGTAACAGAACATTACTCTGCTGTGGGATGCTGTAGGCTGTCGATCGTGAGGGAGGCTGTGTGTGTGTGTATGTGTGTATGGGATGGGGATGCAGGGAAGATTCAGGGACTCTCTGGACTTTCCACTCAATTTTGCCATGAACCTAAAACTGCTCTAATAGTTAAAGTCTATTTCAGTTCAGTTCAGTTCAGTCGCTCAGTCACGTCCAACTCTTTCCAACCCCATGAACCACAGCACGCCAGGCCTCCCTGTCCAAACCAACTCCCGGAGTCCATCCAAACCCATGTCTATTGAGTTGGTGATGCCATCCAACCATCTCAACCTCTACCATCCCCTTCTCCTCCCCTCAGTCTTTCCCAGCATCAGGGTCTTTTCAGATGAGTCAGCTCTTCACATCAGGTGGCCAAAGTATTGGAGTTTCTTAGAGAGAAAGACGGAGAAGGCAATGGCACCCCACTCCAGTACCCTTGCCTGGAAAATCCCAAGGATCAAGGAGCCTGGTGGGCTGCAGTCCATGGGGTCACTACGAGTCGGATATGACTGAGCGACTTCACTTTCACTTTTCACTTTCATGCATTGGAGAAGGAAATGGCAACCCACTCCAGTGTTCTTGCCTGGAGAATCCCAGGGACGGGGGAGCCTAGTGAGCTGCCGTCTCTGGGGTTGCACAGAGTCGGACACGACTGAAGAGACTTAGCAGCAGCAGAGAGAGAGAAAACTGAAAGGCTGGTTATCATCTCTCACTGAGTCCCTGACACAGTTTAAAGCACTGAAGGCTGCGTGGTCTTACTGGGAATGCTACAGGGCATTGTCCCCCAGGGGTGTTGGACCTACCAAAACCTCAGAGTCCACGGTCACTCAGCATGTCTGGTTCTTTCAACAGCGCCTTGATGGAGGTCCCAGCATCCCATTTGGTAAGGCCACACTGTATGCCTACCCCCGTGTGGACTGTCTGATGATGCCAACTTCTCCCCTCAACTCACCCCACCCTGAACAGAGACACTTTTGCGGTTCTCCCAACACACTAGACCCACACCACAGCTCAGAGCCTTTGCACCTCTTGCTCCCTTCCCTGGGAAAGTTTCCTTTCCAGATGAAAACATCACTCACTCCCTCACTTTCTTCTGCTCTCTACTTGGGTACCACCTTATCCAGGAAGCCTTTCAGGACCATGTTCGTAAAGTACCACTCGATCACTGTATCCCCCACCTTCCTGCTTTATGTGTATTTATAATACTTTATAATCGTGCCATTGTATATATTTATTTTTTATCTATCTATTGTGTACCTCCTCACACTCTAAGGATTATAAACCTAAAGACACCTCGGAGTCCAGGGATAGATTTCACAATCCTGGGTGAAATAAAAATGATAATTTTATGTTCACAAACATCTAAAGTAAATGTGACACTTCCCTCAAATATTTTATTATACATATAGGCAACAAACCATCAAAGTATTAGCAGTATCAGTGACTTTGTCACCAGGAGAAATTAAAGATGTTTTCATATCATATTACAGTTATCACAAATGTTTCAAAATGTCAGTTATACTCCCCAGGAAGTCAAAATTATAGTAGCTATTAGACTTGCCAGCTTCAGCTTGCTACTAATATAGTAACAGTCATAAAGAAGTGTATATTTTACTATTTCACAGATTTTGATAGCTACGTCCTATGATAATTCATTTCCTTTGTAATGCTTAAAAAGCGTTAGTGTGAGATGAATCTACAGGTTCATCAGATGCCAAAAGGATCTGCAGAATAAAAAAGATACCTCCGCACCAACGTATTTGCTCCATGGGGTTTCCCAGGTGGCGCTAGTGGTAAAGAACCCACCTGTCAACGCAGGAGAACTAAGAGATGTAGGCTTGATCCCTGGGTTGGGAAGATCCCCTGGAGGAGGGCATGGCCACCCGCTCCAAAATTCTTCCTGGAGAATCCCATGGACACAGGAGTCTGGCGAGCTACAGTCCATAGGGTTGCAAAGAGTCGGACATGACTGAAACGAGTTAGTGGGCACACACGCGCGCGCACGCATGCACACACACTAACTCCATGCGATCAAGGACCGTGTTTATTTTGTTTACCATTCTACCCACTGTGCTTAGGACACTGCTTGGATATCATAAAAACCCAGGAAGAAGTCACTGAATTAATGTACTTAATGGATTTTGTCGATGAAAGAAATGGACAAAGTTTGGTTTGAATAACTTCACAACCATGCCACTGCCGGGAGGGAGAAGCACCAGTATGCGAGTGCGCGTGCGCAGCTGGTTGGTCCCACTGCGCCTGCTCTCCCAGCCTGCATGCTGCCTGTCAGGAAACCCAGTGAGTCCCCCTTTAATCAAACTAAAGCTTTCGCAGCACTGCATGCAGAGGAGCAGCTCTTCTGTTTCAATAAGCATGTGCATCTGAAAACTGCAGCTTGGCCGCACCTACAATCCGACCTCCCTACTTTATTTGTTTCCTTTCTTCTTTTCATTTTTTTTGGCCACACCCCAAGGCATGTGGGAATCTTCATTCCCCAGCCAAGGATAGAACCCGCACCCCCTGCAGTGGAAGCAAGGCTTCTTAACCACTGAACCTCAAGAGGTGACTCAGACCTCTCTACTTAACCCCTTCCCATCACAGTGGTGGACAATAAAACTAAAGACCGACGGGTCTCCCCAGAGCACAGGCTAAGCTAGCACTGATCTTTGACCCCTGCTTCTCCATTCAGTGGCTTCCCTGGTGGCTACAACAGTAAAGAATCTGCCTGTAATGCGGGAGACCTGGGTTCGATCGCTGAGTTGGGAAGATCCCCTGGAGAAAGGAATGGCTACCCACCCCAGTATTCTTGTCTGGAGAACTCCATAGACAGAGGAGCCTGGCAGGCTGCAGTCCATGGGGTCGCAAAGAGTTAGGCATGACTGAGCGACTAACACTTGGCTTCTTTTCTGCATTCAGAGTTCTTCAGGGAACTGGGATGCAGACAGCACCTTCATATCACCTCAGTCTTACTTTGTTCCTTCCAGAGGGAAGACTGGCTTCCAGCAGACAGACCTGGGCAGAATCATAGGCACTGTGGTCTGGAGCGATTCCCACAGCCCAGCCACTGTCATGGTCCTCTGTCAGTGTTCACCATGTGAATGCTGCTGACTTCCTATAAGATGCAGAATCAGACAGGATAGGTAAGATATGCTGCTTAAGAAAAAATTCCTACCGTAGCAGTGACTTGAAACAACAAAGGTTTATTTGTCACATACATATGTGTGAATCACAATTTGGCTAAAGGCTGAGATACACACACACACACACACACACACACACACAGAGTCTGTAAGCCAGGAATCAGGCTGATGAAACAGCCTCTATCCAGAAAGTTGACCTTCACATGGAAACAACATCATGGAGTTTCTTGCAGTGGCAGTAATGCATCCTAGCCCAGAACTGATAATACGGATGCATCTAGTCACATCTCAACTGCCAATCACACTGGTCCTGCCCAAGAGGACCCATGTGCCAGAGAAATATTTGTGAACAGCACTAATGACTGTCACAAGTGGCTCCATCATTAGCCCTACTGAAGGTAGGGGAAACTGACACAAAAATCACGTACCTGGAAGGGCAGGAGTTGGACTTTGAACCTGGACAGCTTGCTCAGGAGACTAGGCTCTCAGCCACTGTGCTGCTCTGCCTCTTTCTGATTCCAGGCTCTCCACTGAGGTCAAGGAGCTGGGCTCCTTTGAGCAGAGCCCATTTGCATGGTCAGTTCAGTTCAGTTCAGTTGCTCAGTCGTGTCCAACTCTTTGCAATCCCATGAATCACAGCACATCAGGCTTCCCTGTCCATCACCTCCTGGAGTTCACTCAAACTCATGTCCGTTTAGTCAATGATGCCAACCAGCCATCTCATCCTCTGTTGTCCCCTTCTCCTCCTGCCCCCAATGCCTCCCAGCATCAGAGTCTTTTCCAATGAGTCAACTCTTCGCGTGGGTGGCCAAAGTATTGGAGTTTCAGCTTCAGCATCAGTCCTTCCAAAGAACACCCAGGGCTGATCTCCTTCCGAATGGACTGGTTGGATCTCCTTGCAGTCCAAGGGACTCTCAAGAGTCTTCTCCAACACCACAGTTCAAAAGCATCAATTCTTTGGCACTCAGCCTTCCTCACAGTCCAACTCTCATATCCATACATGACCACAGGAAAAACCATAGCCTTGACTAGACAGAACTTTGTTAGCAAAGTAATATCTGTTTTGAATATGCTATCTAGGTTGGTCATAACTTTCCTTCCAAGGAGTAAGAGTCTTTTAAT
Organism: Aepyceros melampus; assembly: GCA_006408695.1. Classification (NCBI taxonomy): domain Eukaryota; kingdom Metazoa; phylum Chordata; class Mammalia; order Artiodactyla; family Bovidae; genus Aepyceros; species Aepyceros melampus. Next base: position 224,647 of record SJXQ01011377.1, read on the forward strand.
TTTATAGCTGTAATCACCATCTGCAGTGATTTTGGAGCCCCCAAAAATAAAGTCTGACACTGTTTCCACTGTTTCCACATCTATCTGCCATGAATTAATGGGACCAGATGCCATGATCTTCATTTTCTGAATGTTGAGCTTTAAGCCAACTTTTTCACTCTCCTCTTTCACTTTCATCAAGAGGCTTTTTAGTTCCTCCTCACTTTCTGCCATAAGGGTGGTGTCATCTGCATATCTGAGGTGACTGATATTTCTCCCAGCAATCTTGATTCCAACTTGTGCTTCTTCCAGCTCAGGGTTTCTCATGATGTAGTCTGCATATAACTTAAATAAGCAGGATGAAAATATACAGCCTTGACGAACTCCTTTTCCTATTTGGAACCAGTCTGTTATTCCATGTCCAGTTCTAACTGTTGCTTCCTGACCTGCATACAGATTTCTCAAGAGGCAGCTCAGGTGGTCTGGTATTCCCATCTCTTTCAGAATTTTCCACAGTTTATTGTGATCCACATAGTCAAAGGCTTTGACAGAGTCAATAAAGCAGAAATAGATGTTTTTCTGGAACTCTCGCTTTTTCCATGATCCAGCAGATGTTGGCAATTTGATCTCTGGTTCCTCTGCCTTTTCTAAATCCAGCTTGAACATCAGGAAGTTCATGGTTCACATACTGCTGAAGCCTGGCTTGGAGAATTTTGAGCATTACTTTACTAGCATGTGAGATGAGTGCAATTGTGCGGTAGTTTGAGCATTCTTTGGCATTGCCTTTCTTTGGGATTGGAATGAAAACTGATCTTTTCCAGTCCTGTGGCCACTGCTGAGTTTTCCAAATTTGCTGGCATATTGAGTGCAGCACTTTCACAGCATCATCTTTCAGAATTTGAAATAGCTCAACTGGAATTCCATCACATCTATTAGCTTTGTTCGTAGTGATGCTTTCTAAGGCCCACTTGACTTCACATTCCAGGATGTCTGGCTCTAGGTAAGTGATCACACCATCGTGGTTATCTGGGTCGTGAAGATCTTTTTTGTACAGTTCTTCTGTGTATTCTTGGCACCTCTTCTTAATATCTTCTGCTTCTGTTAGGTCCATACCATTTATCCAGCCCATCTTTGCATGAAATCTTGTCTTGGTATCTCTAATTTTCTTGAGATCTCTAGTCTTTCCCATTCTATTCTTTTCCTCTATTTCTTTGCACTGATCGCTGAGGAAGGCTTTCTTATCTCTCCTTGCTATTCTTTGGAACTCTGCATTCATATGCTTATATATTTCCTTTTCTCCTTTGCCTTTCACTTCTCTTCTTTTCACAGCTATTTGTAAGGGGCATGGAGATCTACAAAGGCTCTCCCCTAGACACTCCCTGAAAAGGCCAAAGCCAGCCTTTCAGGCATTCCTACCCCAGCCAACATGCCTTCAGCCAGCACCCCCCCACAATTCCATCTCCTGGCATCTGTCTAACAGGTACCCTAATGTTCAGGAAATGTAACAAGACACCCTTCTCCCTTCATCTGGGCAGTGAGCTGACCCAGGCGGGGGGCCTGTATGCTGCAAAGTAGGGAGACCATAAGAGTTATCTTCCAAACCAGAATATTTTTAATATCGTAAAGGGGACTATGCCAGGAAAACAGGCACAAACAGGACTTAGGGCCTCATTACCTCTAAGTCCTAGCACATGCCAGAGTTACGTGTTTACACCACTAAGGACGCCCCTGAGACCCCGAGTTCTCTCAGCAGCCAGCGCACACTCCAGGTTCATCGAGACCTCGCTGTTCACACCTGGTGAGAGGCTGGGGCTGATGCAGAGACTGCTAAAGACCACCACAATACATATGCCTCTAGGCTGGACCATGAGTACTCTCAACTAAAAAAAAAAAGTTTTTATATAACACCTGATCTGCTACTGAGCACAAAGATCCATGGGTAGTGTGAGGGGAGGGGGCGGGAGCCTGAGGTGCCCTAAGAGGTCACCCTAAGAGGATCAGAAAGGGACAGACACAGAGACCACCTGTTTTGGCAATGGTGGGTTTTACATGCTCAGTCATGATGGTCCTAAAACACACACTAAAGTAGCCCGTGCTGCAGCCCAGGGTGAATGGCCCACAGCAGGGCTGGTAAGCAGGGCCTACTCCAATGGCCCAGATCTGAACCACCCACTCCCCCCAACACACACACACACAGGTTTGCGCGCGTGCACACACACACGCTGGTAGGGGCTAGTGTGGCAGTCACGGGACTTGGCAGACGAGGGGCAGGGCAGGAAGAGCGAGAGGACCCCCCTCCTGGCCTCTCATACTCTGGCTCCTTCTCCAACAGCAACAGCTTTTCTCTGCGCACGAGCACAGCACATCCTGCCTCCGGCCTCTCCCGAGGGCTCAGTGCCGTGTGGGAGCACTAGAGGGCGCCGCTGCCCTACCTAGTGAGGAAAGCCCAGCACTCCTCAAGGGTAGCCCTGGGGCAGAGGCACCCAAACCTCTGGGTCTGCAGACAGGCTCCCCTGGGGGTCTCGCAGCTACATTCAGTCACTCCAGTTCTAGGTGTCCAACTTATGGCTTCCTGCCACAAGTTCTTCCTGCTCACCTCATTCTCTGTTCAAAAGCCCCAAGCCCTAGGGGGCAGACACCGAAGGTGGTTTCTCCCAGACCAGCCCCCCACCTCCGAGGCACACTGGGCCAGGGTGACACTGACAAGCTCAAAGTCCAGGTCACTCTACTCCAAGAACAGTTCCCTCCCACCCTGCCTGGACACCAGGCTGCAGAGCCTGCTATGCAGCCACTGTAAGCAAATGGGCCGCAGGGAGGGCAGGAAGCCCCATCTGCCCTCCAACCTGCAGAGGATGAGCTTTGAATTCAAGTCCAGAAGGACAAAAACCTCAGCTTCCTTATGATCGTCAGTCATCCAACTTCTCTCACCTCTGAAAGGCCATCAGAAGACATGGAGAAACTGAAGGAAAACAGTAAGCAGCAGCAAGGACAACCCCCACATCACTCAGTCATGGCTTGCAGAGCTCTGAGCCCAACGCCCGGCATGCGCCTAAAAACTGCCTTACAGAGACATATCCCCTCATCCACCCTGCCCTGGAAAAGGCCCAGACACCCCACGGACAGCAGCACTGGCCCGCGGTCTGTGCCTCTCCCTCCACCACACCACCTACAATCTCCTCGTGGCCACAGGGCCACTGGCTCAGCCTGGGCATCTGACAAAGGCCCACCGCTCCTCCCCTAGGCAGCAGGCAGCCAGCAGTTCCCCGGGCTCCGGTGAGTAGGGCTGGGCAGCAGGGACAGAAGCTGCTCCTAAGTGGAAGAAACATCACCCAGAGACTGATCCCCCCACATACTCATCTCCGAGGCTGTACGGAGAGCTGCGAGACGGTCAGGGCTCAAAGCTAAAAGGCCCTGCATTTCTCTCCCTGCTCCCCTGAGCACACTCAGAATTTCACAGGGAAAGAAGAACCGGGACATCAGGAGTCCACGCCTCCCTGCTGGGGAAGAGGCTTACAGCCCTTCCCTCCACCCTACCTTTTAGCCCTTTACCACTGTGCCCCATCTTCCCCCTCCACCTCTGGCCCACATATCCACTGACGGGGATGGCGGGCTTGCTAAGAGAACAGTTTAACAGCCGCCCTGGCCACACTGGGTGAGGTTGTCGCAGAGGCACCTGTCCAGGGCTGACTCCTAGCCCTTGGGAGGGCGGGATACCTGCTCCTGGTTGAGCCCAGAGCCCCTCCCTGAGCCCTGCTGGACAACGTGGCAACCTCCACCGGCTCCAACTTAGGAGGAGTCCAAAGGGCTAAGGTGGGGGCTAGGGGCTCTGTCCCAGGCCTAGGCTGAAGGACTGCATTCTTCTCCTGGGTGGTACTCAGGATATTAATAGAGCAGCTACCATCAGCACACGCCCTACCCCAAGACCAAGAGACACCAGAGGAGGCCAGGGCCCTAAGAGTCTCCAAAGACATGGAATAGGTCACAGATTTCAGGGGAGCTGCCCACAGCCTCTGGCCAAGCCCTGGGAGCAACCAGGGGTGAGTATATGGGGGAGGAGTGGGCACATCCATTACTCGACTTCCGTCTCTCAGATAGAAGAGAGCAGAGAGCCAGCTGGGACAGCTGGTGGGAAGTCATCTAGGTTCAGACAGGGTGCTGCTGCTGCTGCTGCTAAGTCACTTCAGTCACATCCGACTCTGTGTAACCCCATAGACGGCAGCCCACCAGGCTCCCCCGTCCCTGGGATTCTCCAGGCAAGAACACTGGAGTGGGTTGCCATTGCCTTCTCCAATGCATGAAAGTGAAAAGTGAAAATGAAGTCGCTCAGTCGTGTCCAACCCTCAGCGACCCCATGGACTGCAGCCTTCCAGGCTCCTCCGTCCGTGGGATTTTCCAGGCAAGAGTACTGGAGTGGGGTGCCACTGCCTTCTCCGTCAGACAGGGTGGGGAAGCCTCAACTGAGTCCTCAGTCCCTACCTCTCTATCTGGCAAAGCTTCATGACCTTGAGGCCAGCAGGCAAGAGGTAGAGGTTGGGAAGCAAAGAATCCCTACAAATGGCCTTTCCTGCTTTCGTTCTCTTCCTCCCCCCTCCTCAAGGGATAGGTGTGCCAACTCAGGAAGTGAGGCCCACAGGACCCCCAGAGCACCGTGCCCTTCAACTCACCTGTGTCCACGTGCAGACAACAAGCCTTGGCTTAGGGAGACAGGGTTCCCCCGCTCAACCATGCAAAGCCAGAGCCCCAGCAGCCTCCCCAGGGCCCCAGCTGCTCCATCCTCCCTGCCCCGGGGTTCAGTGCAGACATCCCAGCATCTTTCCCGGGGACCAAAGCTGGTCTTGCCAAGGACGTACCTGGGCTTCTGGGATGGTTCCTTGGCTTCTCTCAAGCCAAACCAGCTACTTTTGGCCTTTTCCTCCCCACTGGACGAGTGGTGGGGGGAGGCTCCCGGAGTGGGGCCCCCTTTCTCCCCCAGAGAGCCTCGGCGCCCCATCTCGCTCCGACTCAGCCCCTGGTGGTGATGGTGGAAAAGGCCCATCCGGGGCTTCCGCTCCTCCTTCCGGGCTCCCTCCTTCTCCACTGCAGCCTCAGAGGAGGCCACCATGGGGGTGGCAACCTGCACCGGCCTCCCCTCTGAGGGCCGGGCCTCCTCCTCTCCAGAGCGGCGGGCCCCCACGGCCAAGACTCTAGCCTGTGAGCTCAGCTCCTCCTGTCCAGGCGTCGCCTCGGAGCTGCTGGGGCGGTGGCCGCCTCGGGCCCAGGAGTCGTCCGCAGCCCGTGGCCCCTCCTCGGAGGGCCGGGAAGAGCCGGCGTGCAGGGAGCTGGAGGGTGGAAACGGGCCCGAGATGGAACTGCGGTGCCGTGGGGGCGCCGGGGGCTCCTCGTTGTATATGTGGCTCCCGTTGACACACAGAGAGGAGCGCGAGGCCCCGTCGAGGTGGCCCTGAAGGTCAAGAAGGGCCCGGGGAGGCACCGTCCGCAGCTGGCTGGCCTCGTCACTGTAGGTCCGTTTGTGGGTGAGCAACTTGGGGGACTGTGCAGAGTCCCGGCCTGGAAAGGAAGCACATGTGGGGTGAGACGCCTGTCCCCCCCGGCCTTCCCTACAGCCGAGGGGACAGCCCGCCCTCCGCGGCCCTCGCTCACCCCCTTCTGAGGACAGCCAGCTGCTGCGGCTGGGCGAGCGGGTGAGGAGCTCGGCGCCGGGGCCCTGGTAGGCCAGGCTCCCGCTGGCCGAGGACAGAGTGCTGTCTGAGCCCAGCGAGGTGTTGGACTGGGCAGCGAGGACTTCCGCAGCTTGGTGCGGAGGAAGAAGCCTTTGGCTTTGCCCATCTTGCCCAGGCTGCCCAGCTCGGGGTCGTCCAGGGCACTGCTGGGGAGGATGGCAGAGGCAGACTCCAGGTCAAACTTCTTCTTGCCCTTCATCTTGTCCTTGATCTTGCTGAAAGGGGACCGTGGCTTGTCCTTCACAGACAGGTCGAACATGCTGGCGCTGAGGTTGTTGCGCGTGAACTGGATGGTCACCTGGATCTCCCCGCGCTCCTTCTCCTTCTTGCCCGCCTTCGAGCGCAGCTTGTACCACCTGTGAGAAAGAAGGGGGTGTCAGGGCTCCGGTCACAGGGACCTCCCAGGGCCCCTCCCTGCCCTGAGGGTCATGCCAGCCCCCGCTACAGGCTCCCAGGGGCCTGGGCGGAACCCTTACGACTCCAGGTCCCAGGTACAGACACAAGTACCCGCATTTCCCTGTCTCTACATCATCTCCTCTGACTGGTCGTAGCCTAAGCTCTGCTCTGAGCCACCAGTGAGTCCTGGAAAGAACAGCTCTCCCCGAAGCCCAGGGCCAGGAATGCTAGTGCACGAACACACACCCCGCCCTCACTTACTCACCCAAAGCCCTGCCAGGTACACCTCTGCAAGACGGAGAAGCAGACAAGATGGCATAAAGAGGCCTTAAGCAAGAGGTCCAGGGAAGGAAAGAGCACTCCTCATCTGGAAGCACTCACCATGTGTTACAAAGGAATGGGGAGGGCGGTGGTTCTCATCTCCCCTCCATGCACTGCTCACAACAGGCCTGGGATTTTACAGATCAGGAGGTCAAAGCTCCACGGTGAGGTAACTCAGCCAAGAACAAGCAGCCAGGAAGGAGATTGAAATTAACAATAATGTACTGCTCCTGGCTCATCAATCATAAATGTACCACACTAATGTTAACACCAGAGAAGGCAATGGCAACCCACTCCAGTACTCTTGCCTGGAAAATCCCATGGACGGAGGAGCCTGGTAGGCTGCAGTCTATGGGGTGTGAAGAGTCGGACACGACTGAGCAACTTCACTTTAACTTTTCACTTTCATGCAATGTTAACACAGACGTTAATAACAGAGGATACTACAGCAGGAGATAGGGAGGGGGTATATACAGGAGCTCTGTGCACTCTCCACTCGTTTTTCTGTAAACCTAAAACTACTCTAAAAATAAACTCTTAATTAAAAAAAGCAGACACAGTGAGCACAGCAAGAACGTGAGCAAGAAGCCATGAAAGAAATAATACAAGGAAGTTCTCCTGAAGGCCATGAGCATCAACACCAGCATTTAGCACAGTGAACAAAGAAAGACCTAGTGATGGGCATCACTGAGGTTTCAGAGCCCCAGGTATAAAGAGGAGACTAGAGGCTTCCACAAAGAGGAGACAGGTCCATATAACACATCCAGAAATTAGAGCAGCATCAGGTCCTCACCAGCAACACTGGATACCATATGGAGTCATGCCTTTGCAATTCTGAGGGGAAAACTCCCCAGAATTCTAGACCCAGCCAGTCAAGTTTTATTCCATACTAAAGTCCAGTAGAGGTGGTCACATTGGTCATTGAAGGGCTCAAAGACCCTGAGAGTATACACACACCACACACACATACCCCCCACATCACACACAAACACTACACATGTACCCCACCACACAGGCCTCAGTCCCTCCTGTGGTGGTCATCTCCCACCTAACATCTGCTCACCCCACAGCACGAGCTCCCTGAGCGTCTCATGGACATAAAGGGGTGGGAGATCTTTTGTATGAAAGCCCCTATATATCCAAATATCCAGATTAAGTCACTGCAAGGAATTGGTGGTGGTGGTGGGTTTAAACCTTGTAACTTAAAAAAAAAGTCTACCCAGGGGCATTTCCAGTCAGATCCCTTTGGAAGCATCCATCATGACTAGCCTCCTGGGTGCCCATCATGGGCTCTGCACCTGGCCTCTTCTTGGTGACCACTTGTTAGCCCTGGCTGTTGGTTTTCCCTCCCAAACCTGAGAGACCACCCCCTGGGAAGGTGGCTCAGGACATAGCACAAGCAAGGAGGGCAGAGGGCCATGCTCAGAGCGGGTGTGTGTGTGTTTCTGTACTCTCAAGATGAGCAGGGGCGGGGAAGAAAGATAGGGGAGGAAAAGCGAGGAGCAGAGAAGAGAGCTCAGAGACGACTGATGGGGTGTGTGCGAGGACGGGCCTGGGGGCACAAGGAGACATCTACTAGAAAGACAGACCAGCAAGCACCGATATCCTCACCCCCAGCCTGCTTAACCCAACATCCACCCTGGGCCTTACCCTTTAGGACGTCCAAGGGCAAGTCAACGTGCTCAACGCTGGACTAGATCGCATTTAGTACAGAAAGATTCTGGGAGGCGGGGCAGTGAGAAGTATTAATATATGGACTCCAGCCACCAAGCCACCAAGCCCTGAGTGACGGGAATCAGCAAGCACAGACATCCGTCTCCGGGGCTGAGGTCAGAGGCCCTGAGCTCTAGCCAGTCACGCTCCACAAACCACAGCATTAACAGCGGTTATCTCTGGGGGCGAGGCTGCAGGGCACTATCACTTCCTACTGTCTATTTTCGTCCTGTGTGAATTTTTTATAAGGCCATATATTACCATCGAAATCAGACAGAGATGAAAGAAAGCCCCATCCTTTCTTACGCCCTCAGCTGCCTGAGACAGGTGGGCTCCTCGCCTCTCTGTCCAACCCCTCAGTCACAGAGGATGGGACGCCAGCCCAGCCTGGGGCTCGGGTCCTTGGCCCAAAGGATCCTTGTCCCCGCCTTTCCCAACCTCTGCCCCATAAGGTCACTTGCTGTTCCTGCTCTTCCCGAGGGAATCTGGGTGCTTCCTCTGCACCTGCTTTTCAGGGAGACAGCAGGGAAAAGAAGGCTTTCTTTGCCACGTTCTGGCTGTCACCCTCCCCATCTGGAGCAGAGAGAGGATGGCTGGAACCCGCCTGTGGATACTCGGTCACTGTCGCCATCTGTCTCCCTACAGGTCACGGGCAGGACTGGTTGGACCCTGCCCGGTACTTGGAGCAGCCTTCTCCCAGAAGTGCGACCCACACAGGCTGAGCACAATGGCAAGGCCACAAGCCAACTGCTCTTGGACGAAGCCCTGTCACTCTCATCCATGGCTGAGACCTGGCCGAAACCAATCAGGATTTGACCACAGCCTGAGCAAACACCCAGATGTTGGCTCACAAGACAGATTTTATCTTCAGAGCTCTGCTCCTGCAGGACCCTAACCTGCACATATCAGTGTGGGGTTTCTTTATACCTACTCATACCAAGATACAACCTGCTGCTGCTAAGTCACTTCAGTCGTGTCCTACTCTGCGACCCCATAGACGGCAGCCCACCAGGCTCCCCCATCCCTGGGGTTCTCCAGGCAAGAACACTGGAGTGGGTTGCCATCGCCTTCTCCAATGCATGAAAGTGAAAAGTGAAAGTAAAGTCTCTCAGTCGTGTCCGACTCTTCGTGACCCCATGGACTGCAGCCTACCAGGTTCCTCCATCCATGGGATTTTCTAGGCAAGAGTACTGGAGTGGGGTCCACTGCCTTCTCCTAAGATACAACTTAAAACCCACTAAATTACTAAAGCCAGGCCTAGAAAATATTCCCCACTGGCTCAGTGGGTAAAGAATCTGTCTGCAATGCAGGAGACGTGAGTTCAATCCCTGGGTCAGGAAGATGACCCTGGAGAAGGGAGCGGCAGCCCACTTCAGTATTCTTGCCTGAAAAACCCGACAGACAGAGAAGCCAGGCAGGCTACAGTTCATGGTGCCACAAAGAGTCAGACACAACTGAGCGACTAAGAAGCAACAGGCAGCAACAGGCCTGGAAAATCTATGATATAAGGTTGAAGGGAGCCCGTCCTTGGGTGACTGAATTCACCAGAGCCCTGCCTGGCCCCCTGTCTACTCTACGTGCTTCACGGATCAGAGACCAACTCCCCCTCCACCTGGGCGCCTCATCAACAACACTCAACTGGGGGAATTCCCCGGTGGTCCAGTGCTTAAGACTACTACTCCCAACACAGGGGGCCCAGCGTCGATCCCCTGGTCAGGGCACTAGATCCCACATGCCACAACCGAAGATCCCAAGCGCTGCAACGAAGACCTGGTGCAACCAAATAAATAAATAAATTTTCTAAAAGGGACACTCAGTTAATACCCAGAAGAAACCCACGTCTCTCCCCTGACCAGCCAAGGCTTCCCTTCCAAAGTCCACTGAACCTGCTTCTTCTGAGAGAACCGACCCTAGACATGCTCATCCCTCCCCTACCTCCCCCTGCTGGGGACAGTTACTGAAGGAATACAGACATGGGGGAGGGGCAGGCATCATTAAGTGCTTTCTGTGAATAAAGAGTTCCAAAATGAACAAGGCCTCTGTTCCACAAAGCAACTTCTAAAATGGGACTCACTAGCTCAGGAGGAAGGACAGTGATTCTGACCCAATACAATTTCCCGCTCAGCCCTCAAAGCCTGGATTCCTTGGCCCCTGCAGCATGTAAAACACTGATCTGCACATTCTTCACTGCAGGAACCTAACTGTTCCACCTACGTGGCACCCACCTCAACTCCTGCACCATCCAAGCACCTAAACTTTCCAAAGCCAGGTCAGCAAGTGCTCAGGAAACAAGGGTTTTGACAATGATCATTATCTGGGACTTATCCTAGGTATGATTGCAGCCAAGACACGTTCCATCAGGAAAAAAGTAGGAAGAGAAAATTCCTTGCATGTAAGAGGTATGGGACTTCCCTGGTGGCTCAGATGGTGAAGAATGGACCAGCAATGCAGGAGACCCGGATTTGATCCCTGGATTGGGAAGCCCCGGGAGAAGGAAGTGACTACCCACTCCAGTATTCTTGCCTGGAGAATATCATGGACAGAGGAGCCTGGTGGGCTACAGACCATGGGGTTGCAGAGAGTCGGACACGACTGAGCGACTTTCACTTTCACTTCACTTTCAAGAGGTATGCACTGCTATAGACGCTGCTCTTCAGGAGTGACATACAACAGAGCTTCTCAAGTATTGATACAAAAGGATCACTGAGTCTAGTCAAAATGCAGATTCTGACCGATGGGTGGAAATGGACCTGAGAGGCTCCATCTCTTCCCAGCTTCCAGGGGATGCCAGTGCTGCTGGCCTGTGGACCACACGTGAGAGGCAGGACAAGCGACTGGTGCTCAGGACTCCACAGAGCAAGACTTACTGCATGCTCAGTATGTGCTGAACTCTTTATCTCCTTTGTTACCCACACAGTCCAGGAGATGAGATCCATCATCCCCATTCTGTGGATGAAGAAACCCAGTTACAAAAAGGTTTGTGACTTGTCCAAGATCAAACAGCTAGTAAGTGATACGGTCAGTCCTTGAACATGAAGCTGCCTAACTCCCAGTGCACATTCTTATCCTTCCAGGAGCAGCCTTTCTCATTAAGCTGGATATCCTGAGAGGACAGAAGCTGGAAAAGGCCTGGAGTACACCACAGAGGCCCAAAGAGGAACGGAGGTGGGATATGGAGACCAGAACCCCCTTCAAAGGGTTGGCACAATCCCAGGAGGATGGAGCCCTGAAAGGTCACTAAGGGAACCACGGGGTTTTATCCTGTCCCCAGACCATTAAAACCATGGCTGAGAGCAACCCAGCCTCCTCTGGCAGCCATCAGCATTCAGACTTCGGGGAGGGGGGGGGGGGGTAGCGGGAGGAGACACAGAAAACCTCCACAAGGGCCCTTGCTCGGTCACCACACCTCCCCCTCAGACTCCCTCTGTCTGACAAAATCCAGCAGGCCGAGTATGAACTTAGGACTCAGCCCTCAGCCTCCTACCCTGCTGGACCCCTCCCCACCCTCTGCGGGGGCGCAGAGGACAAAGGTGGGATGAAGGAGGGTGGCAGTTGCCTCACCTGTTACCAGGATTCTGGCCTAGCTATTCCTACGAGCGGGGCTCCCAGGCCTACCGTACCCAGCTCTCCACCTGTTTCTCAGTAAACAGAGCTGGGCTGACAGCTACCAGATAGCAAAACTGGAAAAGCCACCACTGCAGGAAAGCAGACCCAGGGCAGATGTCAAACACACACACGTAAGTGCCTGGTTGGCTCTCAGGATCTCCGAGGGCAGTGGGGTCCCTGACAGCCACAGGGCCGGTCTCCAATTCTCACGGAAGCCAAGTCCCCCTGCCGACCTTTTCCAGCTCTGTCCTCTCAGGATATCCAGAGGCCCAATGTGTGCATTCAGCTCGATGACAAGCACTGCCCACTGAAGGGTAAGAATGTGGACTTGGAGTTAGGCACCTTCATATTCTAGTTCTCTTTTATGATTTATCTCTTGATCCAAAACTTTCTTCCTTTCCTTGTCCCACCCCTGTCCCCCCAGGATTGAGGAGTACCACAGAAAAAGGGAAACTGAAGCCGAGGAGGACTCCGTGGGGCTTTCCAGGACACAAAAACCCCTCCGTGTCCTGTTTCTTGCTTGTAGGGAAAAAAAGGCTTCAGTATCCTAGACCTTCCCTGAGTTCCACAGAGCAGACTCAAGTAGTTAATGATTAGACGAGTGGAGCCACAGGTCTTCAGGGCTGCCTCTGGGAGGCTGATGCCTGTCTTCGAGGTGCTCTGCAGGAGCTAAGGCCCTTTCGCCACCTGGCAGAGGGTGGCAACTACTTATTGACCACAACAAGCAAGCGGGCCCAGACTGCTTGGAACCAGACAGCTGACAACTGAGGTTCCCCAAATAACATCCTGTTACCTCACCACTGACCAGAAGAAGGTCCACGAGCTAACTTCTAACACAGTCTTTACAAACCTCTGCCTGAAAGCCAATGGGGCATTCAGGCCTTCGAGCATGAGCTGTCTGCAGACAGACACTGTTCTTTACCTCACCACTACCCAGTGTCGGGAGACTGGCTCTGCTGCCTGTCAGGCGAGCAGACCTGAGTTCAGTTCAGTAACACCATCAGTCCAGAGTTCAGCTTATGACCCAAATAATGGTGCCCCCTTCCCAAGCATCCACTCCTCATTTATTTCAAATCCCAAACCAGGAACCATCCTTGTCTCTTTTTCCCCATCACACCCCACATCTAAATTTTGAACTCTGTCGACCAACTACATCCAGATTTCAAGCCCCTCCCCACTGGCAGCCTACAGTAGTCTACCACAACCGCCTGCTGATTATCACAATTCCCTGCTCACCTGCCTCCCTGCCATCCGTGCTTCCTGCAGCACGTAGGGGAACTTGGAGTGCATCACACACTGCTCCTCAGCATGGCAGAACGGACTCATCTTTTGGGTCCCAGCTCCTCTGATCCTCTGCATATCTCATCCCACAATGGTCTTCACTGTGTTCCCACCTCCAAGCCACTGCTCTTGCTTTTCCCTCTGCCTGAGACACAGGCCCAGATCTTCACTTACTCACTCACAACAGGTCCCCATTTGTCTGAACTTTCTCAGTCTTCCCTGAGGACCCCAACTACAACTGCTCCTTAACTCTGTTCTATTTCTTCAGCATACTAATACCACCTGACATAGGGGTGTGTGTGTGTGTGTGTGTGTGTGCGCACACATGTATCCCACACAGTAAAACAACAGAATGGGAAAGACTAGAGATCTCTTCAAGAAAATGAGGGCTACCAAGGGAACATTTCATGCAAAGATGGGTACAAAAAGGGGGCAGAAATGGCAAGGACCTAACAGAAGCAGAAGAGATTAAGAAGAGGTGGCAAGAATACACAGAAGAACTGTACAAAAAAGGTCTTAATGACCTGGATAACCACAATGGTGTGGTCACTCACCAGGAGCCAGACAGGGGAGTATGAAGTCAAGTGGGCCTGTGTATGAAGTCAAATGGGCCTTAGGAAGCAATACTACAAACAAAGCTACCGGAGGTGATGGAACTCCAGCTGAGCTACTTCAAATCCTAAAAGATGATGCTGTTAAAATGCTCCACTCAATATGTCAGCAAACTTGGAAAACTCAGCAATGGTCACAGGACTGGAAAAGGTCAGTTCTCATTCCAAACTCAAAAAAGGACAATGCCAAAGAATGTTCAAACTACCACACAATTGCACTCATTTCACATGCTAGCAAGGTAATGCTCAAATTCCTTCAAGCTAGGCTTCAGCAGTATGTAAACCAAGAATGTTCAGATGACAAAGTGGATTTCGAAAAGGCCCAGGAACCAACGATCAAGCTGTCAACATCTGTTAGATCATAGAAAAAGCAAGAGATTTCCAGAAAAACATCTACTGCTTCACTGACTATGCTAAAGCCTTTGACCGTGTGGATCACAACATGCTATGGAAAATTCTTCAAGAGATGGGAATACCAGACCACTTGACCTGCCTCCTGAGAAATCTGAATGGAGGTCAAGAAGCAACAGTTAGAACTGGACATGGAACAACAGACTGGTTCAAAATTGGGAAAGGATTACGTCAAGGCTGTATATTGTCACCTGGCTTATTTAACTTACATGCAGACTACATCATGTGAAAAGCCGGCGTGGATGAAGTGCAAGCTGGAATCAAGAATGACAGGAGAAATATTAATAACCTCAGATATTCAGATGGTCCCATTCTAATAGCAGAAAGTGAAGAGGAACTAAAGAGCCTCTTGATGAAGGTGAAAGAGGATAGTGAAAAAGCTGGTTTAAGACCAACATTCAGGCTGATTCATGTCAATGTATGGCAAAAACCACCACAATGTTGTAAAGTAATTCGCCGCCAATTAAAATAAATATTTTTTTAAAAGACTCAACATTCAAAAAACTAACATCATGTTACCTGGTCCCATCACTTCATGGTAAACTGATGAGGAAAAAATGGAAACAAATGACAGATTTTCTTTTCTTGGACTCCAAAATCACTGCAGCCATGAAATTAAAAGATACTTGCTCCTTGGAAGAAAGGCTGTGACAAATCTAGACAACATATTAAAAAGCAGAGACATCACTTTGCTGACAAAGGTCCATATAGTCAAAGCTATGGTTTTTCCAGTGGTCATGTATAGATGTGAGAGTTGGACCATAAAGAAGGCTGAGCACTGAAGAACTGATGCTTTTGAATTGTGGTGCTGGAGAAGACTCTCGAGAGTCCCTTGGACTGCAAGGAGATCAAACCAGTCAAACCTAAAGGAAATCAATCCTGAATGATTGATTTCTGGAAGGACTGACGCTGAGCTGAAGCTCCAATACTTTGGCCATCTGATGTGAAGAGCCGACTCATCGGAAAAGATCCTGATGTCGAGAAAGATTGAGGACAAGAGGAGAAGGGGGCGACAGAGCTTGAGATGGATGGTTGAATGTACCACAGATTCAATGGTATGAGTTTGAGCAAACTCTAGGAGACACTGAAGGACAGGGAAGCCTGGCATGCTGCAGTTCATGGGGTCGCAGAGTCGGACACGACTTGGCGACTGAACAACACACTGCTGTTGAATGTCTGTCTTTCCCTGCTCTACAGGCAGGAACTTTATTCTGCTCATCTCTGTGTCACCAGGTTTGAAAGAGTGGATAGTCAAGTATCTTCTCAATTAACTAACAAATTAACCTATGAAATTACTTAGGAACTTGTCCCTATTCACAACTGAATGTAAATGTAATGTTTATATCACCACAAACCCACAAGTCTTAATCATGAGACCCGAAGCTCCCAGAGCAAAGCGGGCACCCCCCGTCCCCAGAAAGAGCCTCCTGAGGTGGGAGCCACATGCCAGGCTTCAGGAGACAAACAGTTCCAAAAGAATGTCTTTTTTAACCCTGAAGCCCTCATCCCCAATCCCTGAGCTAAGAATTCCATTAACTTCCCTGAGAGAATACACCCATCAGCTCTGGTAAGTGCCCATTTCCTGAATGAAGGTCAGCTGTTGATCCCATGCTAGCCTGTCACTAGGGCAATAATCTTAGCATCAACAACTACACCTCTCATTTAGCATCTACTGTGGGCAGGCACTGTACTAAGCACTCAACACACCAAATTAGATCCAAATAATACCCTTAACAGCCCTGTGACGCAAGTGTGGGAGGCCGACCTTGAAAGTGGCTACCAGCCTGGACTCTGGAGGCTGGCTGCCTGGTCTAAGCCCCAGCTCACCACATAACCAGCTGCATGACAGAGAGTGGGTTCCCCTATCTCTCTATGCCTTTTCGTACTTATCTATAAAATGAGGATAATGGATGTTGGCTCCCTTCACAAGACCCGCTGACAATTAAACAGATTACACGTGAAGCACTCAGAACAAGGTCTGGCACACAGGAAGTGCCACACAAGTGTTAGCTTACATATTTTGCAGATGCAAGCAGTAGGACAGAGAGAAGTCCACAGGGTTACGGCACATACTTCTTTTTAGTAAACAGAGGAACCAGGATTTGATCTCAGGCTGCTTGTCTCCAGAGCAGCTGACCCTGATCACTGCACTAGACTGCCTCCCTCACACACACACACCTGGACCCAAAATCCCTCATGTTCCTTCCCAATCAAGGGATTTCTCTAAAGCAGGGGGTATGTGTTAGATAGGAGAATTACATCTCTATTTCCCCTCATCTCTAACTGAAATTTGGCACTTTTTTCAATTATGAATTTTTGCAAATCTTTGTAGAGCAGCAGTACCTCTGAACGCGCCACCAAGGGAAACCAGGCATTTTTATACCACGTGACAGCTGCAGCAGGCGCTGCCAAGTCTTGTCTACACTCATCAGCTCTATCACTACTTTGAACTTTAAAGTTACAGGCGTCTGCTGCTATCCAAAAGTAGAGGATTCCTACTTTTTATGCTGAAATGGCATACAGTGAAAAAGCAATTACCTTAGAACACATCTTGCTAACAGAGACACAAGATAATAAAGGACACTTACAGATACAGCTCGAAGCTGAAGTGAGGACTCTGTGGAAGGTGCTGAGTGTAGTTCCCAGAGAAGGGGCTGGACTACGCTACACTCACTGCTCGGGCTGTGCTGCCTCTATAAGGCTTGCTGCAAAACGCATGCTGAGCACGTCTTCCCCTTCCTGTCCTAATGCACGGCCCCCAGGCTGAGATCTCAGATGAGAGGACAGACACCTCATGTCCCATTGGGTACAAGAAAGCCTTGCTGGTAAGGGCCAAGGAACCAGCCAAAGGCTCTGCAGCTCCTGAGAGTCTCGCCACCGTGCTCAGTCTGATCCTCAAACACCTAGCAAGGCAGTGAAGGTGACTCCAGACAAGCAAAAGAAGCCAGGTGCCCCGCTGCCTTGGGGGCAGGCTGCTCCCAGAGCTTTTCCTTGTGTCCCCAAGACCACACTCTCCAACTTTCCCAGGCTGGTCCTCACCTGAGCCTTACCTGCCTACTTATCTGCAGCTTCTCTCTTCTGGCTGTAGCCACCATCTTCAGAGACAGGCCTCAGGCTAGGGAACAGCTACCACCAAGCTGGGGATGAGGGGCCTGCAAAGCTGACGGAATGAACTTGGGGTGCAGGAATGAACTGCACCCCAAGACAAATGAAGCTGAGAGGCCCTGAGAAGACAGCTGTGCTGCCCATTGTTCTGGCTGAAGAATCTCCTAAAAGAATCACCAATGTGAAGGAAAGATATACTTATCTAGTTGTCCTTTCCAGGGCTTACTCTCCCCATTGAGCCTCCCAGGGAGTCAGCACAAGTCGGGGCTACAGAGCTCCAGAGAGGAGAAGACTGCTACTCAAAAAGCAGATGTTGGGGGAAACTCTAGGAGAAGACATCAAGATACCTGTCCGTAACATTCTGATGGGCATTAACAATCTGCCCCATATCCCTATTCTAGGCCAGCAGCCATCAGTCACTTCAAGCAACATTGCATTGATTAAATCGCTTGCTCTGAAAAGGGCTGAGGGCTTCCCTGGTGGCTCAAACAGTAAAGAATCTGCCTGCAATGCAGGAAAACCAGGTTTGATCCCTGAGTCAGGAAGATGCCCTGGAGAAGAAAATGGCTACCCACTCCAATATTCTTGCCTGGAGAATTCCATGGACAGAAGAGGCTGGACATCTACAGTCCATGGGGTCATGAAGAATCGGACCAACTGAGTGACTCATTAACAACAGCTGAAAAGGCCTGAAGCCTTCAGAGACCACCCTGTCTCCCTTTCTCCAGGCTCACAAAGTCCTACAATTTCTCTTTAGCAGGAAACCCCCATCATGTAAGTGCCTGCTATCATCACGCTATTATGGATTTCCAATTTGGAAGTCAACCACAAACTGAAAAACAATGGCAAAGAATTGCCATTCTTGATGTTCCTTGTGAGAATATCCAAATAATCACAGGGAAAACTAAAACTCTTCCTTATGCCAGATTCCTGCTAATAAAAAAAAAAAAAAAAAAAACTAGAGTGCTAGGCAGCAATCATTAATGGATACTAAAATGCAGTGGGAGAAAGGCTGAATGGAGAACTTCATGGTAGCTGGGTCGGCTAACAGTCCAGAACCCACTGCTTAACCTCAGCCCCACTGAAGTGGAGATGGAGCCGGTGTGCCTGCTGAGACCATGTAGCAGAGTCAGCCTCCTCAGGCAGAGGGACTACTGCAGGAGGCAGGGTCTAGCGAGTAGGCCTTCCAGACCCAGCAACTCGCCCTCAGGGCTGCAAAATTAGGGTGAAGGACATCAAAGGGGAAGCCATCAGCCACAATGTGGATGTTCTCAAGGACAAGTGACTCAGCTCCTCCTTCAGGTAAGGGAGGAGGGGACTGTTGCCCTGGGAGACCTAACAACCAGGCCCCAGCTGGGAGGGAGCCCCGTTTGGATCCTGATTCAACAAACCACTCAAAAACAGGGAGTCCTGATATCAGGGCAATTTGAATATGGACTGGATACTGACTGGATGATTAAGGAACTGCTGATTTTGTCTGTCTGTTAACAAGCATCACGGTGATGTTTCTTGAAAAGCACCAGCATCTGCTGAAAATGGTTGGAAACACATACTGACTCAGCTATACTCTCCTTCGGTCCCACTTGAGACTAACAGGGCCTTTCTATTAGATCCCTGTGGAGGTGAGGGTAGCCTTGGGCCAGGACGCAGGTTTTCTCCTCCCTGTCCTGTAGACTGCGCCCTGCTCCTGGTCGCATACCTGAGCCTTGTGCTATCTACACATCTCCAGAGCCTCAGCACAGGGCATGGCACGTGAGATCCTGACAGCCCACCCTGACACCCACAAAGTCTCAGAGGCTCAGGGAACTTGCCCATGAAATCCCATCTAACCAGAGGAGCCCTCAGCCAGGCTCAGAATATTTCCTAAGTATTTGCCAAAATTAAAAAAAAAGGGGGGAAGTGTCCTTTAGAAGCTTACATCATAGTAGGGAGATAAGACAGCCATATAAATAAAGGAAGAAAGTGATTAACACCACAAAAATGTACAAATAAAATGCACAGATAGGCTAAATGGAAGAATATTTCAGGAGAAGTGGTAAAGGACGTGATAAAAGAAATTTTCACATATTGAGATACAGGAAGTCATTCTGGCTTATACTTGAGAAAATCTGAATCTTACACTAACTAAAATAGCCTGTTTGTGGCCTATCAAACATACATTGTTGTTGCTGATCAGCTGCTAAGTCGTGTCTGACTCTTTGTGACCCCATGAAACGCAGCATGCCAGGCTTCCCTGTCCTTCACTATCTCCTGGAGTTTGCTCAAACTCATGTCCATTGAGTCCGTAATGCCATCCAACCATCTCATCCTCTGATGCCCTCTTGTCCTCAATCTTTCCCAGTATCAAGGTCTTTTCTAATGAGTCTCTTCGCATCAAGTGGCCAAAGTACTGGAGTTTCAGCTCCAGCATCGGTCCTTCCAGTGAATATTCAGGGTTGATTTCCTTTAGGATGGACTGGTTTGATCTTGCAGTCCAAAGCACTCTCAAGAGTCTTCTCCAACACTACAGTTCGAAGGCATCAATTCTTTGGCACTCAGCCTTCTCTATGGTCCAACTCCCATCTGTACATGACTACTAGAAAAACCACAGCTTTGACTATATGGACCTTTGTCAGCAAAGTGATTGTCTCTGCTTTTCAATATGCTGGTCTAGGCTTGTCATAGCTTTTCTTCCAAGGAGCAAGCGTCTATTAATTGTGTTGCTGCAGTCACCACTTGCAGTGATTTCAGAACCCCCAAAAATAAAATCTGTCCCTGTTTTCACTTTTTTCCCATCTATTTGCCATGAGGTTACAAACATACATTTGACATCTGCTTTAATTATTAGAGAAAAGACACTAACAAAAAGTAAAGTATGCCCATGTTAAAAATAAAGATTAACTACTTCTCTTCTTGGGACACCAATGCTCAGAAATTTCATAAGTGAAAGTTGCTCAGTCCTGTCCAACTCTTTGTGACCTCACGAACTATCCAGTCCATGGAATTCTCCAGGCCAGAAAACTGGAGAGGGTAGCCGCTCCCTTCTCCAGGGGACCCAATGCTGGTCCTCCTTTAACGATGATTCCCTTCCCAGGTGCAAGCCCATGCTGACTTGCTGTGTGCATGCTTGTGGGTGGGTGGGTGGAGGTCTTCTTGACATGTATCCCTGACTTGTTTCATGTTCTTTGTTCTGACAAGATATATAAACTTGTGCTGGAAACCATGCTTCTCCAAAGCAGTTTCTCAAGAGTAATCTGGGAAGTGGGTGTCCAGGCTAATCCTCAGTTTGGCTCAAACGAAATTCTTTCCTATTTTTATAACAGACTGTTTATTGATTATTATCACTGATAGATGCAACACTGGGCCTTGAATGATGGGTCAGGAGGCAAGGAGGCAGGTGCAGAGACACTCCAGGTGGGAAGAAGGGAATATCCAGATGCTCAGGGCTGGAGAAGTGAAGATGGACAGAAAGGTGCTTTGGAGCAGATAGAGGAGACTGCCCCAGACATCATGCTAAAGAGCTGCAGCTTTCCGCTGGGCCTGGAAGAGCACTACAGGGTAGGAAACGAGGATAAGACCTATGGCCGCTGGGCTCTAGGAAGAGCACAGGGCAGCAGGGAAAGGGGCAGGCAAAAGGTGAGGCCACAGAGCTGGCCAACCCAGGACAGGCCCCACAGCCAGGCTGACGCAGGCACTTCCTTGTGCCTTAGCAGTTATTTCTCATCACAAATTAATACACTGCATTCTGGCTTATAAAAAAGCTGAAGCAGCTATGCTAAGTCTGAAGGAGACATTAAAAAAAAAAAAAAAAAAACCTGCTTAAACTAGGACAAGAGCAATGGGGAAGGTAAGGAAGGGCCCAGAGTGCCTTTCTCCAAGTCGTCATCTCTGTGCTCGCAGCAGAGCCACTCCACATGGGCTGTCACTGCTTACTGACAGCACAGGCTACTCACCTTTCACCCCACAGCCCAGGGACCGGGCCTGCTCCAACACATGCTGGATAGACGAGATGGCATGGACAGGGCTTAGCTTCGATCCCAGAAATAGGCTGAGAAAAATCATTATTTTAGGAACTTCCCTGGTGGTCCAGTGATGAAGAATCCGCCTTCCAATGCAGGGGATGCAGCTTTGATCCCTGGTCAGGGAACTAAGATCCCACAGGCCACAGGGCAGCTAAGCCAATGCACCGTAACTCAGAGCCCACATGCCCTGGAACCTGCGCACCACAACTAGCGAGAAGCCCACACACTGCAACCAAGACCCAGTGCAGCCAACAGGTAGATAAATTTTCTAAAAAATAAAATATTTTTAAAAGTTTTAAAAATTATTTTAAAGGAATAGTGGAAAAACTTCAGTTCAGTTCAGTCACTCAGTCATGTCCGACTCTTTGCGACCCCATGAACCGCAGCACGCCAGGCCTCCCTGTCCATCACCAACTCCTGGAGTTCACTCAAACTCATGTCCATCGAGTTAGTGGTGCCATCCAGCCATCTCATCCTCGGTCGTCCCCTTCTCCTCCTGCCCCCAATCCTTCCCAGCATCAGAGTCTTTTCCAATGAGTCACCTCTTCGCATGAGATGGCCAAAGTACTGGAGTTTCAGCTTCAGCATCATTCCCTCCAATGAACACCCAGGACTGATCTCCTTTAGGATGGACTGGTTGGATCTCCTTGCAGTTCAAGGGACTCTCAAGAGTCTTCTCCAACACCACAGTTCAAAAGCATCAATTCTTCGGCACTCAGCTTTCTTCACAGTCCAACTCTCACATCCACACATGACCACAGGAAAAACCATAGCCTTAACTAGACGGATCTTTGTTGGCAAAGTAATGTCTCTGTTTTTGAATATGCTATCTGGGTTGGTCATAACTTTCCTTCCAAGGAGTAAGCATCTTTTAATTTCATGGCTGCAATCACCATCTGCAGTGATTTTGGAGCCCCCAAAAATAAAGCCTGACACTGTTTCCACTGTTCCCCCATCTATTTCCCATGAAGTGACGGGACCAGATGCCATGATCTTTGTTTTCTCAATGTCGAGCTTTAAGACAACTTGTTCACTCTCCTCTTTCACCTTCATCAAGAGGCTTTTTAGTTCCTCTTCACTTTCTGCCATAAGGGTGGTGTCATCTGCATATCTGAGGTTACTGATATTTCTCTCGGCAATCTTGATTCCAGCTTGTGCTTCATCCAGCCCAGCGTTTCTCATGATGTACTCTGCATAGAAGTTAAATAAGCAAGGTAACATTACACAGCCTCCTTTTCCTATTTGGAACCAGTCTGTTGTTCCATGTCCAGTTCTAACTGTTGCTTCCTGACCTGCATACAGGTTTCTCAAGAGGCAGGTCAGGTGGTCTGGTATTCCCATCTCTTTCAGAATTTTCCACAGTTTATTGTGATCCACACAGACAAAGGCTTTGGCATAGTCAATAAAGCAGAAATAGATGTTTTTCTGGAATTCTCTTGCTTTTTCGATGATCCAGCAGATGTTGGCAATTTGATCTCTGGTTCCTCTGCCTTTTCTAAAACCAGCTTGAACATCTGGAAGTTCACGATTCACGTGATGAAAAACCTCAGTGAGCTGTAAAACAGGAGACCCAGGTTCTAGTCCTGGATCTGACTTACAAAGTGTCTTTCACCACCCACTTCACCTCTGTAAAAGAGGGATGATAAAATAAGCCAGTGAAGACAGGGAGAAATACCAACTAAAACTGTATTACTCAGAGTTTGAAGAGCTAGCTGGAAAAGTTTTCCCCAGAGGCTCCTCCACCTAGATGCCTTCCCTCCTCCCCAGATCTCCCTCCGGCCGACCTCCTCACACACCAGCAGATAGGATGCAGGGAGGAGGCCAATCCCTTATGGCTCTCAGTGCTCACAACCTAACCCTGCCTTTGATTTGGTATCAAAGGTAAAAACTGCAAGCCAGACTCAACTGCAGGAGAGGACAGTGCCCTTTTATCAGGCCAGATGATTCTTATCGCCTACTCTGGCTCTGGGCAACAGTCCTTAGAGCCCAGAACCAGCGTTTCATTAGTTACCCCTGCCTCTGTGGGCATGGGCTGCTTGGGCTCACTTCAGCCCAGTCAGGCTCAGCCTCCTTCCCAGCTGAGCACAAACTTCTCGACCAGCCCTCACCCCTCCTACTGCTGTAGGTTCCAAAGGTCTGTCTCCGTCAGCTTGCCTCAGACAGAGGCCAGGGACCCGTACCTACTTGGAGACAAGTCTAACCACAAAGCAACAGGAAGTATGGACAGTTGAAAGCATGATGTATGGGAAAAACACTGGGCTTGGGGGTCAGAAATCTGACTGCCACTAATGAGCTGTGTGACCTTGAATAGGTCATCCTGCTCCTCAGACCCCAGTCTCAACATCAGTAAAAATGGGGGTCAGCCTGCCTGCCCCCAGGGAAGAAGGAAATGAGGTATGCTGGGAAAGCACTCTGAGAAGTAGGCCAACCCACACAGAAAGATTTGGATTTACTATCTGTCGGGACCTTTTATGGGCTGTCGTCAGCCCTATGGGAGAAAGGTGGTTGAGGACCAAAAAGCAAAGACCCTGCCCAGGAGAAAAGAGAAGCAGTGAATGACCCTCCCAGGGGAATCTCCGGGAGACAAGGAATAAGGAAGAAATTCTACTTACCCACACTCCCCTCCCCAGTGCTCCTAACCCAATATTCCCCCCGAACCAGAGTCCTGAGTTCCAGAGGATAAAACTAAGTATGGCCGTCTTCCTGCTAGGGACACAACAGGTGGCGTGCTCAGTCCTTCCATCGTGTCCGACTCTTTGCAACCCCCATGGACTATAGGCCATCAGGCTCCTCTGTCCAGGGGATTTTTCAGGCAAGAATACTGGAGTGGGTTTCAGTTTCCTCCTCCAGGCAACCTTGCAGACCCAGCATCTCCTGTGTCTCCTGCATTGCACGCAGACTCTTTCCCTCTGAGCCACTGGGAAAGCACCGCAACAGGTGGGCACAAGCAGTAACATCCCTCTGTGGGGAAGCCAGGCTGATAGTAGGCATAGAACTGTGTGCATGAAGCAAGCTGCATTTGTGGAAACACAGTGTGAGGGGGAGAAGAAAGCTATAATGCATTGGCTTTTAAAGTATATGAGAACTGGTAATGCTGGTTGCCTCCAAAGAAAGGAGCTAGATGACTCAAGGTCAGGGCAAGGAAAATTTTTCACTGTGTAACCTCTGTATCTTTAGAATTTTTAAACCAGTAAACTACTCAAAAATAAATGTGAAAGAGTCAGGCTGTTTTGCTGAGAGAAGCACATAGCTAAACTAACTCAGCTCCCCTCCACGCCTTTTCCTGGCTCAGCCCATCACACTTCCTTTCCCTTGCAGAAGGGCAGTCTCCCTCCCAACTCACCCAGCCCCTATCACACCTCATCTGTCATTCAAGGCTCTACTTCCTACAGGCAGGCCACCCTGATCACACCAACCCGGTGAGTTGGTCCTTCTTTTGATCCTTTCTCTCATACTTTTTATATACTGCTTTTTAAATTACCCTTCCTGTATTAAGTCTTGCCTCAAACATATTTTTGCCTTCCTAGGGAAAGGGCTATAAATTTTCTTTCTCATGTTTCCTCCAAAGCCCTAACCTTGGCACAGTGATTGCCCAGTAATTACTTACTAGATGTTGAACAAAACAAAGAAAGAAAAAAGCAAACCGCCGCATGACTGTAGGAAGAGGAACTAGATGGCTCGGAGGGTTCCATCACAGTAAAACAAGCATGTCATTTTTTGGGAAAGGTCAGGAAGTCTTGTATCTGGTGATGATATCCCAAGCCCAGCTATACTGCACGAGTCAACGAGAGCAAATCTCCCTGGGGTGGGGGTTGGGGGTGTCTGGGGCCAAGGCAGAGCTTTCCAGTAGTGGCAGTGATACCCTCTTCCCCAAACAACCAGGCAACACCCCCATCTCCTGAGAAAGATATGACTAGACAAGGAGCTGCAGATTAAATGCACTTATCCCAGCCAGTCAAGGCCTCACACAGGAGAAGCAGGTCATGCTTCCAGAGTCTCCAAGCCTGACCACAGAGATGGACTTTGGGGAGGAGAGATGAACCCTAAGGAGGGCAGCTGCTGAACACCAGGTTCCGTGCAAAGCTGAATGCTGGGAGACAGGAGGGAAGACTCAGACAGACGGTGCAGCATGGTGCTGAAGAGCACAGAACCTGGAGTCAGACTGTCTGGGTACAAGGCTGATGGCCATGTACTGTGTACCTTTAGAAAAGTCACTTCACCTCTCTGCGTCTCAGTTTCCTCACTTGTTAAACACAGCAACAGCACCTATATCTCAAGAGGTTGTTATAAGCTGATGGAAGACAAATCCTCAGGACAGCGTCAAAGCAGGACATAATCAGTGATACACTAGACAAATGAGACAATGACAATTCTCTAAAAACGAGTGCTACATGCGGTCTGTATGGGAACTCAGAGCAAGTTGGGTGGCAAACGGGATCCTGATGGCCAGCTGACAGGTCTGCGGTGCCTCCTCCTCCGGGAGGCCGTCTCTGACCACAGCTGAGCCCAGGTCTTCTGTCTGCTCTGAAATCTCCAGTGTTTCCTGACTAGGCCCCAAAATACAGCACCTGGCCATGGCCCTTCCTCCAAATGTGGGGGGTCTATCCTCCTAATTTATAAACCACCACCAACCGGAAGAGTTCGGGAAAGGTCTAAAGGAGACATTGCGTGTCCGTCCACTTCCCAGAATCCCTCTCGCTAGCATCCATCTTGGCTGAGCGATGCATGTGCCACCAGGAAAGACTCTGAATTAGAATGATTGGTCAAAGACTACCCGGAAACTAATCCCATCACCATAAAACCCGAGACTGCGAGCCACGCAGCAGAGCAGTTCTCCTGGGTTTCCTTACCCTACTGCTCTCCACCTGGGTGCCCTTTCCCAATAAAATCTCTTGCTTTGTCAGCACATGTGTCTCCTTGGACAATTCATTTCCGAGTGTTAGACAAGAGCCCAGTTTCGGGCCCTGGAAAGGGTCCTCCTTCCTGCAACAAGTGGCGACTCTGGCGGGGACTCTTCTTCGCTGAGACTGACATCCTGACCACTCGGGGTACTCAGGGGCCAGCTTGCCTGCCAATGGACCAGACCCAGCGGCCGCAACTGGGACCCTTTTGTCCCTGGTCTCCTCCTGACGTGGACAACTGGCCAGAGTGCCCCGACCGGTAAGGAATAAGAGACTTTATTGACCTCTCTCTCCTTCCCTCTCTTTTTCCTCTCCTTAACCCTTCCTACCCTTCCTTGTTTTTCTAGTCCCCCAGTCCTGGACGCAGGAATCTGGTCAAAGGGCCCTCAGCCTGAGCTGAGGATTGGAGACTGATCACCTCCTCTTGGCAGAGAACTCGAATTCTGGTTCTGGTCTGGTCTGATTTCTGGTAGGGCCGAGTTCCAGTCCTCCCTTCTCTGGAGGCCCAGGGAAAAGTCCCATAACGCCTGGGCATCTGTAGGTGGCAGGAGACGTCTATAAGCCACCGCTTTTGCCCCTCCTCTCCTGCTTCCTCCTCCTTCTTCTTTCAACCTGGCTTCCTTTCCTCCCTTGATTCTTGTATTTAAGGGCTTCCCTGGTGGTGCAGAAGTTAAAGCGTCTGCCTGCAATGTGGGAGACCTGGGCTCGATCCCTGGGTCGGGAAGATCCCCTGGAGAAGGAAATGGCAACCCACTCCAGTATTCTTGCCTGGAGAATCCCATGGACGGAGGAGCTTGGTGGGCTACAGTCCACGGGCCGCAAAGAGTCGGACACGACTGAGCGACTTCACTTATCCTCCTAACAAGACTGCACCCTCTGAACATTCAGGCTGGGGTGCTTCCCTCCTTTCAACTCTCCGCCCAACCAGTGGCCTCCCCTGGCCTCTGCCCAGGCAGAAAGGCCTGTGGATTAGACTGTTCTCAGCATCTCAGAGAAAGGCCTGTGGATTAGACTGTTCCCAGCATCTCAGAGAAAGGCCTGTGGATTAGACTGTTCCTCAGCGTCTCAGAGAAGTCCCAAGGCCCCCTTCACTATCCCAGTAGAAATGTCCCCATCTCCCTAAAAGCCCTTTGGCACTTCCACAGAAACCTTGGGATGCACTCAGGGCCTCAAGTGCCATCTCTTCTTTACCCCCAATCCTTCAGCCCTTCAGGCTGCCAGGGCCTAAGAGAAACCACAGAGCCCCACCCTTCCTGATTGCTACATAGCTGAGAGCCTGCCACTCGCCCTCCCAGCCTCCATTTCCACACGTCTAAGCACTCTGACAGCTCTGACATTAGAATTCCACGGTGGAGGTCAGTGCTTCCATTTCCCACTCCTGGGGTCAACTGAAGGTCAAGGTGGCCCCTGACAACACCCCTCTCCCCCACACCACCAGCACTATCTCCTGGGAGCTAAACTAGCTTATTACGCTCACTGAGGAGACGTGGGCCCAGCCCCACAGGCCAGCTCAGTCAGAACAAAGCCATCAGACTCCTCCTTGACAGAACTGCCAGCTGCAGAAATGACCCACTCCATGGACTATCCCTATTACTTGGCCATGAGGAAGGGCAAGGCTTCTTCACGACCACACCAGTTTGCAGAAGATGGCCCTGAGCAGGAAAAAAAATAAGGTACAGACTCCCAGAGAACACACAGAGCTCCTGTCATTGTGTTAATCTTCTGTCCCTGCGCAGGGTGGGAATGGCAGGGGAAACACCTGGACGAGGCCAGTTGAGCCTTTTAGTGTTGCTGTTGCTGGCGAGTGTGTCACAGCACCGGGGCGGCAGCAATAAAGAGAGCAGGCAGCCCCATCAGAAGAAAGGGACAGCCCTCAAGGTCACCCGCATGGAGCTCTGCTGAGTTGCGTCTGTCCTCAGCTGCCAGCAGGGAGGGGAAAACAGGGCCAGCTGTGGAGGGAAGGAAAAGCTGCTGTGCTTGCCAGTCTGACCGAGGAGTCACTTCCTACCCTTCCCCACACCCTCAGATGCTGCTGCTCAAGCAACCCCAAATAAAAACTGCCCCATAACTCAGGGAATGCAGCCTCCCCAAGCCCTAACTACTGCTCTTAAGAACCGCCACACCCTTCCCAGCAGCCAAGCAGAGTTCCCCAGCTGCCAGGTCTGAGGCTGGAGCAGGAGCCAGAGCCAAGGACCCTCACGGCCTCAGCTGCTTCCTGAGGAGCAGTCACAGCTGGAAACCAGCAGGGACGAGGCTGTGGGTCACGCACCATCTGTCTACAAGAGGAACACGCAGTCCACCTGGAGGCAAGGGGACAGGTGGAAGCCCTCAAAGGCCATGACACCATAGACCAGCAGGCTACACTGGCCTCAGGTGCCTCTCCCAGTGCCCCAAACCTTCCTCGAGGAGGTCTCAGGGCACCACCGCCAGCCAGGCAGGAGGCTCAGGTCTCCAACCTAAGTCCTCCGCAGCCACAGGCCCTCCTGAGGCCCTCATAAAATCAATGAGACAGGTCTGACCAGGGCTGATCGAGCCACTTAGAGGGCCACAGCTGCATCCTGTCCATGGTCTCATTTTAACCCAAATCGAGGCCACAAACGTGGCCTTCCAAGGAGCAAGACTGTAACCCTCTGTCCATCAGGCCCAGGAAAGGGGTTCTTTTAAGGAAGGGACCATTTTTCTCCATACAAGTACCCACTGGGGAGTACTATGGATGGCACTGAGGTACAAACCAGAAAGCACACATCTAAAGAAGCTAAGGAGGGAATTTCCTGCAAGTCCAGTGGCTAGGACTTGGTGCTTTTCACTGCAGGGGCCTGAGTTCGATCCCTTGCTGGAGAACCAAGATCCTGCAAGCTGCTCGGAGTGGCCAAAGAAAGAAGCATCTCTTGGGATTTTCAGACCCACGGTGATCCATGAATGGTTTTACTGAAGGGAGAGGGTTATAGTTGTGTATCACATTAAATGTTGTTTCGACAATTTTCTTTTTAATCAATTGGAAGCGTCCAGTGAAATCCCTCACTTCAAATAGCATCCCACTGACAAAGCAGCTTCGGGGACTGTTGAGGTACCTAGTACCCTTACCCTCATCATCATTACCATCACATAAAGAGGGCCCTGGGAATAACCCAACACGAACATCCTGAAAGCTTGCTATGTCTCTAGGACAATAATTAGACTTTTAGAGACACCACTGTATTTAATTTGTACAATTCTGACAGTTATCACATAGGACCTTTTCAGAATTGAAGAAACAGGTTAAGTAACTTGCCTGCTAATAAGTGATAGAACTGGGAAATCTCAGTTTTCATGTTCTTAAACAGTATGCTGCTGCCCTGCCAGGAAAGACAGCTGCAGAGATCTAAGGCTGAGCTGAGCATAGCTTTAGAACTGCAAAAGGCTCCCAAGACTAGCCCAATTCTCAAAACTCCAGCAGCAAAGAGAATGGTGGAAGGCTGTGAAGGTCCAGATCATTTCATCAGGAGCTCTCATACTTCTGTGAGTATCCTGCCACCACAGTCCTGGGGCTTCCCCAGGTGCTAAGTTCTGTATTATCTCCTCCTGTCACGTGAGAGGCTCCTCTAAGACAGGGGACATCTCCCAGATCATAGCTACCAGGCTACCAAACCTCCCTCCACCATCACTGCCGTTCACTGACCACCAAACATGTCCAGGAACTAGGTGCTCATTTCATCTCTTACATCAACCTTGTCAAGGTATGAATTAGCCCATTTTACAGATGAAAATACTGAGGCACCAAGAGTTTACTTGACTGGCCACAAGGTGGCAGGTTTGGGAAGGGAATCTGCAACTCCACAGGCCCCTCCTCTTAAGCTTGAGACTCCTTTTCCCTAGTCAAGTGCTGTCTGGGCAACACAGGGCCATCTGCTCTCCTTAAGAGCACCACAGCTGGTTCCTGGAATTCTTTGCCACCATTATCCAGAGCTGAGGAGGGCACACCCCAATCCTCTCCCCACTGGAAAATGTGCAGACTCACTGTCTTAGCAGTTCACGCCAAGGTGCTCCAGGAAAGGCCATGAAGAGTGGCCATCAGAGGCAGAGGCAGAAGGTGCAAACTAGCTCGGGAGCAGCAGCCCTCACCCTCTGCCAATGGGCATGCTGTTTGGTCCCATAAACTAAAAGATTGGGCTGATTTCACAGGCATTTCTGCTGCCCATAAGTCCCCCTCCTCCTGCCCGCTCCAAGTTCTATAAATAACCCAGGTCAATGCATCACAGGAAAGGCAGCCAGGTGGGTGTGGAAAGATCCTGTGGAAAAGATGACTTCTCTAAAGTAAATTAAAGCTCCCACTGAGATCAAGGGGTGGTACGTCCAGTTCTCCAAGAGGGACTGTCCTTGGATGAAAACAGGTGCATGTGAGCCGAAAGACAGCTCAGTTAAGGAAGACCCAGAGGCCAAGAAGAAAGCAAGAGCAGGAACTGAAAAAAATTAAAGCCCCTCCCCAACCCCCTTCCCCTGCAAGTCACTGACCTCACAGAAGCCCCTCCCCACAAGCCTAGAGACTGTGTCTGTGCTCTTAGTCTCCCCTCTAGTACTCACCCCCTACCCTACCGCCACCAGCCAGGGATGTGTTATCTACCAGTCTGGTCAGATTAGCTGAGAGGTGGAGATTGAAGGACCAGGAAAGAAGGGGTGGAATGAATTTGGGGGCAGGAGCCTCTCCAGGAAAAGAAAGGGCTAAGAGAGCCAGAGAAGAGCTTTCTGCCCCACCCCACCCCCTTGGGCTCCCTGAGACAGGCAGAGGGGAGAGGACAGAAAAGGGGAGGAAAAAAACAAAAGGAGGGCCA
Source organism: Aepyceros melampus (assembly GCA_006408695.1). NCBI lineage: Eukaryota > Metazoa > Chordata > Mammalia > Artiodactyla > Bovidae > Aepyceros > Aepyceros melampus. The sequence goes on from SJXQ01011377.1 coordinate 255,500, forward strand.
AACTATACCACGTGATCCCACAGCCAGCAACCAAACAGCAAGTCAGGAGGGAAGGCGAGGCCAGGGAGGGAGAGATGGCGCTAGGTCACAGCCCTCCCCAAACCTGCCCTGTGCTAACTGGTTTCCCACCAAAGCCACAACAAGCCATGAAGGCCTTCTGTACCCATGTTTTTAAAGCGTTCAAGGTCAGACCTTTTCTGTCCAAATCTTGCTTTCATCTGGGTCTGTACCAGGCCCATCCTTCTCCAGCAAGCCTTCCCAGATTGACTCAGCTGGATGCCATTTCACTTGGACAAACCTTTCCAGCACCTGTCCCAACCCCTTACCCTCCTCATCCAGGAGCCATGGGACCCCTGACCCCCAACCCCTTATGCTCCCCATCCAGAGGTCATGGGACCTATGGGTGGCATCACCCCAGTAACTAACTGAGACCCACGGCTGGTTGTCAGGCCTCCAGATCCTGCCCAAGCCCAAAACAGGAAAAGAGGCTCCAAGTCTGAAGCCTTGATCTTAACACAGGGAAAGTTAAATGCTGCCAAAATAAATGATTAAAGAAAAAAATAGTAACTCATTGGCCTTTCTAGGTATAAGCGACTGGGAGACCATCTCCTGCTGTGCCTTAAGCACATGCTGCCTCCACCTCAGGCAGGACACCTGAAGCCTAACTAATGCGTTTCCCTCTTAGAGGTCCTCCTGTTCTCCGATCAGGGACACTGAAGAGTGGGCTTTGGGGCGTCTCTAAGCAGCAGAGGGCATCCGAGTGCCAGGAAGCAGCAGATGCCCTCTGCAGCCTCCAGATCTGGTGTGGCACCTCCGTTCAATCGCTGCCCTCTTCTCACAGGGCGAGGCAGCGCCTCTCCACTCCCTGCGGGCCTGGTGTGGAACAGGCGTCCGCAGGCAATTACCCTCCCCTTCGAAGAAAGTGGGGCAGGCCCAGAGGCCCTAGGAATGGGGTTCCCACAGCCCGAGTCTCTGGATCCCACTCCTAACTTCACTTGACAATCTACTCCTAACAGGAGACCACCATTCTCAATCCCCCAGGCCTCCCAAAGATCTGCCAGCAGCCAAACACAGCCCAGAGCATACTTGGGGACCGGAAGGAGACCCTATATGTGAAGAACCAACTTGTCGGTTTACGCCCTTGAACGCCAGGCAAAAGGGCGCACCGCCCCCGCCAAGGTGTGGGGTCCTGCGTTCCCCCAGCCCCGCCCCGCGAGGCCTTTAACCGTTTCTGCTCCCCCGCGCCCCGCACTCACTGAGTGTGCTGGGCGCGGCCTGCGCCGAAGACCTCATCCAGCGCCACCGTGGCCTGGCCCAGGAATTTGTCGACGCCGATGAGCGAACGGTGCATGGTGGTGAGCACCAGCTGGCAGGCGGCGGCTGAGCCCGCGGCCCAGGGCGCCGGGCCCGCATCGGCCTCCTGCGCCCGTAGCAGGCCGTCCAGGGCGCCGGGCGGCAGCTCGAAGGAGCACTCCTCGCGCCACTCGGGACATCCCGGCGTCTTCTCCACCACCGACGTGCTGTACTTCTCGCGGCCCACCTGAATCACCGTGTACGCGTCGCTGGTGCTGCCCGCGCCGGAGCTCTTGCCCCGCAACCCGCGGGCCCGCAGCACCGTCACCTGGACGTGCGTGGGTAGCCAGCGGGAGGGCCCCGCCGCCGGCTCGGCGCCCCGCACCAGGGCCATAGTGGGGGAAGCGGCGGCGGGCGAGGCCTGGCCGAACCAGGACCGCAGACACCCGGACCAAGTAAGAAACTGGACAGCGGCGGAGGGTGGCCAGGAGCCGGCTCGGGGTGCCGCCGCAGCTGCGGGTTGGGCCGGGCCGGGCTGGGCCGAGCCGGCCGCCGCCTCCCCGCCTTCCCGGCCGCCGGCCGCGCCGCGACGTGTGCGGCAGAGCCGGGGGACGGCGGCCGCCACGCCCTCGCCCCGGCCGCCGCAGACCCGCCGGGAGCTAGAGGTCAGCCGGGGGCCGCGCGGGCCGTGGGCGGGGCGCGCGGCCTCCGCAGAGGAGGGGGCGGGGCTCCCGCGCCGGTACCGCCCCCAACTGGGGGCGCCCGGGAAACCCTGCCTCGCCTGGGGGCAGCGCCGCCGCCTCGGCCGGGTCTGAAATGCCCGCTCCGCGCCTGCCGGCCAATCCCAAGTCTTCCTTCAAGACGTCCCTGCTCGGGAAAGCCCTCGCCCTAAAACTGCTCCGCCCCACCCCTCCCCTGGATGGCCATGCGGACCCCGGCTGCCCCCTTGATTCTTCCTCCAGCCTGCCCTCGCCGGGGAAGTTCCCCGCATGAAACCAGAGGCGATTCACGCTACGCCGCGTGATGGTCCCGGGTCAGCGACCCGAAAGCGGGTGAGCTGCCGTTGTCTCCCACTTTTACGCGGGGCGGGACCAAATACGCAGCAAGAACCCTGCGAGGGAGTCCAAGGAGCTCGCCCTCAGCGGCCACTGCGGCGGAGAGCAGAGATGAATAAATGAGTAACCACATCAATATTTAAGTGTTCACTCGGACCGCTGGGGCTCATGCGTCCCGAGTTGGGGAAAATGATAGGCTCTGGTGGAGGTTTTAAACAATTCCTTACATCCATTAAGTGCCTACTCTGTGCAAAGCCCTTGGTATTACTTGTATGGTTGGTTTATTATTGATAATGACAACAATGGTTAATAATTGCAGATGCTGAATTTAGGCCAGTGCTGGCCCATATGTTTTACATACGTTACCTCATTTTGTCCCCAAAGCAGCCCTGTGGGGGTGATTATGATTTTTAATCCTTATTTTCAGGAAGATAAAATTGCAGCCATGATTCATAATTGGAAGAAGTGGGATGTGAATCCACAATGACCCCAAAGTCGTTTTTGTTGTTTTAGTTTCAGAGCCTGTATTAAAAATCGTATTTTTAAAAATATATATGAAACAGAGCTTAAAAAAAATCAAATAGGACAGAAATGTTTATGATAAAAAGCAAAAAATTTCCTTCCCACCCCTCATTCCAGGGTTAATTTTGGGCTTGGTGGTTACCTCCCCGTCTCTACATGCTTACATAGTTATATCTAGATTTATCAGGACTGGTCACTATCTATTGTCTTACTGCTATGATATGATTTAGCTCCTGCCCACTTTTCTGTCTCAATCTTATGTGTTGTAGTTATGTTTTTGCTGTTGTTGTTGTTCCTCTATTGGATACTTTGATAGTGAAGTGAAGTGAAAGTCACTCAGTTGTGTCTGACTCTTTGCCACCTAACGGACTGTAGCCCACCAGGCTCCTCTGTCCATGGGATTCTCCAAGCAAGAATACTGGAGTGGGTTGCCATTTCCTTCTCCAAGGGATCTTCCCAACCCAGCGATCGAACCCAGGTCTCCTGCATTGCAGACTTTGATAGTGGAATCCTTTATGTCTTCTTGGGTGATTCCACAGTACTTCTTGATGTTTTATGCTGTGAAAGAAGGATGCCAGAATCCCTGCTTTTCCCGGCTGTGTCCTCTACCAGGAATATGGTTGTATACCAGGTACATGAGACCCATGGGAGCATATTATGCACCAGGGCTCAATCCTTCCACCTCACCTATGATCAAAATGGGGTGAAGGAGTGTACTCTGAGCCCCGCAGCCCAGCATCCCTGTGGACAGCACCTAGCTTTGGAGACAGCCACCTCTGCCTATGGATCGTGGCTCTCTGCCACTTAACAACAGTAAGACCTGAAGGTTAAGCCAGCTCTCTAACCTCTCTCAGCCTTGTTTCCTGATCTACAAAATGGGGATAATGAGTCCTACTTTAAGCAGTTGCTGAGATTACATGATAGAGACCATCACAAATGATCTCAAAGCATCTGAACATCATATATAGCTTCTTTCTGATTATAAAATTTATTTGGAAAATACAGAAAAATATAAAGAAGGAAATAGAAAATAGATTAGGATCTCACTGTTCAGAAATAAGCACTGTTAACAACTTGTTGAATTTATTTCCAGTCTTTACAGTATATGTTGTTGTTTTATATGCATTACAGTTGTGAGGGAATTATAGTGTAATGGTTAAACCTGGGCGCTCTTGAGTCCTTATTCTACCATTTGCTTTATGCGTACTTTTTCATTTACCTTTGAAGACAACCCTTTAAAGCAAATGCTGTTGCTACCTTTGGGCTTTCCGAGTGACTCAGCAGCAAAGATTCCAACTACAATTCAGGAGATGTGGGTTCAATCCCTGGGTTGCGAAAATCCCCTGGAGAAGATCATGGCAACCTACTCCACTATTCTTGCCCAGGAAATCCCATGGACAGAGGAGAATGGCAGGCTACAACCCATGGGGTTGCAAAGAGTCATACGACTTGGCAACTAAGCAGCAACAACAAGTTGCTACTTCATCTTCATGGATGAGGAAGCTAAAGCAGCGGAAGCTTGGATGATTTTCCTTGAGTTTGTAACCAGAAATTGCAGACTGGACTTGGGCTCAGGTCCAAGTGACTCTACTGCCTGTGTGACTCTGCCCTTACACTAGCTTAGTTTGTTGGTCGTCTAAGCCTACTATATCATTTGAAGTCAATAAAGCAGGAAGTGTTGTCATACCCATTTTACAGATGAAGAAATTGAGGTATAAAAAAAGGTTAAACAGGCTAGTCCAAGGATAAGAGTCAGGATGTAGCCCCACTTTAAGAATGAACTCCCCGGGGGCTTTGCAAATGAAGGTATCTTTGCCAAGCCAGGACTAGCATATGCTTGTCATTGTCCTTTAATGGCGCTGTTTCCTGTGTTTTCTTAGCTCCAACACGACAGGACTGGCTCCGTCCACCCACTTCCCTCCCCCTCCCCCATGGAGTAGTAAGGCTCCAGGAAAGGGCAAAAGAGAACAAAGATGGGCTGCTCCCTCCTTCCTCCTGCCCTGGCCCTCATAATTTGGCAAGCTCAGGCTTCCTGCTAGCCTGGGATTGCAGCTGCAAGAGGGCAGTGAAGTCAGGAAGGTCTCCACTGCAGGCCACTTGGCCCTAAGAGAAAGGGTGGGCTCTACTAGCTGTTTGCAGTTGAGAAAAGAGCAGAAACTCTGAAAACATTGAGGTCTCGGCCACCTAGAGGTGTTTTCTAATCTAGGAGATGAGACCACCCACTGCAGTCTGATGTGAGGGTTAAAGAGAGACCCCTCCTGCTTCCTCTTCTTCCCCAGGGCTGGGTGTGTTCTCTGCCTTCCTGGGCCTCTCTAGTCCATTCGGGACAGTTCTTGCTTTGAAACAGTGGTCCTTTTATGTAATTTCCACTCATTGCTTCCCTGTGCAATATCATAACCCTTCCATGCAGGCACTATAAAATGCATTTGCCCGGCTCGGCAAGCTACATTTCCCCCTGTCCTTCACCTCTCCCTCCCACATCTATTTTAAAGGGCCTTTACTATAATTGACTTCCCTGGTGGCTCAGACAGTAAAGCGTCTGTCTACAATGCGAGTGACCCAGGTTCGATCCTGGGTGGGGAAGATCTCCTGGAGAAGGAAATGGCAACCCACTCCAGTAATCTTGCCTGGAAAATCCCATAGACGGAGGAGCCTGGTAGGCTACAGTGCATGGGGTCACAAAGAGTTGGACACAACTGAGCAACTTCACTTTCACTTTACTATGATAGAGTCACCCAGCCTGGGTTTAAATCCTGGTGCCACCACTTACTAGCGGTATAAGCTTGGGCAAAATATTGAGCTCCAGAATCACAGTCTCCACATTATAAAATGGGCCTAATAATATATCTAATAATTCATAAGATTAGTATGAGAGCTAGCTCAACATACCCTAAGCAGTGATGAGTAACACCTTAGATATCTTCGCTGAAAGCTAAAGGTAGTACCTTCTTGTTCCCTTTGCAGTTCTTTGATTGCCAGTGAGATTGAATATTTTTTTCAGTTATTACTCATCTGTATTTCCCCTTTTATTAAGTTTATTTTTGAATTGTCTCTTTTCTATGCCTATTTTTCTTTAAAGCCTTAACTTCTTATTTTTATTAACCCTGTCTATGTTAGGAATAACAATACTTTGCCTTTTTTATTTATTGCAAATATGTTTTGACATACATTATGGAGTCAAATCCTTGAATTTATTCTAATATTTCAAGCTTATGTTCTTCCACACTCATAGGTCCAATAATATCCATTCATATTTTTTCTAGTTTTTAAATTGTTTGGCTTTTTCTTTGTTCCTTCATTCTCTTTAATTCCTTCTAGAAATTCTATTCTGATGAATGATTTGAGGTGAAAATGTAACTCTGTCTTCCCCAACAGCTATCCAAGTTTCCCAATACTTACTAAAAAACCCTGTCCCTTTGCCATTGGTTTTCTTGTTCTTATATATACAGAGTCTGAACTTTTTACTCTAATCCACTGAGATTTATATCTTTCTGTCAGTGCTATTCCATTTTGATTATTGTTGTCTTTTAAATGCTTTACTATAGCAGAAGAGAAAATCTTCACTCGTTTCTCTTTTTATAGCTGCTCTCACCTTGTATTCATCCACATGAGCTCTAATTCTTTTTGGAATTATAAGAGAAATTGTTATGAGAAAAATTGACATCAAACAATAGCCATACTCCTGACTTCTATTTAACATTGTGCTGGAGGTTCTAGCTAGGGCAATTAGGCAAGAAAACAAAATAAAACTAGATTGGAAAGGAAGAGTAAAACTATCTACAGATTAGACGACCTTGTAAACAGAAAATCATAAGAAACAATTAGAACTAATAAATGGGTACAGGATACAAGATCAATATGTTAAAATCAACTATTTCTACATATTCCAGCAATGAAAATTTTTAAATAAAAGTAAAATAATTCCATATATGAGTATCAAAAATAATAAAATGCTTAGAAATAAATAGGACATAACAAAAGAAGTGTAAGATTTACACACTGTAAACCACAAAACATCACTGAAATTAACAAAGACCTAATTAAGACATCTCGTGTTCATAAATTGGAAGACTTAATATTGTTAAGATGCCAGTACACCCCAAATTGGTCTGCAGATTCAACACATTCCTCATCAATATCCCAGCTGCTGTTTTTTGCAGAAATTGACAAGCTGATCCAGGAAATCATATGGAAATGCAAAGGACCCAGAATAGCTAAACAAATCTTGAAAACAAAAAACAAAGTTGGAGGACTAACATGTCCCGATTTCAAAACTACTACAAATCAAGACAATAAGATACTGGCATAAGGATAGACATAGATCAGTGGAATAAAATTGAGATTCCAAAAATACACCCTTACATTCATGGCCGACTGATTTTTCAGTAAAGTTTCCAAGACCATTTCATGGAGAAAGAATAGTCTTTTCAACAAATGGTGTTAGGACAGCTGGATATTTGCATGCAAAAGAATTAAGTTGGACCCCTTCCCTACACCATACACAAAAGTTAACCTAAAATAGATCATAGACCTAAATGTAAGCACTAAACCTATAAAACTTTTAGAAGAAAACGTAGAAGTAAATATTCATGACCTTGGGTTAGGCAAAGCCTTCCAGATACAACACCAAAAGCACAACCAACCAAAGGAAGAAATAGATAAACTACACTTCATCAAAATTAAAAACTCTCGTCCTTTGAAGAACATCATCAAGAAAGTAAAAGGACAATGAATGGATTGAGAGAAGATATTTTTAAATCATAATATATGATAACGTACTAGTAACCAGAATATTTCGGAGAAGGAAATGGCAACGCACTCCAGTATTCTTTTTTTTAATATATATATATATAATTTTATTTATTTATTTGGCTATGCTGGGTCTTCATTGCTCATTTCTCTAGTTGTGGTCAACAGGTGGTTACTCTCTGGTTGTGGGTGCAGTCTTCTCATTGCGGTGAGGGGCTTCTCACGGCTTCTGTTGCAGAGCACAGGCTCTAAGGCTCAGCAGTTGAGGCTCCTGGGCTCTAGAGCACAGGCTCAGTAGTTGTGGCTCATGGGCTTAGCTGCTCTGCAGCATGTGGGATCTTTCCGGGATCGAACCCGTGTCCCCTGCATTGGAAGGTGGATTCTCCACCACTGAGCCACCAGGGAAGCCCCACACTCCAGTATTCTTGCCTGGAGAATCCCGTGGATAGAGGAACATAGTGGGTTGCAGTCCATAGGGTCATACAGAGTCGGACACGACTAAAATGACTTCGCACACACACCCATACAAAATATTTAAAGAACTCTTACAGTTCAACAGTAAAGACAAATAACCCAGTTTTAAAATGGGCAAATGATTTGAATAGATATATCCCTAAAGAAGATTTGCAAATAGCTAACACATATGTGAAAAGATATCAAAATATTAGCCATTAAGGAGATATAAATCAAAACCACAATGAAAAATTTCCTTGGCAGTCCAGTGGTTAAGAATCCGCCTGCCAAAGCAGGAGACACAGTTTTAATCCCTGGACGGGGAAGATTCCACATGACTCAGGAGAAGTAAGCCCATGCGCCACAACTGTTGAGCCTGTGCCCAGAGCCTGTGAGCCACAGCTTCTGAGCCCACACGCCCCAGTTACTGAAGCTCCACACCCTAGACCCTGTGACCCACAACAAGAACAGCCACTGCAGCAAGCCAGCACCGCAGCTAGAGCCAGCCCGTGCGCAGCACTGAAGACCCAGCACAGCCAAAAATTAATTAAACTAGGTCCCCTCAAAGCTTAAAAAACCCACAATGAAGTACCACTTCACTCCCTCTAGAATGGGCCTATTTAAAAAAGACAGATAATAAGGAGCGTTGTCAGGCTGTAGAGACCCTGGAACCCTCATACATTGCTGGTGGGAGCATAAAATGGTACAGCTGCTTTGGAAAACAGTTTGGCAGTTAAATTGTTAAACATGGGAGCTACCATATCACCTAGCAATTTCACTCCTAGAAATATGCCCAAGAGAAGTGAAAACATACATCTTACATAGAAAAAAGTGCATGAATATTCATCCCCAGATTCCTACCCCAAACCTCCAAACCTATTGCCACCCGCATTCTTCCTTTCTCAGAGGAATGGGTGTTCCTGTGTGCTTGATGCTCCTGTTTTTGCCTAGGAAGAGTCCAGGGTTCCATCTCCTCATTTGTTTATCGCATATCCACTGGCTCCTTCATCTCACCATATAACCCATGCTAATAAACGCGAGAGAAAACAACAAATCCCTCTATCAGTCGGTCCCACGTCCTTTCTGCCAGGCTTCTGAAGATATCTACCTCAATCTCCTTCTTCCCCCTTCCTACCCTGAACCACAGCAGCCTGGCCCTCCAAGCTCCCACCCCATCTGTGACTGCAGCATCCCAGGATTCTCCTTCAATCCTTTTGTTACTTGGCCTCTCTCTGGCATTCAGTAGTTAACCATTCCCGTCTCCAACTCCCTTGACCCCACTTTCTACCTCTGGGCCTGGTTTTAGGCTTTTGCTCCTGCCTCTCCCTCCACTCACTACTAGGTCTCCTACAGGGGCTTCTCCTCCTTCCTCCATTTCTTTTTATTTGTTTATTTTTGGCTTCGCTGAGCTTTCGTTGCCGGGAGGGCTTTTCTCTAGTTGGGGCGAGCAGGGGCTACCTCCAGGTACGGTGCGCAGGTTTCTCGTTGGGGCGGCTTCTCTTCTTGTGGCGCCTGAGTTCTAGGGGACACAGGCCTCAGCAGGCGCAGCTCATGGGCTCTAGAGCTCAGGCTCAATAGCTGTGGCACACGGGCTTAGTTGCCTCACAGCATGTGGGATCTTAGTTCCCTGTCCAGGGACCAAAGCCATGTCCCCCGCAGGGCAGGGGATTCTTAACCCCGGATCACCAAGGGCATTCATAACTGCTAGACCACCAGGGACGTCCCTTTCCCCCATTTCTTAACGTGGGTTTATTTCCCAGCTCTCCTCTTTCCACTCCTCAGGCTCGCCCTGGAGATTCACTTCCTTCCACATGGTTTTATCCACCCTGTGTTTGTCCCCAGCTCCCATATTTCTGCTTCCAGGCCAGTCCTCTTTCCTGAGCCCTGAGCCCACCCTTGTGAATGCTGCGAAACATCCCCCAAATACCTCTCACTCAACAAGTTTGTATTCATTTTCTAGGGCTACCATAACAAAATACCACAGCCTGGGTGGCTTAAACAACACAAATTGATTTTTCTCAGTCAGTTCTTGAAGCTAGAAGTCCAAGGTCAAGTTGTTGGCAAATTTGGTTTCTTCTGAGGCCTTGCTCCTTGACTTGCTGGCAGTGGTCTTCTTGCTTCCTCCTCACATGGTTTTCCCCTGGCTTAGGTGTTGTCCCTGTCCTAATCTTCTCTTCTTATAAAGGATACCAGTCCTGCTGGATTCAGTTCAGTTCAGCCACTCAGTCATGGCTGACTCTTTGTGACCCCATTGACTGTGGCACACCAGGCTTCCCTGTCCATCACCAACTCTCAGAGCTTGCTTAAACTCATGTCCGTCAAGTTGGTGATGCCATCCGACCATCTCATCCTCTGTCATCCCCTTCTCCTTCTGCCTTCAATCTTTCCCAGCATCAGGGTCTTTTCCATTGAGTCACTTCTTCACATCAGGAGGCCAAACTATTGGACCTTCAACTTCAGCGTGAATATTCAACTTGAATAATATTGAATATGCAACTTCAACTTCCAAAGAATATTCAGGACTGATCCTTTAGGATTGATTGATTTGATCTCCTTGCAGTCCGGGAGACTCTCAACAGTCTTCTCCAGCACCACAGCCTTCTTTACAGTCCAACTCTCACATCCATACATGACTACTGGAAAAACCATAGCTTTGACTAGACGGACCTTTGTCAGCAAAGTAATGTCTCTGCATTTTAATATGCTATCTAGGCTGGTCATAGCTTTTCTTCCATGGAGCAAGCATCTTTTAATTTCATGGCTGCAGTCACCATCTGCAGTGATTTTGGAGCCCAAGAAAATAAAGTCTGTCACTGTTTCCATTGTTTCCCCATCTATCTGCCATGAAGTGATGGGACTGGATGCCATGGTCTTAGTTTTTTGAATGTTGAGTTTTAAGCCAGTTTTTTTAGTCTCCTCTTTCACTTTCATCAAGAGGATCTTTAGTCCCTCTTTGCTTTCTGCCATAAGCATGGTGTCATCTGCATAACGGAGGTTATTGATATTTCTCCCGGCAATCTTGATTCCAGCTTGTGCTTCATCCTAATGGATTAAGGCCCATTAATATAACCATATTTTACCTTAATTGCCTCTTCAAATGGAGAAGGAAATGGCAGCCCACTCCAGTACTCTTGCCTGGAAAATCCCATGGACGGAGGAGCCTGGTAGTCCCTGGTAGACCATGGGGTTGCAAAAAGTCGGACACAACTGAGCAACTTCACTTCACTCACTTCATACTTTATCACTGGAGAAGGAAATGGCAACTCACTCCAGTATTCTTGCCTGGAGAATCCCATGGACAGGGGAGCCTGGCAGGCCGTGGTCCATGGGGTCAAAGAGAGTCAGACACGACTCAAGTGACTGAGCAAGGCAAGGCCCTCTTCAAAGGCACTGTCTCCAAATACAGTCACAATATGAGGTACTGGGGGTTAGGACAAAGGAATTGGCGGGAGGAGCAGGGAGGTGTCAAAATTTAGCCCATAACAAAGTTAAAAGTTGAACTATCGTCTCCCCACCATTGCCACCAATTCCATCTGTATAATCCCTCTCTTGGTGACTCTCTTAAGGCCCTCGCCAGAAACCTAGAAGGTGTGGTATCCTCTCTAAGGGTGAAACTAAACAGAGGTGTTCCCACAAGACCTGGGAGCTGCACAGGGTGTCTGCCTCCTGCCTGCTTACTCGATACTGCATTGGAAGAAACTGCCAAAGACTACTGGTATTGTGTCAGACAAGGACTCAGGAGGCGACTTGAGAGGCTTTCACTGGCCCAAAGTGCAACAAAGAAGGCATCAAAGGGATAATAAATCAATGCATTGAAATACATAAAATATATTTAATGATCTCATAATGATTTGTCATCATTAGAAGATACTAAGGAACTTGTTTGGAGGTTCTAGTAGGAGAGCACAGCTACTAATTTACCTTTAACCAAAAAACCATCCTGGGGGAAGGTCATCCTCTCTGACTTGAGCATGCAGCTTCAGGAAACACATACACAGAACTGTGAGGGAGGAACAGGATACCCGCCAACCCAGCCACATCAGCCAAACCAACCCTGGCAATCAGTGGAGTGACAGGATGTCAGAGGAACCAACACTTTATTTTTAAAAACTGCTAAATAAAGGGGAAAAAGCCTCCCTTTCTATATGAACTGCAACATGAGGTAACAGAATAGTAGATGAGGAGAATATTTTTTTTAATCGAATGAAATGAATTTTTGTGTGTTCCCACAAATGAATGAGGGATGAATGGTTGAAGTGGAAGATCACCATCTGGCAGCCTTGAAAGAATGACTAGATCTAGGCAATGATTGTCCATGGCTGTTGACATCTCACCAAAATGTAGATAACCAGTAATTATGCACCTCCTGATGGAAGAACCATACCACCACTTATGAGGCAGTCTTGCCCCCAAAATCTAGCCAGAATCTGCTCATGCCTGGAGATCCAGCTACAAATTTACAGGAAACATATATGGGACAGAGAAAAATGTTGAACAACAACTCAGGGACATAACCAATAAAATCAAACTGTGGGAAATTACAGGACAATTTTTTTCAAAAAAATAAATTGCAAGGAAAAAAGAGCTAGAGGAAGAACCCAGAAACTTGAAAAATACATTTTTAAAAATGAGTAAATACCACCCCCTCCCATAGCAGTGAGTACATCCAGCACCCAGATTGTGTCTTCTAAATACCATTCACCGATGAAAAAGAACCAAGATCTTTGGAGAAATGGCTGATTCTAGGACTAGGGCAGGGGTAATACGAGATGGGCTTGTATGATTTTGTAATGCCAGAAAACAAGGAAGTCCTCAGGAAGAAAAGAGGGGAGGGATAGTGTCAAAAGAGTACAGCCACCAACCTGAGGGAACTCCTAGTGGCCAGAGCTGGAGTAATTTTGAGCAATAAAATATATCACAGTAGTGTTGGATTATAACGCATAAACCTAAAGTTATATGAATAAATGATTGAATAAGTAAATAAGAAGAGATGGAAGAATTTTAAAAAAATTTTATGTACTTATTTTTGGCTTTTCTGGGTCTTTATTACTATACTTGGGCTTTTTCTCTAGTTGTAACAAGTGAAGGCTACTGTCTGTTTGCACTGTCTAGGCTTCCCTTTGCGGTGGCTTCTCCTGTTGCTGAGCAGAGGCCCTAGGGCACAAGGGCTTCAGTAGTTGCAGCTCAAAGGCTAGAGGGCGGGATCCGTAGCTGTCTAACACAGGCTTAGTTGCAGCAGGTGGAAACTTGCAGGACCAGGGATTGAACCTGTGTCCCCTGCATTGGCAAGCAGATTCTTAACCACTGGACCACAAAGGAAGTCCAAGAATTCTAACAGATACTGCTTCTCCAAGGAGTAGAACGTAATTCACCTCTCCTTGGGTGTGATTGGACTCAAGAGACTCACCTTCAAAGAATAGAGAATGAAAATTAGAAATTTTACTGTGACAAAACCTGACAGACACCACCTTAATCAAGTGATCTAGATTAACATCAGTTCAGTTCAGTTCAGTCAGTCATCACCAACTCCCAGAGTCCACCCAAATTTTGGAGAAATGGCTGATTCTAGGACTAGGGCAGGGGTAATACGAGATGGGCTTGTATGATTTTGTAATGCCAGAAAACAAGGAAGTCCTCAGGAAGAAAAGAGGGGAGGGATAGTGTCAAAAGAGTACAGCCACCAACCTGAGGGAACTCCTGTGGCCAGAGCTGGAGTAATTTTGAGCAATAAAATATATCACAGTAGTGTTGGATTATAACGCATAAACCTAAAGTTATATGAATAAATGATTGAATAAGTAAATAAGAAGAGATGGAAGAATTTTAAAAAAATTTTATGTACTTATTTTTGGCTTTTCTGGGTCTTTATTACTATACTTGGGCTTTTTCTCTAGTTGTAACAAGTGAAGGCTACTGTCTGTTTGCACTGTCTAGGCTTCCCTTTGCGGTGGCTTCTCCTGTTGCTGAGCAGAGGCCCTAGGGCACAAGGGCTTCAGTAGTTGCAGCTCAAAGGCTAGAGGGCGGGATCCGTAGCTGTCTAACACAGGCTTAGTTGCAGCAGGTGGAAACTTGCAGGACCAGGGATTGAACCTGTGTCCCCTGCATTGGCAAGCAGATTCTTAACCACTGGACCACAAAGGAAGTCCAAGAATTCTAACAGATACTGCTTCTCCAAGGAGTAGAACGTAATTCACCTCTCCTTGGGTGTGATTGGACTCAAGAGACTCACCTTCAAAGAATAGAGAATGAAAATTAGAAATTTTACTGTGACAAAACCTGACAGACACCACCTTAATCAAGTGATCTAGATTAACATCAGTTCAGTTCAGTTCAGTCAGTCATCACCAACTCCCAGAGTCCACCCAAATCCATGTCCATTGAGTGGGTGATGCCATCCAACCATCTCATCCTCTGTCATCCCCTTCTCCTCCTGCCCTCAATCTTTCCCAGCCTCAGGGTCTTTTCAAATGAGTCAGCTCTTCGCATCAGTTGGCCAAATTATTGGAGTTTCAGCTTCAACATCAGTCCTTCCAGTGAACATCCAGGACTGATCTCCTTTAGGATGGACTGGTTGGTTCTCCTCGTGGTCCAAGGGACTCTCAAGAGTCTTCTCCAACACCACAGTTCAAAAGCATCAATTCTTTGATGCTCAGCTTTCTTTATAGTCCAACTCTCACATCCATACATGACCACTGGAAAAACCATAGCCTTGACTAGACGACCTTTGTTGGCAAAGTAATGTCTCTGCTTTTCAATATGCTGTCTAGGTTGGTCATAACTTTCCTTCCAAGGAGTAAGCGTCTTTTAATTTCATGGCTGCAATCACCATCTGCAGTGATTTTGGAGCCCAGAAAAATAAAGTCAGTCACTGTTTCCACTGTTTCCCCATCTATTTGCCATGAAGTAATGGGACCGGATGCCATGATCTTAGTTTTCTGAATGTTGAGCTTTAAGCCAACTTTTTCGTTCTCCTTTTTCACTTTAATCACTAGTGATAAATCATATTCATTACCATATGTACAGTGCAATAAGGGCATTTCACCTCTGTGCCTTTATATTATAAAAACTCATAGCCCCCCTGCCCTGTAGGTGGGAATGTAAACTGCTACATCCACTATGGAGAACAGTATGGAAGTTCCTTGAAAAATTAAAAATAGAGCTACCATATGACCCAAGAATCCCACTCCTGTGCATATATCTAGAGAATACCATAATACAACAATACTTGCACGCCAATATTCACTGAAGCACTATTTACAATAGCCAAAACGTGGAAGCAACCAAATGTCCATCAACAAAGGAATGGATAAAAGAGATAGGTACATATATGTAGTGGAATATCTCTGCCATTAGAAAAGTCAAAATAATGTCATTTGCAGCAACCTGGATGGACCTAGAGATTGTCATACTGAGTGAAGGAAGTCAGATAAAGACAAGGGTCATATAATATTGCTTATGTGTGGATTCTAATTTTAAAAGGCTATGAATGAACTTATATACAAAATAGAAATAGAGTTACAGGTATGCAAAATAAACTTATGGTTACCAGGGGCAAAGATGGGGCAGGGAAGGATAAATTGGAAGACTGGGATTTATACATACACACTACCATATATAAGATAGACAGCTAATAAGAACCTATGGTATAGAACAGGAAAGTGAAAGAAGGAAAGTGAAGTCGCTCAGTCATGTCTGACTCTTTGCGACCTCATGGACTGTAGCCTGTCAGGCTCCTCCATCCATGGATTTTCCAGACAAGAATACTGGAGTGAGTTTCCATTTCCTTCTCCAGGGGATCCAGACCCAGGAATCAAACCCGTTTCCAGCACTGCAGGCAGACTCTTTATCATCTGAGCCACCAGGGAAGCCCATAGAACAGGAAGCTCTACTGAGTACTCTGTAATGGCCTATTTGGAAAAAGAATCTGAAAAAATAGAATGGGTATATGTATGCATATAACAGATTCACTTTGCTGTACATCTGAAACTAACACAGCATTGTAAATCAACTATATTCCAATTTTTAAAAAAACAAAAACTCATAGCTGCTTTCTAGCAAGAGAAAAACAACAGACAAATACAAATTGAGGGACATCCTTCAGAATATCTGAGCAGTACCCTTTGCAAGTGTCAAGGTCATGATAATCATCAGAGACAGGAGGAAACTTAGGAGACATGTCCTTCCTTGAGGGGACCTAAACTGTGCACATCCTTGTCTAATTCATCCCCCAAGTGTGATCCCCAAACACTACGCTTTAGTTTTACCTGTTACTTTGAAGAAATTGCCTTTTAAAAATTATTTTTATTGAGATATAGTTGACTTATAAGAGTAAATAAATTTCAGGTGTATAGCATAATGAGTCACAATTTTTAAAGTTTATACTCCATTTATAGTTATTGTAAAATATTGGCTATATTCCCTGTGCTGTACAATATCTCTCTGTAGCTTATTTTATACACTGCAGTTTGTACCTCTTAATCCTCTACTCCTATCTTGCCCATCCCCCTTCCCTTTCCTCTCTGGTAACCACTAGCTTGATCTCTGTAACTGTGAATGTTTTTTTTTTGTATTTTTTAATATTTTTTATACTTTTTTATATTCACTGGTTTGCTGTATTTTTAGATTCCACATATAAGTTATAACATACAGTATTTGTCTCCCTCTGTCTGACTTTTCACTAAGCGTAATATCCTCTAAGTCTATGCATGTTTTTGCATATGGCAAGTTTTCATTCTTCTTTAAGGCTGAATAATATTCCATTGTGTTGTGTGTGCATGTGTGTGTGTGTGATCAATTTAGTCATGTCTAATGCTTTGCTGCCTTATGGACTGTAACCTCCCAGGCTTCTCTGTCGATGGGATTCTTCAGGCGAGAATACTGGAGTGGGTTGCTATGCCTTCCTTCAGGGAGTCTTCTTGAATCAGGAGTCAAACCTGTGTCTCCTGCACTGTGCAGGCAGATTCTTTACTCCTGAGCCACCAGGGAAGCACTATATTGTTATACACTCATCTGTTATTGAACACTTAGGTTGCTTCCGTATCTTGGCCATTGTAAATATGCTGCTATGAACATTGAGGGGCTCATATATCTTTTCAAATTAATGTTTTTATTTTCTTCAGATATAGAGCAAGGAGCAGAATTGCTGGATGAGGATAGTTCTGTTTTCAGTTTTTTTAGGAACCTCCATCCTGGTTTCCACAGTGGCTGCACCAATTTACATTCTCACCAATAGTGTACAAGGGTTGCCTTTGCCCCACATTCTTACAGACATTTATTTTTTGTGCTCTTTCGGATGATAGCCTTTCTGACAGGTGATATCTCACTGTGGCTTTGATTTGCATTCCCCTGTGATAACAGCACTGTGCATCTTCTCATGTGGCTGTTGGTCATCTGTATGTCTTCTTTGAAGAAATGTCCAGGTCTTCTGCTCATTTTTTTAATCAGGTTGTCTGCTGTTATTGATGTTGAGTTGTATGATCTGCTTGTGTATTTTGTATATTAACCCCTCATCAGTCATGTCATTTGCAAATATTTCCTCCCACTTAGTAGGTTATCTTTTTGTTTTGTTGATGGTTTCCTTTGCTGTGCAGAATGTTTTAATTAAGTCCCATTTATTTCTTTTTGTTTTCAGTTCTTTTAGACACCGTCAAAAAGAATATTGCTATAATTTATGTCAGAAAACATTCTGCCTATGTTTTCTTTTAGGAGTTTTGTGGTTTCCTGCCTTACATTTATGTTTTCAATCGATTTTGAGTTTTTCTTACATATAATGTGAGAAGATGGATTATTTCAGTCTTTTATATGTATCTGTACCATTTTCCCAGCACCACTTATTGAAAAGACTAATTTTTCTCCATTGTATAGTCTAGCCTCCTTTGTTGTAGATTAACTGACCATAATTGCATGAATTTATCTCTGAGCTCTCCATTCTGTTCCACGGATCTACACACATACACAGTGGTGTGTGTGCCAGTACCATACTGTTTTGATTACTGAAGTTTTGTAGTACAGTCTGAGGGAAAAGAGACCTTTTGTTCTATTTTAGAAAATATTACAAAATCATTGTTATGTGAAGACATTAAACCAAAAGACATGAAATCAAAAAATGACAGGAGAAAAGTATTCTTAAATGTGAGTTGGTTAGCTTTTTGAATTACATTGTTTTCTGGATTGCAGGATGTTTTTGGAATCTGTCAGCTTAAACTTTTTTCTTTTCAATTTTGGGGACAATTTTGAGTTTACAGAAAAGTTGCAAACATAATATAGAGAGTTCCCATTTATCCTTAACCCAGCTTCCATTAATGTTAACATTTTATAGGTACATTGACCAAACTAAGAAACCCACATTTGTTACAGTATCATTAACTAGACTACAGACTTTAGAGTTCACCAGTTTTTCCATTACCATCATTTTTTCTGTTCAAGACCCAGTCCAGGATCCCACACTGCCTTTGGTCATCATGTCTCTTTAGCTTCCTCCCATCTGTGATGTTTGTGTGTACGTGTGCTAAGTCACTGCAGTCATGTCCAACTCTTTGCGACCCTATGAACCATAGCCTGCCAGGCTCCTCTCTCAATGGGATTCTCCAGGCAAGAATACTGAAGTGGGCTGCCATCCCCTTCTCTAGGGGATCTTCCTGACCTGGGAATTGAACCCATGTCTCTTACGTCTTCCACCTTGACATGCAGGTTCTTTACCACTAGCACCCCCTGGGAAACCCTCTGTGATGTTTACTTGATAGCAGTTCATTAAATGATACATATGCTCTATATGATTTTCTGAATTTTGTGTCCTATTTAACAATAACAGTTAAAATCAAAACCAAAAAATTACAGTAACTTGTCATTGCTCTTAGAATAATGGCAGCTAGCCTCAGCCTGGCCAGTGAAGCCCAGATGACTTTGTGCCAGCCCATCTCTGCCTGATTCATAGTGGCTTAGTCAAGCAGGCCCCCTTTCTGCCCCCCATATTTTACCTGCTCCTTCCTGCCGCAGGGTCTTTGCACCTGCTGTTTCCTTTACCTGGCATACTCTCCCCTCCTCTTTGCCAAGGTAACTCCTGCTCCTCTGTTGATATCATTACAGCGTCCTTCAGACAGTCTGGCCTTGACTGGCCTCCCTGGCTGGGTGGCATGTCCTTACCACAGGCTCCCATTGCTGTCCACAGTGCCGCACTGGTTTGAGTGGCTATTAGTTTCTGTCTGTCTCTCTGCTGGACCATAAGCTACACGAAAGTAGGCACTGCATCTGACAGTAGGGACCACCTCTATCGGCTTCCTCCACAGTACCTGGCATGAAGTAGATGCTCAGTACTACTTGTTGATTTCAGAGATGAATGAAACTCATAAAACATGCTTAAAAGGTAGGGGAGGAAGGGAGAGAGGAGGAGGGAATTACCACAGTGTTTATAGCTTATTCATTTTTCATGGAGATGGGGATGGAAAATCATTAGATACTGGTTGTATATGAAGTTGCCATTAAAAACTTCTTAGGAGTGTGGATCCTGGTAAGTCAGAAGATAACCTTTTTGTTTCTGCTGCTCACCTGAATGGGTTCTGGATGAAAAAAACTGGTTCATGAGCTCCCCAAGGAGAGGCTAGAGAATCTGACTTGCCGTGCAGAGTGTGAATTTCAAGTTTCCCACAGCCACAAAGCAATCCATGAGGGAGGGGCAGGCAGAATAGATCAGAGGGAAGAACAGTCAGCAGAATCAGCAAGATTGCAAGAGGCATATGCTTTTAAGCCCTACTTTTGTTATTAATTTCTAATTTTAGTGCATTATGGGCAGATAACATGGTCTGTATGATATTGATTCTGTGAAATTTATTATATTTCTTCTATGGCCAATTTAAATGTTCTTCTGGCTCAAAAAAAATGTGAATTATTTGTCCAGTGTGGGGTTCTTCTATATCTAATTGATCAAATTTATTAACTGTATTGTTTATATCTTCATTGGTGGTTTATGGTTTAGTCACTAAGTTGTGTCCGACTCTTTGCGACCCCATGGACTGTAGCCCACCAGGCTCCTCTGTCTGTGGGATTTTCCAGGCAAGAATACTGGAGTGGATTGCTGTTTCCTTCTCCAGGAAAGGATATCTTCATTAGCTCTATTTAAATTTTGTCTTGTGCTCTTGGTGTCTAGGTTTCTGAGCATGACTTTGGAGTTACACAGGCTTAAGGATATTTCTCTGTAAGTAAAAATATAAAGACTAATTTATAAAAATCATACCTTTTTCAAATTATGGAGGTTGAGGAGAAACAACAAAGAAAACTCAGACCAGAAAGCAACTGAGGGAAAATGAGAGAGTATTAAAAACCAATCTGAATCTGTAAAAGATGATGCAACTAAATCTATCTGCTTAGCAATAACCGAATGGGATAAACTTGCAAACTAAAAGAAAATACTGTCAGATGTAATTTTAAAAAATAAATGAAAACATATGCTATCAATAAAGATAGCCTAAAATAAAACTGCTCAAGGAGTTTGAAAGTAAAAGAACTAAACAGTGGATTTTAAAAAACTTGACAAATTGATTCTTACGTATATTCAAAAGAGTAAATTCAGAGAGTAACAAATATTTGTTGAATGCCTACTGGGTACCAGGCATGTGTTTTAAAGCTGCAATAATTAAAACAATGTGGGGTAGAGCCAAAAGTAGACAAATAGAGTCAGCAGGAACAGAATAAGTCTGGAAATAGCCTTACATGTGCATAAGAATTTAATCTATGATTAAATTCTTGAGCTAACGATGATAGCTCAAACACATAAGGAAAGGACAACTTTACTTTCTACTTGTAAAAAATAAACAGCCATAAATATTCAATATAAACCTAAGAGTTTCAACTTAAAAGAGGTATCAGATAGACTAAATATCTAAACATTAAAAATCCCACTTAAGTAATAGAATAAAATTTAGAAGTTTACTTTTCATATTTGGAGTTCCATCTCAACTGCTCAAAGAATTTGAATAAACAGTTCACAAGGGAAATGTAAAGGGCAGTTAAACATGCAGAAAACAATCAATATGACAGCGATACCCAGTGGGGTCAGGGGGCAAAAGGACACCTTTGGGGTATGAACTGCTGCTGCTAAATCGCTTCAGTCGTGTCCGACTCCGTGTGACCCCATAGACAGCAGCCCACCAGGCTTCCCTGTCCCTGGGATTCTCCAGGCAAGAACACTGGAGTGGGTTTTTATGCTTATGTGAGGTTGCCATTTCCTTCTCCAATGCATGAAAGTGAAAAGTTAAAGTGAAGTCACTCAGTCGTGCCCGACTCTTAGCGACCCCATGGACTGCAGCCTACCAGGCTCCTCCATCCGTGGGATTTTCCAGGCAAGAGTACTGGAGTGGGGTGCCATTGCCTTCTCCGTGGGTATGAACTGGCAAAGCCTTTTTGAAGACTAATTCAACATTATCTACCAATCATTTAAAACAGGTAGTCCCTATAATCTGGCGATTGCATTTCAAAGACTTTACCTTGTGGAAATCCTCACATAAGCATAAAAAGAACATTGTATAAGGATGTTCATTTCTGCATTAAAACAGCAAACTTGGAGTAGAGTGTAAATATCAATTAGTAGAGATGAGGTCACAGCCTATCAGAGAAAAAGGCCATGAGCACTGCAGGCTGCTGAGGAAAGGGAATCTGTAGTCTCCCTGGCCCTGTGCTAGGGAAAATTTCTGGCAGAGCCTGCTGGTCGGAAGCCCAGGGTCACTCAGACCTTCAGTCTCATCAGGGACAGGCTCTGGTCTCCCAGTGCCAGAATATTTTTATGCTGCTAGACTTCAGCTTTGGTGACTGACATTGATTTTGAGAAAAGCATTTAAACCTTGGGCCTTTTAGTTAGGAAAATTGTAAAGGTATATACAACATCTATTTTAAAATAAAAAGGTTTAAAGCAGTAAGAATCTCTGCATATTTTATATTGCTGGTGATGGAGGGGGAAAGTGTCTTTGTAATTGGTTCCCTTTCATTTGTGTATTGATTCAACAAATGAGGAATGGACACAGCCTCTCAAGAAGCTCCCTTCATGAGGGGAGGAACTCTTGTGAAGGAATGGATGTATGTATATCTGTGTGTGAGTCGCTGAGTCGTGTCCGACTCTTTGCGACCCCATGAACTGTGGCCCGCCAGCTTCCTCTGTCCATGGGATTCCTTAGGCAAGAAAACTGGAGTGAGTTGCCATTCCCTTCTCCAGGGGGTCTTCCTGAGCCAGGAACTGAACCTGCATCTCCTGTAGTGCAGGCAGATTCTCTACCACGTGAGCCACCAGGGACTCGGAATTCTCCAGGCAAGTCTGCTAGAGTGGGTTCCATTCCCTTCTCCAGGGTATCTTCACAACCCAGAGATCGAATCCAGTTCTCCTGCATTGCAGGCAGATTGAGCCACCAGGGAATGGATATTAAATATTTAACCACAAAAAAGATAAAACGTCAAAGTTCAGTAAGCACTGTGAAGGATTATGGGAGCCTGTATTATGGGGTTTATATATAGGGGACTGTGCTATAGGGAATATAGGTAGACTTCATTTCAGTTGGTCAGGGATGGTTTCCCAGAGGAAATTATGTTAGGTGAGACCAGAGAAAGGAATCCCAGTACGATTTGCATGAAAAGGAAAGGACTTGGAATTCCCCTGGCAGTCCTGTGTTTAAGACTCTACACTTCCAACTCAAAGGGCTTAGGTTCCATCACTGGTCTCTGCTTGGGGAACTAAAATTTTACATGTCATGGGGCACAGCAGAAAAATGAAAAAGAAGGGCTTGTGCAAAAGTCCAAGATAAGGAATTGCTGGGAGCATTTACAACATTAACAAAAGGCTGGTGTGGGCCACTTTAAGAATTTGAGATTTTCCACTAAGGGCAATGCAAAACTGTGGATTAGGAAAATGTTGCTTTCAACAAGTGTGATTCAGACCAGGCAGTCTCCAGAACCAATGTTTTTGGCAAGGATGTGGGTATATCCTGCTCAAAACAGTTACCCACAGGAAATTGGGAGGAGAGCCAGGAAGGCAGCCAGAGTACTCTGGAGACCCCTAGGGGTCGAATGGATATCCCAAGGGGCTCCCACTGGCAGTGCCAAAGCACAGCTATGGGGCTGTTTCATGAGGCTTTCCATCCAGATGCGGAAGGTATGCCGAGGATGTTCTTGGGTGGGGAAGGGGTTCGGGAAATGGGTAAATTGAGGTAAGTTCTGCCATATGGATGGGGAAAATTTGTGCTGCCTAATTTTCCAATTTAAAAATGTTCAGCATATGAGATTTTAAAGTTTTTATGTGTTTTCAATGAATTCAAAATTTATAAAATATAAGTCAAATATGTTTGAGATTGGATATTATATTAATATCCTATTGCCATTTACAACAAATTACCATAACACTGGTGATTTAAAATAGCACACATGTATTCCTTTAGTGTTCTAGAGGCCAGATATCTGCAGTCAGTATTAAGAGTCTAAAGTTAAAGCATCGGTGGCACTGAGTTCTTCTGGAGGTTCTGAGGGAGAATCTACTTCCATTTCCAAGCTCTTGGACATGCCTGCATTCCTTAGCTCATGATCCTTTCCTCCAGCTCTTGCTTCCATTTTCACATTTCTTAACCCTGTAGTCAAATCTCCCTTGGCTTCCTTCTTATAACAGTGCTTGTGATTATATGTAGGGGCTACATACCTGGATAATCCAGAATAATTTTCCCATTTCAAGATGCTTAACAATCCCATCTTCAGAGTCCCTTTCGCCATATAAGATTATATTCACAAATTTAAAGAATTAACATCTGAATATCTTTGGGGCCATTTCAACTTATCACAGGTATATAGTTGAATACAGCCCTCAGATTTCAACCTAATTTTCCCTCAGCTACAATAATAAAACATCCCTTCAGTTCAGTTCAGTTCAGTCACTTAGTCGTGCCCGACTCTTGCGACCCATGAACCACAGCACGCCAGGCCTCCCTGTCCGTCACCAACTCCCAGAGTCCACCCAAATCCATGTCCATTGTGTCGATGATGCCATCCAACCATCTCATCCTCTGTCATCCCCTTCTCCTGCCCCCAATTTTTCCCAGCATCAGGATCTTTTCAAATGAGTCAGCTCTCTGCATCAGTTGGTCAAATTATTGGAGTTTCAGCTTCAACATCAGTCCTTCCAGTGAACATCCAGGACTGATCTCCTTTAGGATGGACTGGTTGGATCTCCTCGCAGTCCAAGGGACTCTCAAGAGTCTTCTCCAACACCACAGTTCAAAAGCATCAATTCTTTGGTGTTCAGCTTTCTTTATAGTCCAACTCTCACATCCATACATGACCACTGGAAAAACCATAGCCTTGACCAGGTGGACCTTTGTTGGCAAAGTAATGTCTCTGCTTTTTAATATGCAGTCTAGTTTGGTCATAACTTTCCTTCCAAGGAGTAAGCATCTTTTAATTTCATGGCTGCAATCACCATCTGTAGTGATTTTGGAGCCCAAAAAATAAAGCCTGACACTGTTTCCACTGTTTCCCCATCTATTTGCCATGAAGCGATGGGACTGGATGCCATGATCTTCGTTTTCTGAATGTTGAGCTTTAAGCCAACTTTTTTACTCTCCTCTTTCACTTTCTTCAAGAGGCTCTTTAGTTCTTCACTTTCTGCCATCAGGATGGTGTCATCTACATATCTGAGGTTATTGATATTTCTCCCAGCAATCTCGATTCCAGCTTGTGCTTCATCCAGCCCAGTGTTTCTCATGATGTACTCTTCATATAAGTTAAATTAAGCAGGGTGACAATATACAGCCTTGACATACTCCTTTTCTTGTTTAGAACTAGTCTGTTGTTTCATGTCCAGTTCTAACTGTTGCTTCCTGACCTGCATACAGGTTTCTCAAGAGGCAGATCAGGTGGTCTGGTATTCCCATCTCTTTCAGAATTTTCCACAGTTTATTGTGATCCACACAGTCAAAGGCTTTGGCATAGTCAATAAAGCAGAAATAGTTGTTTTTCTGGAACTCTCTTGCTTTTTCCATGATCCAGCAGATGTTGGAAATTTGATCTCTGGTTCCTCTGCCTTTTCTAAAACCAGCTTGAACATCTGGAAGTTCACGGTTCACATATTGCTGAAGCCTGGCTTGGAGAATTTTGAGCATTACTTTACTAGCGTGTGAGACGAGTGCAATTGTGCAGTAGTTTGGGCACTCTTTGGCATTGCCTTTCTTTGGGATTGGAATGAAAACTGGCCTTTTCCAGTCCTGTGGCCAACTGCTGAGTTTTCCAAATTTGCTGGCATATTGAGTGCAGCACTTTCACAGCATCATCTTTTAGGATTTGAAATAGCTCAACTGGAATTCCGTCAGTTCCACTAGCTTTGTTCATAGTGACACTTCCTAAGGCCCACCTGACTTCACATTCCAGGATGTCCGGCTCTAGGTGAGTGATCACACCATCGTGATTATCTGGGTCGTGAAGATCTTTTTTGTACAGTTCTTCTGTGTATTCTTGGCACCTCTTCTTAATATCTTCTGCTTCTGTTAGGTCCCTACCATATCTGTCCTTTATCGAGCCCATCTTTGCATGAAATGTTCCCTTGGTATCTCTCATTTTCTCGAAGAGATCTCTAGTCTTTCCCATTCTCTTGTTTTCCTCTACTGCTTTGCATTGATCACTGAAGAAGGCTTTCTTATCTCTTCTTGCTATTCTTTGGAACTCTGCATTCAGATGCTTAAATCTTTTCTTTTCTCCCTTGCCTTTCACCTCTCTTCTTTTCAAAGCTATTTGTAAGGCCTCCTCAGCTGTTTTACTTTTTTGCATTTCTTTTTCTTGGGAATGATCTTGCTCCCTGTCTCCTGTACAATGTCACAAACCTCCGTCCATAGTTCATCAGGCACTCTGTCTATCAGATCTAGTCCCTTAAATCAATTTCTCACTTCCACTGTATAGTCATAAGGGATTTGATTTAGGTCAACCTGAATGGTTTAGTGGTTTTCCCCACTTTCTTCAATTTAATTCTGAATTTGGCAATAAGAAGTTCATTATCCTAGCCACAGTCAGCTCCCGGCCTTGTTTTTGCTGACTGTATAAAGCTTCTCCATCTTTGGCTGCAAAGGATATAATCAATCTGATGTTTGTGTTCACTATCTGGTGATGTCCACATGTAGAGTCTTCTCTTGTGTTGTTGGAAGAGGATGTTTGCTATGACCAGTGCGTTCTCTTGGCAGAACTCTATTAGCCTTTGCCCTGCTTCATTCTGTACTCCAAGGCCAAATTTGCCTGTTACTCCAGGTGTTTCTTGACTTCCTACTTTTGCATTCCAGTCCCCTATAATGAAAAGGACATCTCTTTTGGGTGTTAGTTCTAAAATATCCCTAAATTATCCCAATACTCTGGTCCCTAAACCGATTATGTTTTCTTAGAAACAGTTCTACTGAGGTTTAATGTATGTGCCATGAAATCCACCCATTGTAATTACATAAGTATATACACAATTATTTTTAGTAGATTTTGAGTTATGCAACTATCACAACAATCCAGATTTAGAACATTTCCATCAATTCAAAAAGTACCCTGTGCTTATCTGCAGTCAATCACCGTTCCTGAGTCCAGCTAAGACATCCATTAACCTACTTCTATCTGCATAAATTTACCTTTTCTGTACACTACTTATGAATGGGGTCGCCATATAGTCTTTCG
The DNA here is from genome assembly GCA_006408695.1 of Aepyceros melampus. NCBI lineage: Eukaryota > Metazoa > Chordata > Mammalia > Artiodactyla > Bovidae > Aepyceros > Aepyceros melampus. Next base: position 282,235 of record SJXQ01011377.1, read on the forward strand.
TGTCTAGCTTTCACTTAGTATGTTTTTGAGGTTCATCTGTGTCAGAGTGTGTATCAGCAATCAGTAGTATTCCTTTTTATTCCTGAGTCGTATTCCATTTTAAAAATAAATCACATTTGTTTATCCATTAACCTGTTGAGGGACATTTGGGTTATTTCCTGGTTTTGGCTCTTACAAATAAATGGTGTTGTGAATATTCATATATGAGTCTTCGTGTGGACGTATGTTTTCATTTCTTTGGATAGATACCTAGGAAGGGAGAAACTACCAAGCTGTTTTCCAAAGTGGCTGTACTATTTCCACTCCTATTTGGAAAGTATGAGGGGTCCAGTTTCTCCACATTCCTTGCTAGTACTTGTATAGGATATCCTTTTCCCGTTGAGTCGCTTTGGAAACTTTGCCAGAACTAAATTGACTTTACATGTGAGGGCTTATTTCAATTCTATTCCATTGGCCTATATTTCTGTCTTAATGCCAGTACCATGTTTTGTTTATTACTGTAATCTCGTAGTAAGTTTTGAAATCAGAAATTGTGAGTTCTCCAGTTTTTTTTGAGATGGTTTTGACTATTCTGGATCCTTTGCATTTCCATGTTAATTTTAGAATTGGTGTGTCAATTTCTGCAGAAAACAGAGCTGAGATTTTAATAAGGATTGCATTTAATTTGTAGATCAATTGGGGCAATATTATTATATTAGCAATAGTAGTTTTAAACTTCGTAGCATTCTCTGTTTGCAACGTCATGGCATCTTTGAATAAAGACAGTCTTACTTCTTTTCCAATGTGAATGGCTTTATTTTTATTTTTTACTTTTTGGCCTTGTCACACTAACTAAAACCTCCAGTACAATTTGATTAAAAGTGGCAACAGCAGATATCCTTGCCTTGTTCCAGATTTATAGGGATGCAGTCTTTTACGATTACATGTAATGTAGACTGTAAATTTTAGTTAGATACCCTTTATCACATTGAGAAAGTCCCCTTTTATTCCTAGCTTAAGAGTTTTTATGGTTATTTTTATTCCTAGCTTAAGAGTTTTTCAAATGCTTTTTCTGCATCTCCAGAAATGATCATATGGTTTTTGTCCTTTATTATATTAACATGGGATTTACCCTCATTGATTTTCAGATGTTAAACCAGCCTTGCACTCCTGGGATAAAGGTGAATTGATTATAGTATATAACTCTATTTAAATGTTGCTGGATTTTATTATATAATGTGTTAAGGATTTTTGCCAAATATGTTTATAAGGGATATTGTGTAGTTTTCATAGAATAATTGGCAACTGTTCCCTTCTTCTTCTCTGCTTTATGAAAGGATTATTGTTGTTCAGTCGCTCAGTCATGTCCTACTCTTTGTGACTGCATGGACTGCAGCACGCCAGGCTTCCCTGTCCTTCACTATCTCCCTGAGTTTGCTCAAACTCATATCCATTGAGTCGATGATGCCACCCAACCTCTGTCATTCCCTTCTCCTCATGCCCTCAGTCTTTCTTAGCATCAGGGTTTTTTCCAGTGAGTCAGCTGCTTGCATCAGGTGGCCAAAGCATTGGAGCTTCAGCTTTATCATCAGTCCTTCCAATGAATATCCAGGGTTGATTTCCTTTAGAATTGACTGGTTGGATCTCCTTGTTGTCCAAGGGACACTCAAGAGTCTTCTCCAGCACCACAGTTCAAAAGCGTCAGTTCTTTGGCACTCAGCCTTCTTCATGGTCCAGCTCTCCCATCCATGACGTGACCTTACAAGAGACTGAGCCAGTCTTGCCGTGAGTGTGTGCGAGTCTCCAGGAGAGGTGTGGGTTGGCAGTAGCGAGCTATGGGGGCAGGAGCACCAGCAGCAGCCATCCTGGGGGGCGCGGTGCCTCGACATAAGCCCTCTTGGAGGATGTCACCATTAGTCTTACCATAGAACATATAGCCCCTCATAGAGACTGCAGACTCCATGACTGGGCCACTCAGGCCAAACAACAGGGAGGGAGCACAGCCCCACCCACCGGCAGAAAACTGGATTAAAGATTTGGGAAGCCTGGCCCTGCCCACTAGAGCAAGAACCGGCTTTCCCCACGTCAGTCCCTCCCATCAGGAAGCTTGCACAAACCTCTTATCTTCATCCATCAGAGGACAGACAGAAGAAATAAGAGCTTCAGTCCTCTGGCCCCCAGAATGAAAAGCACAGTCACAGAAAGCTAACCTCACATGGATCATAGCCTTGTGTAACTCACTGAAACTATGAGCCACGCTGTGCAGGGCCACCCAAGAGAGACGGGTCATGGTGGAGAGTTCTGACAAAACGTGGTCCGCTGGAGAAGGGGATGGCAAACCGCTTCAGCATTCTTGCCTTGGAACCCCATGAACAATATGAAAAGGCAGTAAGAATTTATAAAAGATAGTATTATATCATCTTTAATTATCTGAAAGAATTCACCAGTGAAATGTTCTGGGACTGAGCTCTTCTTGGTAGGAAAATTTTAAGTATGAATTCTGTCTTGCTATCAGTCTACTCAGATTTTTTATTGCTTCTTGAGTCAATTTTTATAATCTATATCATTCTAAAAATTTGTCCATTTCAACCAAGTTGTTAAATTTGTATTTTACCCCCATATATTCCCTTACATTTGTAAAATGTTCACTTTTATTCTTTTCATTTATTTAGGGCCAGTAATAATTTTGTAATTTGTTTTTTCTTTTTTTTTTCTCTTTGTTATTCTAGCTAAAGATTTGTCAGTTCTGTTAATTTTTTCCAAAACACCAGCTTTTTGTTTTATCAGTTTTTTTCTCATTTTTTTTCTATTTCACTTACTTACACTCTAATCTTTACTATTTTCATCATTTTTCTTCTTTTGGATTTAGTTGGCTCTTCTTTTTGCAGATTCTTAAAGTGGAAACTGCTTCTTTTCTAATCTAGATGTTTAAAGCTACACATTCCCCTGTAAATACTGCTTTTACTACATCCCCCGAATTTTGGTATGTTGAATTTTCTTTTTTATTAAGTTAAAAAGATGAATAATTTTTCTTGTGATTTCTTCTTTGTCTCATGGATTATGTCTAAATGTGTTGTTTAATTTCCAAATATTTGGAGATTTCCCAAATTTCTACCTACCCTCAATCCTTTATCAATTTAATATTATATAGAATTTTAATCTTAAGTTATTATGGATGCACTTTCTATTTATTTTCATTGGTCTTAAGTTTGTGGTTGTTCTTGCTATTGTTGTCCAGACAACACAAAATTTTACCAGTGTATTTAATCACGCTTACTCTATATATTTCTTGCAAAGTCTTCTGAATATGTATCTCTTCTTATTTGTGCACTTCCTCCAAAATGTCTTAAATTTTTTATTATAAAAGCTTTCATACTTCGAAGAAATAAAAATGATAGTACAATGAACATCAATATATCCCTCCCCCTATAACATTTTTTAAACAGTTTGCTTTATATATTAGGTTGAACAGTTCAGAATCCTTCCATTGATATTTCAGTTTGTCCTTCCTTTTCAGCTCCCCAGAGATATTTTTAAAGTGTTTCTTGGTGCAACAAGCATTTTGAAACTTTGTTGCCTGAGAATTTTTTAAATGATAGTTGATTCATAATGTTGTGTTACTTTATAGCATAGTGCTATAGCATAGCACTTCATAGCATAGTGATTATTTTCTTTTTCAGATTATATTCCATTATAGGTTATTACAAACTATTGAATATAATTCCCAGTGCTATACAGTAAATCCGTGTTACTTATCTATTTATGTGTAGTAGTTTGTATCTGTTAATCCTATATTCCTAATTTGTCTGTCCCTCACTCCCCTCTTTGGTAACCATAACTTTGTTTTCTGTCTTTGAGTCTGATTTGTATATAGATTCGCTTGTATTATTTTTTTAGATTTCAGTATAAATTGTATCACATAATATTTATCTGTCTGACTTACTTCACTAAGTATAATATTCTCTGGGTCTATCCATGTTGCTGCAAATGGCCATACTTCATTCTTCGTTAGGACCAAGTATTATGCCATTGTATGTACGTATGCCACATCTTCTTAAATCAGTTGTCTGTTGATAGGCACTTGGGTTGTTTCCGTGTTTTGGCTTTTGTAAATAGTGCTACTTTGAACACTGGGGCATGTGTATCTTTTCAAATTAGAGTTTCTTTTTTTCCCAGATAATATGCCTAGGAGTGGGATTGCTGGATTATATAGTAGTTTTATTTTTAGTTTTTTAGGAACCTCCATACTATTTTGCATAGTGACTATACCAATTTACATTCTCACCAACAATGCAGGATGGTTCCTTTTCCTGATATATTTTTTTCACTCTTTTCACATTTGAAAGATAGTTCAGTTAAGTCGCTCAGTCATGTCCTACTCTTTGCGGCCCCATGGACTGCAGCAACCAGGCTTCCCTGTCCATCACCAGCTCCCGGAGCTTGCTCAAACTCATGTCCATCGAGTTGGTGATGCCATCCAACCATCTCATCCTCTGTCGTCCCCTTCTCCTCCTGCCCTCTTTCCCAGTATCAGTGTCTTTTCCAGTGAGTCAGTTCTTCGCATCAGGTGGCCAAAGTATTGGAGCTTCAGCTTCAGCATCGTCCTTCCAATGTATATTAAGGACTGATTTCCTTTAGGATTGACTGGTTTGATATCTTTGCAGTCCAAGGGATTCTCAAGAGTCTTCTCCAACACCACAGTTCAAAAGCATTAATTCTTCAGTACTCAGCTTTCTTTATGGTCCAACTCTCACAACCATACATGGCTACTGGACCAACCATAGCTTTGATGATATGGACCTTTGTCAGCAAAGTAATGTCTCTGCTTTTTAATATGCTGCTGGTTGCTTATAGCTTTTCCTCCAAGGTGCAAGCATCTTTTAATTTCATGGCTGCAGTCACCATCTGCAGTGATTTTGGACCTCAAGAAAATAAAGTCTGTCACTGTTTCTATTGTTTCCCCATCTATTTTGGCATGAAGTGATGGGAACGGATGCCATGATCTTAGTTTTTTGAATGGTAAGTTTTAAGTCAGCTTTTTCACTCTCCTCTTTCACTTTTATCAAGATATTCTTCAGATCCTCTTCCATTTCTACTGTAAGGATGGTATCATCTGCATATCTGAGATTATTGATATTTCTCCCAGCAATCTTGATTCTAGCTTGCGCTTCATCCAGCCCAGGATTTCGCATGATGTACTCTTCATGTAAGTTAAATAAGTAGGGTGACAATATACAGCCTTGATGTACTCCTTTCCCAATTTGGAACCAGTCCATTGTTCCGTGTCTGGTTGTTGCTTCTTGACCTGGAGGTCAAGATCTCTCAGGAGGCAGGTAAGTTGGTCTGGTATTCCTGTCTCTTTAAGAATTTTGAAAGACAAGCTGGCTGTATATAAAATTATAGATTCCAAGTTATTTTCTTTAGTGCTAAGAAACGCTGCTCCATTGTCTTCTTGTGCCCAGTGTTGTAGCTGAGCGGTCTAACATCAATCTAACCCTGTTAAAATTTTCTCTCTGGTTTTGATGGGGTTTTTTTTTTCCTGTTTTTGTTTGCTGTTGTTATTGTTGTTTTAGCCACACTGTTTGTGGGATCCTAGTTCCCCAACCAGGGCTCTCAGCAGGGAAAGCGTGGAGTCCCAACCACTGGACCACCAGAGAATCTCCTCTCTGGTATTTTTAAATTTTACCATCTAGTGGGTTTTCATTTCTCTCTTTTATTGTCCACTCTGTGGCCCTTTTCAATCTGGTCATTCATTCTTTTTAAACCTGAAAAAAAAATTTAGATCCTTTGTTCTTCAAATATATTCCTCTTTTCAGTTTCATTTTCTCCTGAATTCCTATTGCATGGGTGTGGGCATTCTACTTCTATCTTCCTTATTTCTTAAATTTAATTTTTTATCTTCTTATTCTTCAATGAGTCCTTCTTAAAGTGTTTCTCAATATGGTATTCTATTTTTATCAGTTATATATCTCATTTATTGTATTCTTTATTTCAACTATTATCTTTTTCATATCTAACACTTTCCTTTGATTCTTGTAAGTGTTTTCCTGTTTTTCTTTTATACTGCTAATATATCTTTTGTGTATTTGTAGAATTGATTTGAAATCCTTAGTCCATCTCTACTAATGAATACTGCTGCTTCTGTCCTACTGTTTCGGATCTTATATGTTGTGATTTTATTTTTCTTTCGGTTTAATTTTACTCTGTGAGTGTCTCAACATTTTTGGCTTGTGAACCCCTATTCCCTGGGGGTATTTACTGCTCTACCCTGTATTGTGTTTGAGGGAAGCACAGAGGCCATTCAGTGTCTGCCAGCCTATTAACTTCAAGGAGAGGACAGGGCCTCAGATCTCAACTGGAGTACCCCAGGCATCACACCATCACAGGTCATCACTCCTGCTTGTTTGCATTTGGTCCCAAAACTCCTTGGGTTCTTAATTTCACTTTCTCCCTGTGCTGAAAGGAAGCTCCTCTATTGATTTGAGGGAAGGGCCAGCCTGGGAATTTGGAGAGCAAAAGATGGGGTGAGTGGTTGCTCAGAAACAGTTGTTCCCCAAGTTTATCAACTCTTGACCCTGGCAGGGCTTATGCTGCCCTAAGTTCATCCCCGTAGACACCTGACCGGTGGTCTGAGACACTGCATCTGCAATTCTGCAACAAAGACTAAATAATGATCACCCAATGCCAAGATGGGATGAGGCAAGAGCAAAACATCAATCGCTTCTCCACACCTGTGGTCAGTTAATCTTTGACAAAGGAGGCAAGAATATACAATGGAGAAGAGACAGTCTCTTCAGCAAGTGAGGTTAGGAAAGCTGGACAGCCACATGTATATTGATGAACATTTATTTGATTGATTTGAACAATTCCTTCAATTTAAACATTCCTTCACACCATATACAAAAACAAACTCAAAATGGCTTAAAGTCTTAAGTATATAAACATATATGTGCTACCATAAAACTAGAAGAAAACAGGTGAAACATCATCTGGCATGAAGTGTAGCAATATTTTCTTAGGTCAGTCTCCCAGGATGATAGAAACAAAAGCAAACATAAACAAATGAAACCTAATCAAACTTACAAGCGTTTGCACAGCAAAGGAAACCATAAACAAAATGAAAAGACAACCAGTGGACCAGGAGAAAATATTTGCAAATGATGGGACCAAGAAAGGCTTAATTTCCAAAGTATGCAAACTCCTCATACAACTGAATAACAAAAGAAAACAAACACCCTGAACAAAAAAAAATGGGCAGAAAACCTAAATAGACATTTCTCCAAAGAAGACATTCAGCGCAGGGGAAGATGGCTGAGCAGGTGACCAAGTCAGTGCTGTTCCTGTGTCTGGGTAACATCTGTCGATCACCCATCGCAGAAGCGGTTTTCAGGAAACTTGTAACTGATCAAAACATTTCAGATAATAGGAGGAAAGACAGTGCAGCGACGTCCACGTATGAACTAGGAAACCCCCTGATTATTGGGGGCAGGCTTGCATGAAGCAGCATGGTATCCCCATGAGTCACGTTGCCCGGCAGGTTACCAAAGAAGACTTTGCCACTTTTGATTTATATACTAGGTACGGATGAGAGCAATCTGAGAGATGTGAATAGAAAAAGCAATCAAGTTAAAAAATGCAGAGCGAAAATCGAACCACTCGGGAGCTATGATCCACAAAAACAACTTATCATTGAAGATCCCTATTATGGCGAGGACGCTGACTTTGAGGCCGTCTACCAGCAGGGCGTGCGCCGCTGCAGGGCCTTCCAGGGCCTTCGCGGACCGCCGTCCCGCTGTGGCCCAGGCTCGTCCCCCCAGGCCGTGTGTCAGCAGTGTCACCGCGCCGAGCCAAGGCCGCAGCCCTCTCTTCAGCTGACTCACTGTTTCTCACCTGGAAAAATAATTGTAGATGGAACTCAGTCTTTATGTTTGGCGAAAGAGAAAATAAAAAATCTTTGATTCAGATAGTTTACGGGGTAAGAGCTCCTTAGACTAGCTAAACCTCCCACTATGCCCCAGTTACAAAAACAGCGGAACAGCCGAGATAGTGGAGCAGCACAGGAGACCACAATGAAGGGAAGTGAGGCGCCCCGCAGGAGCCTGCCCTGCCGCCCCCTGTGGCCGGGCCCGCGCGCCGCCTCTCGCCGGGGCCTGGCGCCCAGCGCGGCTCGCAGTGCGCGTGCGCACTCTCGGGACAGGAGGGAGCCAGGCTCGTGGGAGTCATCCTTAGCGCCTTCTCTCCTTCTTAGTTTGTGTCTGTGTGGTTCATTTCATAAGGAAGTCACCTTATGTGTTCCCACTGGAACCCCTTTGCCTCTGGAAATGTAGTTATATCCAGGAGAAGGACTTGTGTGCTTTTATCTTAAGGTCAGTTTGGGGACTGTGTCTGCTTCCACATGCGTATAATTGCCTGAATGTCAGTTATAGATCACCTTGTGTGGGAAAGAGTATTAGGTTGGAAAAAGTCCTTTTATGTTGGAATGCTTAAATATTGTATATTAAGTATTCTTTAGTCAGTGCCTGGTTATAGGGAAATATACATAATTTGTGCACACTTTGAAATAACTGATCTAAAATTCATATGAATATATGTCAGAAAAAATTGGTCTTAAATAAACTGGGGAAATTACAAAAATACAACCGAGGTGCGGAAAAAAAAAAAAAAAAAGACATGCAGATGGCTAACAAGTACATGAAAAAATGCACAATATCACTAATGATTGTGTGCGAGCTCAGGCTCAGTCATGTCTGACTTTTTTGCAACCCCATGGGCTGCAGCCTGCCAGACTCCCCTGTCCATGGGATTTCCCAGGCAGGAATACTAGAGTGGGTCGGATTTCCTCCTCCAGGGAATCTTCAGGATTTCTCAGGGAATCTTCAAGTTTCAGGAGATCTGTGACTTAGCCATTGAAAGCCTCAATAAAGTTAAAAGACTGAAAAAACACAGAAGGTGATTGCAGAGAAGAAAGCATTTAAATGAAAAATTAATATCAAAATGAGGAATTAATATCAAAAATACTTTAAAAACCCCATGTATTTGGAAATTGAATGTCCACTATTAAATGATGGGTATATCTAAGAAGCCACAACAAGGAAAATTAGAAAACATTTGTAACAGAATAAGAATGAAAAGAGAATTATCAGTATTTGTTGCCTGCAGCTGAAGCTGCTCAAGGCAACTAAATACAATGTGGACTCTTGAATAAGGTATGGATACGAATAATGAACACTAGCATAAAATTTTGTGAAATGTGAACACAGTATGTACTTTAGTTAATAATTCAAAGCAGGTGGATTCTTAACCACTGGACCACCAGAAAAGTCCACCTATTTATTTTATACATAGTAGTTTGTACTTAATCCCATAGCCCTATCTTGCCCCTCTCTTCTCCCTTCTCTCCACTGGTAACAGCTAATTTGTTCTCTTTATCTGTGAGTCTGTTTCTATTTTGTTATATTTACTCATTTGTTATATTCTGTTTCCACATTTTAATTCTACAAATTGTGCTATAGGCTCCCACTTCCTTCCAGGAGTGTGGCTTACTATATACTTATGAAAGGCCCTCCTGCTACAAAATTATTAGAGATAAATAATAGTAATAATAATAATTACTACATAAAACTATTTTTCTGAGTTCACTAGAAACAAGAAAAATTTCAAAAGAGAAAAACAAAGCAAAATACAAAGAAGCAAAAACCTTAAGCTAAGGAGAAGGGAATGGCAACCCACTCCAGTATTCTTGCCTGGAAAAGTCCATGGACAGAGGAGCCTGGCGGGCTGCAGTCCATGGGGTTACATGACTGAGCGTGCATGCATGAGGGTGCAGGGAGATGGGTTGGTAGCAATAAGCTGGTAGAACTGAAAAAAAAAAAAAAAGCCTTAAGCTGAAACCAGAATGGTAAATGATGGGAACTCAAGTCAGATGCCAACAGCGCCCTCCATCAGTGTGCAGGACTGAAGCAGGGTGGGGCCCAAGTCTGGGGCTCAGCACCACAGCCAGGACTCTGGGGAAACTGAGGTTGTTCCAGCCCCTTGTGCCCAGTTTCTCCTGGAAACAAAACAAGACGCTCTCTGGAGAAAAGTGTCCCTAATCACCTTAAATAGAGCACCATCCAAACCACGAAGAGTGAGAGTCAGCAGATGTAGATTCCCAGTGAGGATGGAATTATCAGCCACATAATAGAAATGCCTATGTATGAAATGTTTAGGGAAATAAGAGATGGAATCACAGATGAGAAAGAGAAAAGAGACTATTTAAAAGGACAAAATAGAATAGAAAAAATGAGTGCTTCTAGAAAAGAAAAATGGAATTCTTAAAGTGGAAAAACTTAGTGGATATGGAGCAAGGGCCATATAAGCATGTTGATGTGATGCAATGTACAGGACGCAACCCTGTATACAAAATGGTCTTAACAAAATAAGAACCCAAACCTCAACAAGCCTTCAGCACTGACTTCCAGTTTACATCAACACAAAGCAAAGGAGCACTGGCCACCACACCATTAGGAAGGCCAGAGATAAGAACAAAAACCGGGACTTCCACAAGACAACTGACCCAGCTTCTTCACCATGTCACTATCACAAGGAAAGCAAACAAACGGCAAAGAAAAAAAAGATAGCTCGAGACCAAAAGAGGGAGAAGGAAATGGCAACCCACTCCAGTGTTCTTGCCTGGAGAATCCTGCAGACAGAGAAGCCCGGAGGGCTACTGTCCATGGAGTTGCACAGAGTCGGACGCGACTGAAGCCACTTAGCATGCATGCACGCATTGGAGAAGGAAATGGCAACCCACTCCAGTGATCTTGCCTGGAGAATCCCAGGGACAGAGGAGCCTGGTGGGCTGCCGTCTATGGGGTCGCGCAGAGTTGGACACGGCTGACATAACTTAGCAGCAGCAGCAGACTAAAAGAAATTTAAAATACACAATTACTAAATGCAGTATGTTAATCCTAATGCAAAGAGATGAACTATGAAAAGACATTTCTGGGAAAATTAGGGAAATTTGAATATGACCTGATATTAGAGAAATTATTGTTAATTTTGTTAAGTATGATAATGGCATTATGTCTATGTAAGAAAAAGTGTACATATTTTAGGGGGCTTCCCTGGTGGCTCAGATGGTAAACAGTCCACATGCAATGTAGGCAACCTGGGTTCAATCCCTGGGTCAAGAAGATCTCCTGTAGAAGGAAACGGCAACCCACTCCAGTATTCTGGACAATCCCATAGACAGAGAAGCCTGGTGGTCAATCCATGTGGTCACAAAGAGTTGGACACAACTGAGCAAAGTTGCATTGGTCTAGATTTTGTTTCCAAATACTTCATCAACGGCAAACACACACATTCACAAGGAAAAGATGAAGCAAGTTTGACAAAATCTTGATAATTGTTGAATCTGGGTAATAGATATGTGGGAATTTATTAAAATGTTCTCCCCTAGTTTTCAGGTATGTTTGAAAAGTGAAAGTTGCTCAGTCGTGTCCGACTCTGCGACGCCATGGACTATATAGTCCATGGATTCTCCAGGCCAGAATACTGGAGTGGGTAGGCTTTCCCTTCCCAGGGGATCTTCCCAACCCAGGGATTGAACCTAGGTCTCCCGCATTGCAAGTGGATTCTTTACCAGCTGAGCCACAAGGGAAGCCCCAGGTATGTTTGAAATTGTCCATAATAAATTACTTTTAAGTCTCTAGAGAACAAATTATACTTATCTTGTTAACATTTATAAAATCTCCAAAATCTTACCGTTGAAGAATGCTTATAAATTCTATCTGAACAGTTTTATGCTTAGTCTTTCTTATTCATTTTTCACAGCAATTAATACTTATAGAAGGACTTCTCTGGTGGTCCAGGGGCTAAGACTTCATGCTCCCAATGTTGAGAGGAGGGGGCGGGTTTGATCCCTATTAGGGAACTAGATTCCACAGGCCGTAACTAAAAGTTTGCATGCTGCAGCTAAAGATCCCACAAGTAGCAAATGAGATTGAAGATCCCATGTGCCACAACTAAGACCCACTGCTAAATAAATAATAAATGTTAAAAATAATACTTGTAGAACACTGTGTAACATTCTCAAAGTGTCATCACTTTGACGCCATTGCAATAACCTTGTGAAGTGAAGTGAAGTGAAGTCGCTCAGTCGTGTCCGACTCTTTGCAATCCCACAGACTATAGCCTACCAGGCTCCTCCGTCCCTGGGATTTTCCAGGCAAGAGTACTGGAGTGGGTTGCAATATCCTTCTCCAGAGGATCTTCCCTACCCAGGGATCGAACCCGGGTCTCCCACATTGTGGGCAGATGCTTTATCCTCTAAGCCACCAGGGAAGCCCAATAACTTTGTGAGGTACATATTATTGTCATCATGCAAAAAAAAAAAAAATGCTGTTTTTTCTTATGCATAAGGACCAATAAGATATCTCACCTAAATTTTCTTTTTTTTTTTTAACATTCCAATATGAGGTTCATTTCTAAAAACATTCATCTTTTTCCTGCCAACTTTTCATCTTAGCTGGGAGATATTTTTCCGCCTGTAAAAGTAATACATTCTTGCTGTACAAAATTTTAATGACATAAAAATATAGAGAGGGGGAAAAATCACACATCATCAAAATGCCCAGATGCAGCAATGACTCTCACTGTAATGTATTTCCTTTTACTCTTTTAAACATATGGTCTTATTAGATGCTGAATAATTATAAAAGAACATTTATTACATATGTTTAAGACATAAGGAATAGAAACAAAATTTAAACATCGGTGGCTCCACCACCCAGTTAGTAAGCCAGAACTTCTGAAATCTCTGCTGCCCTTCCCAGATCCCAGCCCTTTCATCCCGAATAGCATCAAGGTGCTTTCAATTTTGTTGTTTTCACTTAACTTTTTTTATAGTTTTGCCACATATGTATTAAGCAATTTCACATGGTCCAAACTGTACCCATTTCTAAGCAATATGTTGCTTCGTTTAGTTTTGACTTTTCTGTATATCATATCGCATGTATTTTTCTGCAGTTTGCTTTTTCATAGTCATGAGATTTGTTCATGTTCATTTGCGTAGCTATATTGCATTTCTCACTGCTCTGTTGTGTTGCAAGTCTACAGTCTTATCTATTTTTCTTATTCTACTTTCAATGAATCACACCTTTATTTCTGTACATAATTTATATGTAACTGAGATAAATGTGTATATAATTGATTTTTTTGCTTGAAATTGTTTAACATAATTTTGTACACTATTTTTAAAGCTTCATATATATCATGTAAATGACTTTAAAATATTCATTTTATATACATATAATAATTTACGGTGATGAAATTTAATCTTTCAGTTTTACCATCAACAAATAATACTACACAGGGAACTGTGTTCAATATCCTGTGATAAGCCATAATGAAAAAGAATATATATGTTTAAAAATACAAATAATACCGCAATAAGAAAGCATTTCACTGGATATGCTGAGAAATAGATTATATACAACTTAAAAGGGATACAGTGACGAAAGAGCTGAAGAAATCACTTAAAATGCAGCAGAGATAAACAGGAAATGGAAAATGTGAAAAATGGTTTAAGAGTCATGGAGTGTAGAATGAAAAAGCTTGTAATTGTTTAACTGAAGTCCCAGTTGGGCATTATATAATAGCAAGACTGTAGGAGAAGCAATATATGAAGAGGCAGAGGAAGAGTATTCCAGAACTGATGAAGTATATGAATCCACAGACACAGGATGGATACACAACGTAATGTCAAGTGGGATAAATAAAAAGAAATCCACCTCTAGATGCTTGTAAGGAAACTGGAGAATACTAAAGACAAGGAGTTGTAAAAGCCACCAGAGATTTAAATTTTTCTGTTCAGTTTAAAAATCTCACAATCTTGAAATTGGATTGGAAGTATCACTAAGAACTCATGACTTACTTAAAAAAAAAAAAAAAGAAAAACTGGTATTTTCCAGCTCTATCCTCTGAAGAAATGACAATCCAGTAGCAATAAGCGCCTTTAGTGACCAAGTTTTGGTCTCTGAATACCATCTCTCACAAAAAGGAACCAGAGCTCCCTGGAGAAATGGCTGATTCCAGTTACGGGGCAGGAAATGTACAAGTCAAACCTAGGAGATCAATTGAGCCATAAAGAAGGAAGTTGCAAACAACTACCTGTTGTTGTTCAGTCGTTAAATCATATCTGACTCTTTGCAGCCCCATGGACTGCAGCACACCAGGCTTTGCTGTCCTTCACCATCTCCCAGAGTTTGCTCAAATTCCTGTCCATTGAGTCGGTGATGATATCCAACCATCTCATCCTCTGTTGCCCCCTTCTCCTGCCCTCAATCTTTCCCAGCATCAAGGTTTTTTTCCAATGAGTCAGCTCTTCGCATCAGGTGGCCAAAGTGTTGGAGCTTCTGCATCAGCCGTTCCAATGAATATTCAGGGTTGATCTCCTTTAGGACTGACTCTTTTGATCTCCTTGCAGTCCAAGGGATTCTCAAGAGCCTTTTCCAGCACCACAATTCTTCAGCACTCAGCCTTCTTTATGGTCCAACTCTCACTTCCGTACATGACTACTAGAAAAACCATAGCTTTGACTGTACAGACCTTTGTTGGAAAAGCAGTGTCTCTGCTTTTTAATATCTGTCTAAGTTTGTCATAGCTTTTCTTCCATGGAGCAAGCATCTTTTAATTTCGTGGCTGCAGTCACCATCCGCAGTGATTTTGGAGCCCAAGAAAAGAAAATCTGTCACTATTTCCATTTTTTCCCCATCTGTTTGCCATGAAGTGATGGGACCAGAGGCCATGATCTTAGTTTTTCGAATGTTGAGTTATAAGCCAGCTTTTTCATGCTCCTCTCTCACCTTCTTCCACAGGCTCTTTAGTTCCTCTTTACTCTCTGCCATTAGGGTGGTGGTATATGCATATCTGAGGTCGTTGATATTTCTCCCAGCAATCTTGATTCCAGCTTGTGCTTCATCCAGCCCAGCGTTTCACATGATGTACTCTGCATAGAAGTTAAATAAGGAGGGAGAAACAACCATCTCAGGAATTTTTAAAAGATCATAGGAGGCAACTTGAAGGGACTTTGGCTAAAGATGGGATCACTTCAGCATAAAAAACAGTAAATGATAATGACTGCATATTAAAGCACGTGGAATACAGAAACTTCCATAATTTTATAATCTCACACATACACACCCCCTCACCTTTGGGCACATCAACTGCACTTTAATCAAGTAGTTAATGAAGAAAAGTTTCTGATGAATAAACTCCAGCTAATAAATGGAGACAGAATGACAGATTTGAAGGAAATCACCATTTTACACCCCCTAATTCAGTATCAGATGAATTTAAAATCAAAGTGGAACAACTAAACATAGTGTGCCTCCTGGCCTGATGCACAGGGAGCTTTTCCCAAAATAATTTAACCTAAATCTAATTAAGGCCTAGATATAACTGCCAATTTATGGGAAATACAGGGTCCAGAGGAACAAGTGAGATGACACCTGAAGAAGCAATCAGCCGAATTCTGTGGGAAATTCTACAGGCAAATGTTTTGTTTTTATCAACAAATAAACAGAGGTGGAGTGGGGCTAAGACCTTTTTGGAACAGAGGAATCTGAACATGCTGAGGAATTAGATGACATAAAGAAATTAACATAAAATAAAGCCAAAAGTCCTCATCTATCAAAGACACAATCTGATCCATATACATAAATGTGGAATTTGCTTTAAACGCTTCAGCAAAAGCAAAAAATGCTTCCAAGAAGGGGAGGCAGAACAGAGGAAACTCTGCTAGCAAAATGTTAACTTCTGAACCTGGGTGTGGGGAATGGGGAAGTTCACTAAACTCTTCTCTCTGCTTTGGGATACATTTGAAATTTTCCATAATAAAAAGTTTTCTTGGACATTCTCTGGTGGTCCAGTGCTGCTGAGTCCTGGGTTCAATCCCTAGTCAGGGAACTAAGCCTTAAAGTGCAGCCAGGAAAAAAATTTTTTTTTTCCTTAAGTCAATCTGAAAGAAAAGTCTTTTCACTCACAAAGAAACAATAATTAAGCGACAAAGACTGCTTAACAACAAGAGTGGGAAACAGAAGATAGCAGAATAATATACTCAAAGGACCAAGAGAAAATAGCTGCCTTGCTAGGAATACATACTCAGCAAAACTATCTTCGAAGAATGAGGTGGGGACTTCCCTGAAACTCCAGTAGTTAAGATTTCACCTTCCAATGCAGGGGGTACGGCTTCTATCGCTGGTCAGGGAGCTAAGATTCCACATGCCTGTGGCCAAAAAGACGAAACAAAAGTAATATTGTGACAAATTCAATAAAGACTTTAAAAATGATCCACATTAAAAAAAAGAAGAATGAGATGAATTAGGGACACGTATATATATATAATGATAAGGGCTTCCCTGAGGGCTCAGATGGTAAAGAGTATGCCTGTAATGCTGGAGACCCAGGTTCAATCCATGGGTTGGGAAGATCCTCTGGAGAAGGAAATGACAACCCACTCCAGTATTCTTGCTTGGAGAATTCCATGGACAAAGGAGTCTGGTGGGCTACATACCATGGGGTCAAAAAGAGCCTGACACAACTGATCGACTCACTTTCTTTCATACATTACAAAGACGAAGCTTAGCGTGAATAAACCTATACAAAGAATGTTCTTTCAGAAAGAAGGAAGTGATCCAAGAAGGAAGGTCAGAGATTTAAGAAGGAATGGTGAGCAAAGAAATGGTAAACATGTAGGTAAACAGATATTGCCTATAAAGTGATTCTAATAATGTCTGATTTGTGGGGTTTAAAAACAGTTAAAATACTAGAAAACAATAGTATCTCAGAATGTGGTGTATCTCTTCACTTGTTAGCTTTTCTTCTTTTCTCTTAAGTAATGCTTGAGAGTTTTCTTCGTATAAAAGTTGCCCCTTATTAATTTAAATCCTCAATATAGTGTTTTTAATTTTTTTATTGTGTAAAGTATAAATAACATAAAATTTACCATTTTAACCATTTTAAAGTGTATACGTACGGTATTTTATAGTTTTTAGTTCCTATTGGAAATGGTATCTTTTGACTTTCATGTTTTTTAATCACTTATTATTGTGTAACTGTTGATTTCTGTATGTTGATCTTGTATTGGCCACTTCTCTTGTTCGTTAAAAGTTTTTCAGTTAATTCTCTTTTCTAGGTATATAATAGCAACATCTGTAAACAATAATATTTTGATTTTTCCTTTCCAAAAAGTAGACTTTCTTTGTAACTTCTTGTCAAGGTGGGACCTTTAGTACGTGTTGAATAACAGCAATGATGATGGACAATTTTGCCTTAGTCTTACTATTATGGGAATGCTCTTAACAATTCACCATTAAGTATGGTATTGATTTCTGGTAGTGTCCCTTCAACATGTTAAGAATATTTTTTCCCATTTTTAGCTTGCTAAAGTCTAATGAATCCTAATAAAGCTGAGATCCTCAAAGATCTTCAAAGATGCGTTCCATTCAAAGATGTGTTATCTGGCCTCCAAAGAGAAATCAAGAAGAAATTTCTGTTTACATCCTACTAAAAGAACATACATTCCAAGAGCCCCCTTTTCTTTCCTTCCTCTAATTTTCTTTCACTCTGGAGCTACTCTGGAGACTTTCACATTTCCAAACTCAAAACTTTTTTAAGCCCCAATACAGTAATGCCCACCCCCCCCCCCCC
>SJXQ01011377.1:309128-348768 GCA_006408695.1 Aepyceros melampus
CGCAGAGCGCTGGGGGGGGAGGGGGAGGCGGGGGACGGAGTGGGGCACCTTTCCAGGCGACTTTAGGCTGGCTTCCAGGTCTGCGGGGCGTGTCTGCCTCCCGCCCCACTGGCTAGGGAAAGGGGCCGGCAGTGATGGCCAAGATAGGCCTGGCTGGGGGAGCGGAGGAGTCAGGGGTCGGCGGCCAGGCCCCGAGGCTGGGTCACAAGGGAGCTGGACTCGTGACTTATCAGCCTCATCGGCGCCTGCCACGCTCCACCTCCCCTCACTCTGACCAACCGCTCCGGCCCATTGCCCCGCCCAAGGGAAAGGGCGGAAATGGACTCTGCTGGATTTCATTCACGTCTGCATTTAATTGCCCACGAGAGCACTCCTCGCCCGCGGGCGCATCTCCGGAGCGAGCAATCAGGAGGGAAAGGAGGGTGATAACAGCCCACGCTTGCTGACTGCAGGCACTGTGCTTAGGCCTTACGCCGTGTGCCTGCGTGCTCAGTCGCTCAGTGGTTCGACTCTGCGACTCCACGGGCTGCAGCCCGCCAGGCTCCTCTGTGCATGGAATTTTCCAGGCGAGAATACTGTGGGGCGTTGCCATTTCCTTCTCGGGGGAGCCTTCGGGGACCCAGGGATTGAACCCGCCTCTCCTGCATTGACAGGAGGATTCTTTAACACTGAGCCGCCTGCGAAGCCCTCGTAGAGCTCAGTGTGTATTAACTCATTGGATCTTTAAAACCCCTTAACCTAACCTATGCCCACTTTACAGATGAGGAAACTGAGACACAAAGCAGTTAAGGAATTTGTCCAAGGCCACTTTGGAACTTGGGTGGGATTTGGTTCCATTCTTAAGACACTCACGCCACACTGTTTTGAGTTTTTTCGTTTGTTTTCTGTGTAGAGGCCTGTCTCTAACGTCTTTCAATATAGGGACCTCTTGGAGGTGGGGATGAGCGTTGGCGATGTTCAGTTTAAAGATAAACCTCTGGGCTGGCGCTTAGGTTGGTAGTGAATGCAGCCAGCGCTGCCACCTTGTGGTCATGCCAGCAAAGAACATCCTCTCCATGTTCCCTCCGGGACTTGAAACGAAAGTCTCTGGGCTTCCTCTCCTGACTAGTAGGACCCCTGACCACCAAGGCTTTCTTAAGAGGGCCCAGCAGCCCCAACAGTTTAGACAGTGTTTTCCAAAACTGCATTTTGGAATCCATTAATCCTTGAAATCTATGTAGAGGATCACAATCAGTATTTTTAAAGGGCAAAAAAAAATGTTTTTTAATAGAAAAACAGTACATGACATGTACTAAGGGCAAACATATTTTTGTGGAATTTCTGTTTCAGATATATATATACATATGTGTACTTGGATCTCCTGGGAGCCTATTTCTCACTATGACATCAGGCCAAAATGATTGAAAAATACTGATTTGAGAATCTAGACTCCCTGGGGTTAAGTATCTATTTTGGCATGGGGGACCCTCCAGGACTGGAGAATGCTTTGCTGGGAATGCGTAGCAACACTCTGAGTTAATTATTTAATTGGGCGAAACATCCATTAAGGAGGATTCTCACTTTCCAGACAGCCTGTGAGTAAACATGTCGAGAAGAGAAGAGTGAGGTGTTGGCAAAAGCTGCCATTCACCCTGGCTCCTCCCCTGGCCCCCACTCCCAGCTGGGGGAAGGGACCCTGCAGTGCTCTGCCCAGATGTGTCTGCAGTCTGGACCAGGACAGGCTGATCAGGCAGGTCTCAAAGGCAGACTGTGTCCCTGAGGAGGGAAGATGTGGCTTGGAGCCCTCAGCCCCTCTACCGACATGTATGGGGAATAACATTAGAGTCAGGAAAAGTCATTCACACCCAGTAGCTCACTACAGAGGAGATTTAATTTGAGAATCCAGTTATAGGAGCACTGTCCTGTGAGTAAACATGTCGAGAAGAGAAGAGTGAGGTGTTGGCAAAAGCTGCCATTCACCCTGGCTCCTCCCCTGGCCCCCACTCCCAGCTGGGGGAAGGGACCCTGCAGTGCTCTGCCCAGATGTGTCTGCAGTCTGGACCAGGACAGGCTGATCAGGCAGGTCTCAAAGGCAGACTGTGTCCCTGAGGAGGGAAGATGTGGCTTGGAGCCCTCAGCCCCTCTACCGACATGTATGGGGAATAACATTAGAGTCAGGAAAAGTCATTCACACCCAGTAGCTCACTACAGAGGAGATTTAATTTGAGAATCCAGTTATAGGAGCACTGGAAGAGATAAAAACGGGGGAAGGTGAGGCAACTCAAAGATTAACTGTTGCAGGAAGCTGCTAGAACCCCAGAGCTGGACTGTCAGGGAAGGAGGTGCTTTGATTCGAACCTGAGCTGGAGCTGCCAGGGCAGAACTACAACTCCAAGGGGCCAACACCCGGGAGCTGGAGCCATCAGGGAAGGGTGCTGGCAGAAGCTGACTGACTGCACAGAATAGAAGCCAGTGGAAGCAGAGAGAGAATAAGCAATACTCTGGGCTTTTTCCTCCTCCCACCCTCCAGTCACCCACCAGTGTTTCATGTTAGTTTAACCCAGCAGTAAACCAGTGGACAGAGCAGCTTGCTGCTGCTGCTGCTGCTGCTGCTGCTGCTAAGTCGCTTCAGTCGTGTCTGACTCTGTGCGACCCCATAGATGGCAGCCCACCAGGCTCCCCCTGGGAAACACAATTTGCAGGGGTCAGCTCCATGCATACAGGGGAGAGCAGAGAAAGGGCAGGAGGTGAAGTGCAAACAAACAATGACCGACACATGAAGCCCATGTGATCTGCAGGTGTGAAGGGTGAGGTTTTCTTTGAGAGGTGGAGGCCTGTGTAGTGTGCGCTCTGGGTGTGCAGAACAAAGAGAAGGTCTGGTTTGCACCTGTGCCTGTCAAGCTTCTATATAGAAACAGAATCTCAAGGAGAGATTTAGTGCAGAGAATTAGATGTGTTCCAAATTGTTGAAAGAGCTGGAATAGTGAATTCAAGACTGAACACCCAGGAATGATTTCCAGAATTCTAAACTGCCCCCAGTAGCACTACGCCTCTGAGACCATCTCTTGGACTCATCTTTTGAATGCATTCAAAACCACTGTAGCTGCAATACAGAGATCAAGAAACCAGAATGAAGCCACCACTGACACTGTCACCACTGTCTTTGTCTCTTGGAAGCCAGAAGCTAGAAAACAGACCATGAGAAGATGCTGTAGAAAACAAGCAAAAACCCAGAAACAACCAGAGATGGGAAACAGCCCTCCTCTCACATCCACCTTCCAGACGTCATGGATGTAACTGATTGGTGGAATCCTATTCATTTCTAGAGAACTTTAGCTGCAAAGGAGTCTGGGAAATGCAAGTTTTAGTTTTCCAGCCTCTTCATTGGAAAGGAAGGTGAGATGGGACACTGAGGAAGCCTGTTCTCCTTGTCCACCATCCCACTTGGGGTGGAAAACTCAGATGGAGGAAGCAGTGAAGACCGCAGGCTGCATGGTGTGAAGGGGACTCTAGATGGTACAGACGTTCTGACAGGGCAGCTCGCCTTACGGCCTCCCGGGGTGGTGTATGTATATTCACGTATACACGGGGGCCAGCCCCTGCACAGCTCATTCTATCCTCCCACCTACCTAATAAGACAGGCTTAATACATCCCCATTTACTCATGGAAGTTCAGAGAGGTTAAACAGCCTGCCCAAGAGCACACACAGGAAAAGGGCAGAATAGGGCATAGAACCAGGGCTGACTGACACCAAAGCTCTGGTTAGGTGTGAAGAGGGAGACAGAAATAAAGTAGACAGGAGACGGGAGGGGGCTGAAGGAAGATCCCCCAGGTGAGGAAGCCACATGAGCAGAGGCGCTGCGGGGTCTGAGCGTGCTAGATGTGGGCAGCAGTGAGCAGGAGGTCTTGGGGGAAGTGGGCATGCTGAGGGGAAGGGCGGAGGAGGGGTGGGTCCAGGCTCAGGAGGAGACTGCTGCGCACACCATGAGGGGCACTAGCTGGGCAGAGAGGGAAGGAGAGCTGCAGGCTCAGGACTGCCTGGGAAAGGGACAGGAACTGGGAGGCAGGCCTGGTGAGGAAAGAGTAGGACCACGTTCACAGGAGGAAGCTGAGGCTCAGAGTCAAGGCAGCCTTGCCCAGGTGTGAGTTGTTCTGTCCACCACCAAGTAAGCATTATTTCTGGGCTGGAGAGCAGGCACTGCCGAGGGGAAACAGAGCCACGCTGACAGCTGTTCAGTAGCCGGGGGGTTCCTGCCTTGTCCCCTCCACAGCCCACCCAGGGGGTAGCCCTGGCCCACTGGGACCTCCCCAGGGTCTCAGGAACAGCACTCGTCTCTTTAAGAATGGCCTCATTCATTCCTCCTCCAGATAGCCATCTTGCATTACCTCAACCAGGAGCTCCTGGAGCCAGGGCCAGCTCCACGGGCACATGGCCTGTGCAACTGCCCAAGCCCCATGCTCAGAAGAAGGAGGCTCCATGCTTGGTTTACTGCTTTACCATCACCATCTTGAAATTCTCACTGATATTTTAACAAGGGGCGCTGCTTTTTTTTTTTTTTCGCTTTATTGACTACTCCAAAACCTTTTACTGTGTGGATCACAACAAACTGTGGAAAATTCTTCAAGAGATGGGAATACCAGACCACTTGACCTGCCTCCTGAGAAATCTGTATGCAGGTCAAGAAACAACAGTTAGAACTGGACATGGACCAACAGACTGGTTCCAAGTCAGGAAAAGTGTATGTCAAGGCTTTATATTGTCACCCTGCTTATTTAACTTATATGCAGAGTACATCATGAGAAATGCCAGGCTGGATGAAGCACAAGCTGGAATCAAGATTGCCAGGAGAAATATCAATAACCTCAGATATGCAGATGACATCACCCTCATGGCAGAAAGTGAAGAACTAAAGAGCCTCTTGATGAAAGTGAAAGAGGAGAGTGAAAAAGTTGGCTTAAAACTCAACATTCAGAAAACTAAGATCATGGCATCTGGTCCCATCACTTCATGGCAAATAGATGGGAAACCAATGGAAACAGTGAGAGACTTAATTTTGGGGAGCTTCAAAATCACTGCAGATGGTGATTGCACCATGAAATTAATAGACACTTGTTCCTTGGAAGAAAGCTATGATCAACCTAGATAGTATATTAAAAAGTAGAGACATTACTTTGCCAACCAAGATCCGTCTAGTCAAGGCTATGGTTTTTCCAGGAGTCATGTATGGATGTGAGAGTTTGACTATAAAGAAAGCTGAGCACCAAAGAATTGCTGCTTTTGAACTGTGGTGTTGGAGAAGACTCTTGAGAGTCCCTTGGACTGCAAGGAGATCCAATCAGTCTATCCTGAAGGAAATCAGTCCTGAATATCAATTGAAAGGACTGATGCTGAAGCTGAAACTCCAACACTTTGGCCACCTGATGCGAAGAACTGACTCACTAGAAAAGACCCTGATGCTGGGAAAAATTGAAGGCGGGGGAGAAGGGAACAACAGAGGATGAGATGGTTGGATGGCATCACTGACTCGATGAACTTGAGTTTGAGTGAGCGCCGGGAGTTGGTGATGGACAGGGAAGCATGGCATGCTACAGTCCATGGGGTCGAAAAGAGTTAGACACGACTGAGCAACTGAACTGAACTGCGTCTTTCGCTTTGCACTGGGCCCACAAATCATGAAGCTAGTGCTGCCTTGAATGATTAATAATCGAAGAAAGGTTTTCGATGATTCCGGCATTGGGGTGGGGGCTCCCCATGGACCTTTCCGGGAGGGTGGCTGAAGGCCTTGGAAGGCATTCCTCCTGTTGTTTTGGATTCCTGCCCCTCACATGCACCCGGTATATTCCTTGTAAGTGAGCGTGACTCTCCCATATCCTATATCCAGCCCAGCTCTAGGCTCTGAGAAGCGGGGCCTGTGTCAACAGCTCAGTGCACCTGGGCCCTCCCTTTCAGGAGTCTTCTCCAATACCACAGCTCCACAAAGAGCCACGCACACAGTGGGTGCTCCATGGGGCTTGCTGAGCCAGCGTGAAGGCATGTTAGACACGACTGAGCAACTGAACTGAACTGCGTCTTTCGCTTTGCACTGGGCCCACAAATCATGAAGCTAGTGCTGCCTTGAATGATTAATAATCGAAGAAAGGTTTTCGATGATTCCGGCATTGGGGTGGGGGCTCCCCATGGACCTTTCCGGGAGGGTGGCTGAAGGCCTTGGAAGGCATTCCTCCTGTTGTTTTGGATTCCTGCCCCTCACATGCACCCGGTATATTCCTTGTAAGTGAGCGTGACTCTCCCATATCCTATATCCAGCCCAGCTCTAGGCTCTGAGAAGCGGGGCCTGTGTCAACAGCTCAGTGCACCTGGGCCCTCCCTTTCAGGAGTCTTCTCCAATACCACAGCTCCACAAAGAGCCATGCACACAGTGGGTGCTCCATGGGGCTTGCTGAGCCAGCGTGAAGGCAGGCCAGGGGCTGGGTGGGCAGGCTGACCGTCTCCAGCGGTCCTCTTCTGCCGCCTGGGCAGGAGTGGAGTGGAGAGAGAAGGGAGGGAGACCGAGGGGTGTGTGTGTGTGTGTGTGTGTGTGTGTGAGAGAGAGAGACAGAGACAGAGGGAGGGAGGGGGCACATAAAACAGAAACAAATAAAGAGTTCAAATGTGAAACGATTAAAAAAATAAATCGAAGAGAGTGAGATAAGGCAGTGGAGCCTCTGCTCCCTAGTTAACATTCATTGGATTGAATAATCAGGCTTCATTATCTCAAATTGTCTGCATATTTGCCCTCAAAATGCTAATTTACAGTTGGCTGGGAGCAGTCTCGACCTATTTTGACTAAAATATTATTTCACTTTATTGAGCATTGTTCTTAGCTGTCGGGCATCTTGGTTCACAGGGAAAGGAAGGGAAGAAATAGAAGGAGAGAGGAAAACATTTTCTATCAAAGCTCTGCCCCGCTCAAGTCTGATTATGGGTTCCCTGTTTTGCGTAGAAATGGCATTTCTAAGCCTCCAAGTAAAATTAGAGTCTTTATCATTTTCTTTTAGGGGATAGACAGTTTATCATTAATCTTAGCAAAGGAAATAGGAGAAATAATTTTTTTTTGTTTTATTGAAGGGGTGAAAAGTCTTGCTCACCACTGCCCCCCTCCCTCCTCAGTGCTGAGGCAGCCGGCTCCCGCCTCCTCCATATTCTCCTGACATCCAAAGGTCTGGAATTCTCTGCCTCTCGCCCTTCTCTGTCCTAAAGGCCCCAGTGACCAAAGCAATGGTCGCAGGTTACTCACAAAGCTCTGGAGTTTGGCTGGGCTTCCCCAGAATCTCAGCCTTGGAAGTCTTTCTTGAAGACGTGAGCTCCAAATTTGATTCTATGATTAGAATTAGAAAGACAAAGCCCTCCCTGGAGCTAAAAGTTTGTACCCATCCTTTCAAGCCTTTGTTCATTTGTGAGGCCAGTGTTCCAGACAGCAGGCTGTGGGCCCTGGGCTGGGTCTCCCTCCACTGAGCCACACACACAGTCTCCCAGCCTCCCTGCGACTGAGGACAGGAGCTAGTGTGAACTGTCCCTGGATCAGGCCGTGGCCAGGCCAGTTCTGTCTGTGGTCAAAGTCACAGGGAAACGAATCTTAAAGTTGTCTTAGTTCAGTTCCCAGAATCGGATGACAGAACTGAGGACAGAAATTGGTAGATGGAGGTAGTGAATCCAGTCAGTGGGTCATCTTGGTGATAGTACTGTTTGGGAGGCTTCTCTCCTCTCCTCTAGCAAGCTCCTTTCTGAATGCCCTTTTTGGACAGCCCTCCAACCTTTTTGTCATCTCTTTCCTGTCATAGCTCCTCCCTAGGAAATGAGTGGCCATTCTGGCCCTCTGGATTGCTGGTGCCTTCTGCCTTGCCTTTCTGTGAAGGTCAGCCCAGCCAACAGGCCTCCAGCTATCCTGCCGCAAAGCCATCTTCCCCCGGCCAACCAGGCCTTCCTGCTCCTCCAGAGCCTAAGGAAGCTGTCTTCTCCTCTACCCCAGAGCAAGCGGAAGCCTCAAGTTCCCAGTGTCCAGAGTCATGGCGTGCCCTTGGGCAGACTGCACAGAGGCACTGGCCAGGTGGGCAAGGGCTGAAATACAGCCCCTGCTGCCTTCACTGAGTCCTGTGCTGCCCTGGTGTGGAGCTGCCTCTGCCCAGAAGGGTCCCAAGTGGACGAGGGCTCAGAGCTGACTCACTTCTCTGCCCCACCTGCCCTAACTCTCTGAGCTCAGCCTCCTCCCAGGGCTCCTCTCCTTCTGAATGTCCTAAGCATGAATATGTTGTCTGGCTTGAGACCCAGACTTGACGTGTCCACTCCTGTCCCCCATCCTGGGTCTGTGTGGAGTTTGGGGCCTTGCCATCTGTACTCATCAGGAGCCAAAGGCCCCCAGGCACTGGCCTCTGTCCACTTACTGCAGCCAGCCCCCGTCCCTGCCTGGCTCTCCATGCCTCTGGCCACAGTAGTGACCCTGCCGTCCCTCAGCTTCCTGATCTCCTGAGCACTGGACTTCCCAGACCCTCCTTGCATGGCTCCCTAGCCAGCCTAGGCTAGGGACAGCATTCTCTGGCCACTCACAGGGTCACTGGTTGGGGACGTCGGAAGGTAATATCACCAAACAGCCTATAGACACTCCAGCCTGATGCACACAGAGCAGATATCACACACACGCATCCCAGTCAACACTGCAGACGCTCCACTGACACATCCCTGCCCACAGACACCCTTACCCTCACCCTCGGCAAACACTACACACACACAGACATAAGGCAGGAGGTACTACAAACACATCCACACTCAGCAGACACACACACCCAGCGAACACTGCCCCCGCCAACCTATGCTCATAACCAACAAAGGCCGTGTATACCCTCTGCTAATAGAATACGCACACAGCCTCACACTTTCCCAGGCACCCACACATTCATACACAGTAGACACCACACCCACACACCCCCAACACACACTATATACACACCTAGCCGCTCACACGTGCCCTCACATTCATTGGAGTTGGTGGCCATACACCTGGTATATGAGAAAGCTGAGGAGCCCCCACCAGGCCGCACTGAAAAGCGTGAAGTGGAGAGAACTGCGCCTTCGTAATCCGCCTGGTGAGATGCAGGAGGAGGAGATCCCACCGCTTCCGGGGAGCAGGACTCAGGCTTTAGCTCAGTCCTGTCACTGCAGACATGTGACCTGGGTCACCCTGTCCACAACCAGAAATAAAGCAATAGGAGGAATTGTCCAAAGTCTTCAGACAGGCATTAGGGCCCTGGGTATCCACCCTACAGCACATACTGAGGGCCACCCCGGCCTGGGTGCTGCAGGGCAGATAAGAAATTCCAGGCCAGGCTTGGTCCCTGCCCTCAAGGAGTCAGCATCAAGCTGGAGAGAGAAGCAGGGCTTCGTATCAGAGGATGTAAGAACACACACACACCAGCTGTGCAAAGTCACTCTCAGGTGGAGACCCTGAGGATCAAATGGGGTTCGAGGTATATCAAGCAACCCCGGGGTGGCCACACAACTGGCCATGTCTACAGGGAAGAATTCAGACTTGGGAGTGAGGAAGGAGGGAGGAACAGTCATTTATTCATTTATCAGCTATTCATTTACTCGGCATCTACAGCCTACCTAGTGCTCTGAGGAAGGAGACCCCTGCCTTCTGCCACTTCTATCCCAGCTGGGAGAAAGTCAGCACCAGCCCAGTGCATAGGGAGGGTGATGTCAAGGGGGTGTCAGGCTATGAGGTAAGGGGCAGTGCCTGGGGCGACCCTAGGCAGGGCTCCTAGGGCAAGAGGGCAGGCCTGGGACTAGGGCAAAGCAAGGAGACCCTCCCTCCCAGGAGCCGCCCCTGCGCCGTGCAACCTCCTCCGGGGGAGTGCCCTTAAATCTGTGCCCTCAGTGGTGCCTTCCTTGCCTCACACTCATCCCAGTTGTGTCAAGAACACTCAGAGGAGGAGCCTGGGCAGGAGGCTCGATTTGCTCTCAAGTCCTCCTAGTCTTCTTCCTCTGTCTGTCTGTCTGTCTGCGCTTTTATCCTCCACTTTTGTAGAGCCCCAGTTACCCTGGCCCCGCCTCTGGCCCCAGCTTAGCTTTCCTTCCCTAGGCCTCAGGGTGTTAGAGGAGGTCCCCCCTCCCTACCCCCGCCCCCACACAGCATCAAGCCTTGCCCCTGCACAGAGAAGCCAAGCTTTGAACTGTGGTCCTAGGCCCAGAGAGGTCTCAGAAGGTCAAGGTTCAATTCCCGAATCACCCATCCCCCCATCCCCTGCCTGCAATGGCAGTTCTGGGAGCGGGGGAGGGGTGCACTCTGGGGACCTGAGTGGGAGACTGGGAAGAAAGAAAGCTCACCCTAACTAGGAACAGAGTCTGGTCCCGGTGAAGCCATCACTCGGGCCTCAGTGGGTTTGTCCCCAAAGGCTCCCATGTCACCTTCTTTCTCTCTTTTCCTGCTCTAATCTCTCTCATTAAGGACCTGTATAATACAAGTAAAGTGAAGTCGCTCAGTCGTGTCCGACTCTTTGTGACCCCATGGACGGTAGCCACCAGGCTCCTCCGTCCATAGGATTTTCCAGGCAAGAATACTGGAGTGGGTTGCCTTTTCCTTCTCCAGGAGATCTTCCTGACTCAGGGATCCAACCTGAGTCTTCCGCGTTGCAGGCAGACACTTTACTACTTTCCCTTTACCAGGGAATCCCATATAATACAAGAGACCATGTCTGTTTCCCAGCTTGGAGCACTCGCACTCTGCACTCCATACTCAGTGGAGAAAGAATGAATGTGGGTGCAGGGACGCCCAGGCCCCTCTGGCAGACTTCAGGAAGTGGGACCCTCAAAAAACTGCAGAAGCTCTGGGGCCTGGAGGGTGGTTTTGGGCACACAGGGGTCTCTCAACGCCCCCCAGCTCCATAGCTGACTCTCACAGTGTCAAGCTCAGCCAGACCCCATCCCTCACCTAACAAGGCCAGCGCGGGTTTCAGCCTGGCAGGCCCTGCCAAGGGTGTGGGTGTTCTCTTCCTCCCCTCCACGCTCATTTCCCGCTGGCAACCTCGATGCCCTTTCCAAGGACGTTCTCCGCCTTCAAGGCCAGATTGACCTCAGCAAAAGGGGCTCTAAGAACAAGAGGTAGGGGACGGGTAGGTGGGTCCCGACTGCCTCCTAGGCCCCGGGGGGGAAGGTGGGGCGCCCCTCCCGGAGCCCTCGACTGCAGCGCTGATCAATGGGCCGCAGCCGGCGGACTGGGCCGGACCGAAGGATTAGGGCGGAGAAGGGCAATTACAGCCGGGCGGCGGGCACCGGCTTTCCTCCACTGCGGGGCTCAAATGCCGCATTTCGGATGCAGCGCCGCGCCGCCCTGTTTGCTCGGGGAGCGGGGGCTCCGCGGCAGGAAGCCAACTCGCAAGAGTATCGGAGATTAGGGCCCGCGGCGGCGGGGGCGGGCGCTGGACAAACACGCGGCGGCCGCCTCAATCCGCCGCCCTCTATTCCGCCCGCGGCGACGCAGGGCCGGGACTCGGGGAGGCGCCCACGCGGGCAGGGGAGGCCGCGGCCCCTACCCCGCCCCGGCCCCGCGCTCCCCCGGGGACGCTCCGCCTGCAGGCGCGAGCTGCGGGGGCGGGGCGCAGAGCCGAGCTGCGCCTGGCGGGGAAGCGACGGATTTTTTTTTTTCTTTCTTCCTTCAAATATTTATCAGTTTTGCTCCTTAATAAGCTTACACGTGGAAGACCAACTCCCGTAAAAATTGGGTTGTTACCATAGATCATGATGGGAGAATGAGAAAAAGGAGGAGGGCATGGATGACAGAGCAGGACCTGGGTGGAGTCGGGAGGACAAGGAAGGGGAAGACGGGAGGGAGGCGAATGGAGGAAAGCCAGGCGCCGGTCCTCCGACCCTCCTCTCTCCCGCACCTCTACCTCCCCATCTGCCTGGTGGGGTGAGGGCCAAGAGCTCCCAGCTGGGGGTGGGAAAGGAAAAAGAGGCAAAGGTGGAGGTGTGAAGGTATGAAGGTGGAGGTGGGGAGCGGCGGGCCCCTTGCAGCCCCGGGCCTGCGGCAGAGGACGGCGCCTCCTGTGTCCAGGGGCTCGCGCTGCCCGGCGCCGACCGCCGCCCTCGGTCTGAGTTCTCCGCTGCTCTGGGAAGCGAGCCTTTGATAAGCCTCCAGGAGCGCCGGAGGACATGTCCAGACTCTTAACCCAGAGCTTCCAGGGACCCAAAGGCCAGAAGGACAGTCTGGGACCCCAGAACAAATTCTGGGAGCTGTAAGATTCACCCCCTGGCTTCTGCCACAGCCCCAGCTACAGCTCCTCCTGCCCTTCCGCAACTCTCAGTCTCTGCGCCTCCCTGTTCCCTGAGCAGATTGGCCATTCCTACAAACAAGCCTTTGCTCAGGTTTCGGGGAGGGTCCAAATCCTGACCACCCACCAAGGCACAGCAAGCTTCCAGTCTCTTCCTCCTGGAAGCCCTCTAGGGCTTCTCCAACTCAGAGCCCCTTCCAAGTTAGCCTCTGATTCCATCTCAAGACCCCTCTGTGGTGGGCCCTGGCCATCTCTCTTCTCTTTCAAAGTCAGGCTGTATGTTCTCTTAGAACGAGCAGTTTGGCCGTGAATAGGATCTGCCCACACCCGCCCCCACCTCCAGACAGCTGGAGCTTAAAAAGTTAGTGGGCTGGTCTGGGAGGTGCTTGTGCCCATGAGGGCCTCTGACCCTTTGGAGTGACACAGGTTCTCTTCCAGGGAACCCCACCCAGCTCCTCACTCCTCTGACTGGCTCCTCTGCTCCTTCCCCCACCCCACCGAGATCCCTTGGGAGGTGAGGCCACTCTGTAATCTCCCCTGTTCTTGGAAAGCTTATGAAGTCCCTTCTGTGGCTGTTGACACCTCTGAACTAAACAGGCTTCCTTTTCACCCTCTCCTGAGGTCCTTAGTGAGCTGCTGGAACCTCCAGAAATGATCAGTTCAGGCAACTACCAGTTCCAAGATTTGGGAGGTTAAGCCCTCACCTCAAGAGAGGTTGTGGCTAAAACCACCAGGAAGCTGCCCTCACCAAGGGTGGGCATACTGACCAGATAGACAGTGCAGCCTGTGCAGGGCAATGCAGCCACATCAGCCGTTTCAAATGAGCCTCTCTCTCATCCCAGGAGTTACACAGGAGTCCTCCTGAAAAAGTGCTTGCCGGGAGCACAGCACCTAGGAGGATGCTTGTCATGAGGGGAAAGAGCAAAACATCTTAAAGCCCATCAGTGGTGGGCTGGCTCAACCGTTTGCATGCTGTGCAACCGTTTGTGAAAAATTTGGTGGAGGTATATATACCGACACAGCTACGTATCCAATGTATATTAAACGAGGAACAAAGCAAGTTTAAAATAGTTAAAAATACTTTGATTCAATGATTTTTTGTAAAAATTGTTATAATAAATGTTAGTATATATATGGAACAGAAGTAAACCTGAAAAAAAATGGTGGTTATTTTGTTAGGAGATTATAGAGAAGCTTTCATTTTCTTAATACTAACTTTGGTATTTAATTTTTATGCAAAATGTATATATTAGCTTCGGACTTCGAAAAGAAAAATAAGTCTATGGATCATCTTGTCAGGACAGAAGGGTCTTGATGGAAGCACATTTGAGGCTGGCAAGGGTTATGCTCTGGCAGGAAAACGGGTCCCACCAACACACTGATATCTCCTAGGTGTGACTGCGTAGGAGGAGGGGGGCTTTCCTCGAAACCTCCCCGCCTGCTCCCGCTCCGTCCCTTCCCTCCCTTGCGCCCCAAGGTTGGGAAGGTAGCCAGACGAGAATTGTAGTCTTTTTTGTTTAGACATTTGGGAATATCCTACAATTGGCTGTTTTCTTCCAGCCAATTGTACCAGCGGGTCATGCTTGTCTCTACCCCGCAGTTAGAAGCCTTGACTTCACCACCCGGAAAGCGGTGATCTTAGACGCCGGACACAACGTCCCTCCTTGCCCTTCTAGTGCCCTCGGGGCACAGCGCTGCGCATCACCTCCCGACTCTGGCTTCATTTCCCGGAGTTTCTGAGGGGTCTGTAGACCAAGTTGATCCTAACCCCTAACTAAGCTCCCGGGTAAAAGGCCTCTTCCTTGCTCAGCCTGCTCGCGCGCTCTCGCCGGAGCTGCAGAGACCCGGCGGACGCGATTACAGCCTGCGGCCAGCGGAGGCGGTGCCCACATCACACGGTCTGCGCGCGCCCCCTGCTGCCCGCGACGAGAAATGACACTCTCCATCGGCCGGGCCCTTTGGCCCTTCAGTCGGGGAGCTAAGCGCCAGGACCTCTTCTCCCTGAACCTTTCCTGTGGCGGTGCGTTCCCCAGGCCCTGTTAGGACAGCGCCCAGGCATTTAAAAAGCAAAATGGTGCCTCGGTGAATGGGCACAGCACCCCCGAGGCTATAATCCCACCTCGGAAGAGGCCTAAGTGACTTTTCTGCATCACGTTAGGCAGGTAAGATGTAGGAGCAGCCTATGTTTCCTGACAGCAAGTCCAGACCTCTAGGAAGCTCTGAGGCAACAGAGGGCGTAAAACCTCCAAGCACTGGATGAGGAGCTCTGCGGAGACTGAGAAGATAGGGCCCTGCCTCCCGAAAACCTAGAACCCCAGAGCAGGAGCAGCCTGATTCGCGTCCTGTCAGCTGCCCTCGCGGGCCAGGGGCCGGCCCTGTGAGGGTAGCTGTTCTGTCCTGGGCTGGAGCTGCCCAGGCCGTGAGCTTTGACAGGGGCCTCCCCAACCAACTCCAGGTGTGCTCCCGGCAAACAGAAAAGCCCCCGCTCAGGAGAGCTCCGGAAGCACCTCCCCTAGGGCTGAAGCTGTGAGTTCCCTGGGGAAGGAGAGACAATGCAAGGTCAGGGCCAGAGGATCCTGAAGGGAGGAGACGGTGCCCTTCTGCTGTGTACTAGCTGTGACGCCTGGGTAAGTGGGTTGCCCTGTCTGAGCCTTATGTTCCTTATCTGTAAAATAGCATTCATAACTTATCACAGGTTGAGAAGTGGATTCACTGCTTCAGCTTCGCCATATCTAGCACACAGCACGTGACCCGTAAATGTCCATTAACAGTGTAATGGAAAAATAAATTGTAGTCTATTCATTTTTTGAATACTCTGAAGAAAGTGAAAGTTGCTCAGTCTTGTCCAGGTCTTTGCGACCCCGTGGACTATAGCCTGCCAGGCTTCTTGGAATTTTCCAGGCCAGAATACTGGAGTGGGTAGCCGTTTCCTTCTCCAAGGGATCTTTCCAACCCAGGGATCGAACCCAGGCCTCCTGCACTGCAGGCGGATTCTTTACTGTCTGAGCCACCAGGGAAGTCCGAATACTCTAAACCTGTGAAAATTAATAAACTATAGCTACATATATAAAACTCACATAGTGCTGAGTGAAAGAGGCAAGCTGAAAAATGACAAATACAATGTGACACCACCTGTATAAAGTTTAGAAGCATGCAAAACATTTCATGCTATATGCTGCTTAAGGATAAAAAACTATGGAAGAATAGAAAGAGCATGAATGGAAATGATAGCACCAGGTTAGAATAGTAATTAACACCAGTGAATGGAACTGGTGAGAAGTATAAAAGGGCTATATAATGTATCCATGGTACACTTTTTTTTTAAAGATTTATTTATTCATTCATTTTATTTTTTGACCTAGTGGTCTTTGTTGCTGCATGAGGGCTTTCTCTAGTTGCAGCCAGCAGGGGCTACTCTTCATGTTGGTGCTCAGGCTTCCCATTGCAGTGGCTTCTCTTGTTGGGGAGCACAGGCTGTAGGCTCTCAGGCTTCAGCAGTTGCAGCCTGTGGCCTGCAGGCTCCAGGGTGTAGACTCAGTAGTCAGTTGCCCCACAGCATGTGGGATCTTCCGGAACCAGGAATCAAACTGGTGTCCCTCGCATTACAAGGCGGATTCTTAGCCAGTGGAACACCAGGGAAGCACCATAATGCACTTTTACTTTAAATTAAAAAAAAAAAAAAAAAACTGAAGTAAACATAGCCAAAGATGACAATGTTGGATGGTGAGTTCTTGGGTATTTATCATATTTTTATCTATTTCAAACACTTTCTTGGTGCTTGAAATACTTTATTATAATAAAAAAAAACCAGAAGATAACAGTTGCTCACCTAATAATAGACCCTTTGATAACCCCCTGCTTTCAGCAGCCCTGCACCCTCACTTGACCTCCATCTTTACTCTTATCCAGCCACGTTTTTTTGGTCAAACTAGAACCCAAATGCAGATGACTCCCAAATGTAGCCCAGACACCTTCTCTTACCCAACTTCTTGTCAGATGTCTCCACAGCGATGTTTCTCAGACTCTAACCCTCATTATAGCCAGAAGTACCCCCAAAAGGACATGTTGAAAGAAGATAGATACTCAGATATCTTGTGGAAAATTTTGAATTCTGATGATGAATAAAAAGATCTTCCAAGCTTTTTAACAGCAGAAGGATTTTCTGCAAATAAAAGCCACCATGACAGCAGACTTCTCATCTGTGACGTGAGACACTAGGAAACAGCTGTCAGGAGCGAGGGGACTCCTGTCCACAGAGCACTACAGAGAGAGCTGTGAAATAGTGTTGAGCAAAAAGGAGCAAGGAAACAAATTTACCACTTATGTAAATTAAGAACACATACAAAACAGCCCTGTGTATTTTACATGGGTCCATAAGTAGCAATAACAGATAACAAATATATGCGAGAAAAGTTTATTAGCGGAGCAGGAGAACTGGCAAAAGGATGAGGACAGAGGGAAAGACGGACGAAAAGAAGAGCGGTCTGGTGTGGACCTCCGATGGCGATGGCCATGAAGAGGCAGGAAACGTTACCTCAATCCTCTGCTCCGGAGGTCCAAAATGCGAAAAAATCATTAAAAAAGAAAAGTGTTCCCAAATTCAGGCAATGGATTAAACAATGAGGGGGGGTGTGTGTGTGTGCGCGCGCGTGCTCAGTTGTATCTGGCTCTTTGTGACTTCCTGGATGGTAGCCCGCCAGGCTCCTCTGTCCATGAGATTTTCCAGGCAAGAGTACTGGAGTGGGGTGCCATGCCTTCCTCCAACTCCCCTGCACTCACAACGTGTGTGTGCGCGAGCCTCTGCTCCACCCCAGAAACTGTATCTGTATTACTTGTTTTAGATTTTACTAAATCCAAACAAACTGGATGGACTGTATTTGGTGAAGGTAAACCGTCAGTTACACTCATTCATTCACGGATTTATTCTTGTAGCAAATATCTGTGGGCTGACCATTCTGTACCGGGCTCAGTTCTAGGCACCAAGGGAAAAATTAGTAAGCAAAGCAAATTTGAAAAATCTCTGCTCTTTAGGGAGCTTACATTATTGTTGAGAGACATAACAAAAATAAATAAATAAGGAAAAAATATATTTATTGGAGAGTAATAAGCACTAATGTTTTCCCAGATGGGGCAGTGGTGCCAATGCAGGAGATGTAAGAGCAGGTTTGATCCCTGGATCAGGAAGATCCCCTGGAGTAGGAAATGGCAACCCACTCCACTATTCTTGCCTGGAAAATTCCATGAACAGAGGAGGCTGGTGGGCTACAGTCCATGGGGTTGCAAAGAGTCAGACACAAATGAGTGACTGAGCAAACACACACACATTTACATTATTGTTGAGAGACATAACAAAAATAAATAAATAAGGAAAAAATATATTTATTGGAGAGTAATAAGCACTAATGTTTTCCCAGATGGGGCAGTGGTGCCAATGCAGGAGATGTAAGAGCAGGTTTGATCCCTGGATCAGGAAGATCCCCTGGAGTAGGAAATGGCAACCCACTCCACTATTCCTGCCTGGAAAATTCCATGAACAGAGGAGGCTGGTGGGCTACAGTCCATGGGGTTGCAAAGAGTCAGACAGAAATGAGTGACTGAGCAAACACACACACATAAGCACTATGGAGAAAAATTAGGCAGTTTAGGGAAATAAGGATCACAGGACAAGGCCAAGAAAGTCAGGTCGGGGAAGCCTCTTTAAGAAGGTAACATTGCAGCAAGGACCAAAAGAAGGAGAGGGACTGAGCCAGGCGCACAGCTGCAGGACAAACAGGAGGAGGGAATAGCAAGTGCAAAGGCCCTGAGGTAGGAGTGTATTTGGTCAAGGGAAGGCCAGAAGGCCAGTGTGTCTGGAGCAGAGTGAAACAGGGGACAGTGGCAGATGAGGCTAGAGACATAAGAGGAGTGGAGGACCTTGTCAGCCCCACCTGGGGTGACTCAGGGAGTCAATGGAGTTGATAGATTCTTTACTGCTAAGCTACCCGGGCTTTGCAAATTATGTAGCTGTCCGGCTTGCGATCAGATAGTGGCTGGGACTGGACCATTCAGGATAGCTTTATTCACAAATCTAGCATCTTGGCTGGGAGGCTGGGACTCTCTCATTCTCTCTATATGATTAGCCTGAGCTTCCTCACACAGCAGCTGGATCCCAAGAGTGGCACCCAAATGGCAAAGGGAAAACTTCAGAGTCCTGCCTCAGAGGTTACACAGTGTCACTTTCTTCATATTCTATTGACGAAAGCAAAGTCACAGGGCTAACCCAGATCCAGGAAGAGGAGATGAGGAAATGGCAAGGTCTCTTTGCAACAGAGCACGTGGGGAAGAAGCCTTCTTTGAACACATACCCTACCATTCCATGTTCGCGGCCTCTGGGCCCACAGAATGTACCTGCTGCTTTTATTGCTCCCTTCTCCCTACCTCTGCCACACCTCTCAGCTGAAGCCAGTTGAATTGGTTTGTCTCAAGGAGGGTAGGGGGTCTATTTTGTCCACTTAAACTTCGAGAATGACTAGAGGACTGGCCTTGGCCAGAGAGGCTGTGAACTACATTGATCGCTTAACCAAGTACGGTGGTGAGGAAAGGGCAGGCCGAGCAAACAGGTGCAGTAAGCTGGGGACATGGCTCTACCCGCTTCCCCTGACAATAGGAATGAGGAGTTCAAAGCATGTATAGAGCCTTGCCATTCAAGGAATGGTCCCCAGATTAGCCTCACCATGTAGGAGTGCGTTAGAAATGAAGAATCTAAGCACCCAGCCCAGACCCACTTTGAGCTGGATCTGCAGTTTAACTAGATTCCTGGGCGAGGCGTGTGCACACTAAGGTTTGAGAAGCTGGTAGACTCTAGAGCAGTTTCTCACCTTGGCCCCACAGTGGACTCACTCGGGAAATTTTACAAGTCTCAGTGCCCTGGGCACACCCCAGGCCAACCAGATCAGCATCTCAAGGTGGGAGCCTGGCCTTAGAATACTTCATTCCTCACTAGGCCCTTCCCCTGCCGAGTGAGGAAGCCAGGCTCCACACCCTTCCTGGCTTAGGACTCCTCACTGGGCGAGCCCCGCATGGCTCCCCTCGGGAAAGCCGGGAGCCAGGGCAGAGTTTCCAGGGGGGTCCAACCCTCCCTGTCCTCATCAGGAGCTTGTAGACACTAGTTTTCCCAGAGCAGTCTCTGGACCCTGGGGGAAGCACTCCCACATCCCACGCCTACCCCTACGTTTGAAGTCAGGACCCCAAGGGGCAGCTCTCCAAGCAAGTGTGAACAGCAAACAAGTCAGTCTGAACACAAATAAGGCTACTTCCTAACAGGAACCTCAGTTCAGTGCTGAACAAACAGGCAGCCAGACGCCCCCCACCCCGACCCCTAGACCACCAGCTGGTGGCTCCAAGGCCCAGCCTCTGCTCCTGGCCTGGACGTGAGGTTTCCCAGGACTCCAGTGCTCCTTTCCACCCAGTTCTCTCCCCAATCCTGGACTCGGCCTCCCCGGCCTTAGTAGGCGATGGCAAAGGCTTGGTGACAACCCCGGAAGCCCCCTTGTCGAAGAGCCTTAAAACAGCTACAAGGGCACAAGGGAAGGTCTGGGCGGGTAGCCTGAGACAAGTCTGCCCTCTTTTCCCTGCCCAACACCCTTCACGTCTGCCTGTGACTCACACACACCACCACCGCCGCCAAAATGATGACCTCTCTTTCCCTTTCTTCTGAGCACAGAAACTCCTACGTTTGAAGTCAGGACCCCAAGGGGCAGCTCTCCAAGCAAGTGTGAACAGCAAACAAGTCAGTCTGAACACAAATAAGGCTACTTCCTAACAGGAACCTCAGTTCAGTGCTGAACAAACAGGCAGCCAGACGCCCCCCACCCCGACCCCTAGACCACCAGCTGGTGGCTCCAAGGCCCAGCCTCTGCTCCTGGCCTGGACGTGAGGTTTCCCAGGACTCCAGTGCTCCTTTCCACCCAGTTCTCTCCCCAATCCTGGACTCGGCCTCCCCGGCCTTAGTAGGCGATGGCAAAGGCTTGGTGACAACCCCGGAAGCCCCCTTGTCGAAGAGCCTTAAAACAGCTACAAGGGCACAAGGGAAGGTCTGGGCGGGTAGCCTGAGACAAGTCTGCCCTCTTTTCCCTGCCCAACACCCTTCACGTCTGCCTGTGACTCACACACACCACCACCGCCGCCAAAATGATGACCTCTCTTTCCCTTTCTTCTGAGCACAGAAACTGCTTTCTAGGTTGTTCTTTTATCTTCTCCCCCTCCAACTCCATCTGCTTGCAAGACACTTGGAGAGGTCACACACATGATAACCCAACTCCTCTTGGGTTTTTCCATTTCAACAACACCCCTGAGTTTCTGGACCCTCAGACCAGGTTTGCACATGACGATGCAGGCTCACCCTGACAGGCAGTGATTTTTTTAAAAGAACCAGTCCCTCTGTTCACCTCTTCTAGTGGAGTTGCAAGTTCAGTCAGTTATGAGCAGTTGAAACAAGCTGGTCTTTTAAAGGCTTTACTCTGTCTCACACACACACTCTTCTACTATAACGTTATGCCGCATTCACCCCCAAGGGGAGAAAAATAATCCTTCCCCTCTGAAGGACTGTAAGCAGAGAGGAGAAATTAATTAAATTCAATTTCAGGACTTCCCTGGTGGTCCAG
The DNA here is from genome assembly GCA_006408695.1 of Aepyceros melampus. Classification (NCBI taxonomy): domain Eukaryota; kingdom Metazoa; phylum Chordata; class Mammalia; order Artiodactyla; family Bovidae; genus Aepyceros; species Aepyceros melampus. The sequence continues at coordinate 330,054 of SJXQ01011377.1, forward strand.
ACGTTAAGAATCTGCCTGCCAGTGCAGGGGACACACGTTAGATCCCTGGTCTGGGAAGATTCCACATACTGCGGAGCAACTAAGCCCGTGTGCCACAATTACTGAGTCCGCGCTCTGCAGCTACTGAAACTCACAAGCCTAGAGCCTGCGCTCTGCGACGGGAGAAACCACCGCAGTGAAGACTAGCCCCTGCTCATCGCAACTAGAGAAAGTCTGCACACAGCAACAAAGATCGAGCACAGCCACAGATAAAGTTTAAAAAATTAATTTCAGCCATTTAAGTTGACACTTCTTTGTGGAATTTAGAGTCAGATGGACCTGTGTTTGAATTCTTATATTCACTAACTGAAACAAATCTTAGCTCGTCAAGATCCAGTTTCCTCGTCTGTAAAATGTAAATGACAGAAAAACCATGGAGGTGAATAAGATACACACCTTGCACAGGGCCTGTGGTATACACAGGAGTTTGGTAGAGGACCATCCCTCTTCCTTATTCCTTTCTTTAGAAGCTGGAGGGATAAAGGAGAAATAGAATTCAGTTCAGCAAATATGTGGTAGGCGTGGCTGGTGCGTAAAACGACAAAGAAGCTGCTGACCGGGTCTGGGTTATCATGAGGCCACGGTGTGTACAGTGAGCTGGAAACGGAATCCTGGACCAAGTTTTGCCTTTTGTGCAAATCTCTCCCCAGTTAGCGGGCTGGACTCAATGTCCTTCTTTTCAGTACAACAGAGGGCTTTGACTAGCTGGTTGTGAAGATCTCAACAGCTCAGTTGAGGTACTTTAGACCTCAGTTCTAAAGTACTCTCAGTGGGTAGAAAATACACCAGCTCCCTGAATTAGGGCTGTTTGCCCTGGTACTCACACTTCCTCTCTGCTCATTGCTTCTTCCCTCTGCCTTTGCTCATCCCTAAACCTGGGGAGCTCACGTGGGTCCATACTGGCTAGCCCTTCTCTCTTCTCCCAAAGACTTTCTTTCTGCATAGTCTCCCCGTCTTCTTGCCTTAGCAGGCTTTCCTCTCTTTGGAAGTATCTGCAGAAGAAAGCCTCCTCCAAGGAGACTTCCCAGATCTTTGAAGCTATAACTAATCTCTGTCCTTCATACTCACATAGAATCTGCACTTTTAATTTGACAGTTGCATTACTTGCTTTGACAGTTGCATCTCTTAGTTGTGACTCTCCCCTACCATGAGACTGTGAGTTCCCAGTGGGAACAAATGGTAGTCCTCATTTCTTTGTAGCCCTCATAAACCCAGCACATAAAATAGGTCTCAAGCAAATAGATGTTTGTTGACTTCAGTCTAATTAAAGAGCGTAGAATTTCAGAGAAAGTCTTAAAAGCAGCATGCATAAGAAAAAGCTAGGAGACAGTAGGTAACTGCAAAGCGTGATAGCAGTGTGTGCCCTCTCTGTGTCACTGTGCGTTCCTGGGAGAGAGGAACAAACAACTTGTTTGCTCTTGGCCTGTCAGGTGCAAGGGGGTGCAGGAGGGGCGGAGGAGCGGGGAAGCAGGTGTGGGAGGGAGCTGAGGCAGCTGGGCAGGGGTGTGGGGCTTCCCTCGAGATAGCCCTCAGGCTCTCTCTTCCCGTCGGCTGGGCTGAACTTGAGCCCTGACATGTGTGGGCCCTGCTTCTCCGCTGCAATGGCCTCCATATTCCCCAGTTAGCTCCTTTCTTCTGAGTGAAAAAGGCTCCCTTTGAAAAGATGAAAGAGAAAAAGAGATGGAGAAAGAATCTACCATAGAGAAGGTGGAAAAAGAGAAAAGGGACAAAGATTTTCAAGGGTGCTGGAGGAAAGGGCAGCTAAGGGGCCTCCCAACATACCTGTTCCAACTTCCTCAGTCCCCAGTGGCCCTGGGGTCCTGACTAGGGCTCAGAATATTGGTGTGTACTGCGAGGTTTCTTCCCTCAATCCAGAGAAAGAAACTAGTTCTCCACTGCTGTGGTGTGTGCTGCTGCTGCTGCTGTTAGTCACTTCAGTCGTGTTCAACTTTTGCAACCCTATGGCTGTAGCCAGCCAGGCTCCTCTGTCCACGGGATTCTCCAAGCAAGAATCCTGGGGTGGGTTGCCGTGCCCTCCTCCAGGGGATCCTCCCAATCCAGGTATTGAACCCGCATCTCTTACGTCTCCTACATCAGCAGACAGATTCTTTGCCAAATAATGGACACTAGCATAACATTTTGTTAAATTTGAACAAACTCTGTACTTTAGTTAATAATATTGTATTACACGTTCATTTGCTGTTTCTTTTACAGCATAGTATTTCTTTATATTCTCAGAACTGGATTAGAGGTTTCAAGCTTCATTCCAAAAAATTTTTTAAAATATTAAGATAAAATTTCTAGATTTTAGCAATAATACTAGTTGCCAAAATGCATGCAATTATATTAAATTTTTGAGTGAATATAAATTAGAAATCTAGCATTTTATTCATACTAAGTCAAACAAGTGGAATCAAAATGTTATACACTTTTAAGCTGGGCAAAAATTAATGTTTTCTAAAATATATATATAATTATATATATTATACATGTTTTCTAAAATATATATATATTATATTATACAGGAGGCAGTGATCAAGACCATCCCCAAGAAAAAGAAATGTAAAAAGGCAAAATGGTTATGTAAACAGGATTTATAAATAGCTGAGAAAATAAGAGAAGCTAAAGGCAAAGGAGAAAAGGAAAGATATACCTATTTGAACTCAGAGTTCCAAAAAATAGCAAGGAGAGATAAGAAAGCCTTCCTCAGTGATCAGAGCAAAAAATAGAGGAAAACAATAGAATGGGAAAGACTAGAGATCTCTTCAAGAAAGTCAAAGATACCAAGGGAACATTTTATGCAAAGATGGGCACAATAAAAGGACAGAAGTGGTATGCACCTAACAGAAGCAGAAGATATTAAGAAAAGGCAGCAAGAATACACAGAACTATACAAAAAAGATCTTCATGACCCAGATAACCACAATGGTGTGATCACTCACCTAGAGCCAGACATCCTGGAGTGCAAAGTCAGTGGGCCTTAGGACAGCATCACTATGAACAAAGTTAGTGGAGGTGATAGAATTCCAGCTGAGCTATTTCAAGTCCTAAAAGATGATGTTGCTAAAGTGCTACACTCAGTATGCCAGCAAATTGGAAAACTCAGCAGTGGCAACAGGACTGGAAAAGGTCAGTTTTCATTCCAATCCCAAAGAAAGGCAATGCCAAAGAATGCTCAAACTACCGCACAATTGCAATCATCTCACATGCTAGCAAAGTAATGCCCCAAATTCTCCAAGCGAGTTTTCAACAATACGTGAACCAAGGACTTCCAGATGTTCAAGTTGGATTTAGAAAAGGCAGAGGAACCAGAGATCAAATTGCCAACATCCGTCAGATCATCAAAAAAGCAAGAGAGTTCCAGAAAAACATCTTTCTTCTTTATTGACTATGCCAAAGCCTTTGACTGTGTGGATCACAACAAACTGTGGAAAATTCTTCAAAAGATGGGAATACTAGACTACCTTACCTGCCTCCTGAAAAATCTGTATGCAAGTCAAGAAGCAACAGTTAGAACCAGACATGGAACAACGGACTGGCTCCAAATTAGGAAAAGAGTACGTCAAGGTTGTATATTGTCACCCTGTTTATTTAACTTATATGCAGAGTACATCATGAGAAATGCTGGGCTGGATGAAGCACAAGTTAGAATCAAGATTGCCAGGAGAAATATCAATAACCTCAGATATGCAGATGAAACCACCCTTATGACAGAAAGTGAAGAACTAAAGAGCCTCTTGATGAAAGTGAAAGAAGAGAGTGAAAAAAATTGGCTTAAAGCTCAACATTCAGAAAACGAAGATCATGGCATCCGGTCCCATCACTTCATGGGAAATAGATGGGGAAACAGTAGAAACAGTGTCAGACTTTATTTTGGAGGGCTCCAAAATCACTGCAGATGGTGACTGTAGCCAGGAAGTTAAAAGACACTTACTCCTTGGAAGAAAAGTTATGACCAACCTAGATAGTATATTCAAAAGCAGAGACATTACTTTGATGAAACCACCCTTATGACAGAAAGTGAAGAACTAAAGAGCCTCTTGATGAAAGTGAAAGAAGAGAGTGAAAAAAATTGGCTTAAAGCTCAACATTCAGAAAACGAAGATCATGGCATCCAGTCCCATCACTTCATGGGAAATAGATGGAGAAACAGTGGAAACAGTGGCTGACTTTATTTTGAGGGGCTCCAAAATCACTGCAGATGGTGACTGCAGCCATGAAATTAAAAGATGCTTACTCCTTGGAAGGAAAGTTATGACCAACCTAGACAGCATATTAAAAAACAGAGACATTACTTTGTCAACAAAGGTCCACCTAGTCAAGGCTATGGTTTTTTCAGTAATCATGTACGGATGTGAGAATTGGACTATAAAGAAAGCTGAGCACTGAAGAATTGATACTTTTGACCTGTGATGTTGGGAAGACTCTTGAGAGTCCCTTGGATTGCAAGGAGATGCAACCAGTCAATCCCAAAGGAAATCAGTCCTGAATATTCATTAGAAGGACTGGTGCTGAAGCTGAAGCTCCAATACTTTGACCACCTGATGCGAAAAACTGACTCTTTGGTAAAGACCTTGATGCTGGGAAAGATTGAAAGCAAGAGGAGAAGGGGATGACAGAGGATGAGATGGTTGGATGGCATTATGGACTCGATGGACATGAGTTTGTATAAGCTTCAGGAGTTGGTGATGAACAGGGAAGCCTGGCATGCTGCAGTCCATGGAGTTGCAAAGAGTTGGACATGACTAAGCAACTGAAACTGAACTGATATTATACACACTATTTATATATATATATGTATACAAAAGTTTTTCTACTATGCTTGATAAAGGCTTGAGAAAGAACAACAACAAAAAGGAGATGGAGAAATCGGAAAACATAAACTAAGTGAAATAGGAGCATTGACTATAGGAAATAGGAAAAGTGAAACAAACTAGATAAAAGTAGAAGATCATCTTATAGTCCAGCTATTTTTAAACATGGCTGCTCATTAAAAACACATCTGCAGCTTTGGAGAAAGAAAGCAACATCTGAACATGTGTATGTTTCAAAACATTCTGAGAAAATTCTGATATGTATCTGAATTTTAAAAAGTGATTATTGGTTCTTCTCTTAAATGGTGGTTTTAGTGATATAGAATTCTATTATTTTGTATTGGCCAATCAAGATAGAATCGTATTAAGTGACTAATAGTTACATAATCACAATAGTAGAAGACATTTATCAGTTTTCACAATCAATAGCCAGATAAAAGATAATTACAACTGCAAGGTATAATGGAAACATGATTAGCCTAACAATATCAAATAATAACATACAATCTGGGGGGTTAAGTAGAGTGATGCGGTAAGTGGAAGTGCATACATGTACATGTTTTCATCCAACTAGCCGTTTATGTCTTTTGGTTGGTGCATTTAATCCATTTACATTTAAGGTAATTATCAATATGTATGATCCTATTATCATTTTAATTGTTTTGGGCTTATTTTCTGTAGGTCTTTTCCTTCTCCTGTGTTTCCTGCCTAGAGAAGTTCCTTGAGCATTTGTTGTAAAGCTGCTTTGGTGGTGCTGAATTCCCTTAACTTTTGTTGTCTGGAAAGCTTTTGATTTCTCTGTCACATCTGAATGAGAGTCTTGCTGGGTAGAGTATTCTCAATTAAGTTCTTCCCTTTCATCACTTTAAACATATCATGTCATTCCCTTCTGGCTTGTAGAGTTTCTGTTGAGAAATGAACTGATAATCTTATAGGAGTTCCCTTGTATATTGTCATTTTTTCCTTGTTGTTTTTAATATTTTATCTTTGTCTTTAATTTTCATCAGTTTGATTACTGTGTGTCTTGGTGTGTTCCTCCTTGGGTTTATCCTGCCTGGGACTCTGCACTTCCTGGACATCACTGACTATATCTTTCCCATGTTAGGGAAGTTTTTAGCTATTACCTTTTCAAATATTTTCTCAGGTCTTTTCTCTCTCTCTTCTCCTTCTGGGACCCCTACAATGCAAATATTGGTGCGTTTAATGTTGTCTTAGAGGTTTCTTAGGCTGTCTTCTTTTCTTTTCATTCTTTTTTTCTATTCTGCTCTGCGACAGTAATTTCCACCATTCTGCCCTCCAGGTCACTTATCTGTTCTTCTGCCGTAGTTATTTGCTATTGATTCCTTCTAGTGTATTATTCATCTCTGCTTGTTTAGTTCTTGTAGGTCTTTGATAAACATTTCTTGCATCTTTTCAATCTTTGCCTCCATTCTTTTTCTGAGACCCTGAATTATCTTCACTATCATTATTCTGAATCATTTTTCTGGAAGGTTGCCTATCTCCACTTCATTTAGTTGTTTTTCTGGGGTTTTATCTTGTCCGTTCATCTGGGACATAACTTTGTGCTTGTTCATGCTGATTAACTTTCTGTAATGTGGTTTTGTTTTAGTCACTACAGGACTATGGTTTTTTTTTTTTTGCTTCTTCTGTCTACCCACTGATGGAGGAGGCTAAGAGGCTTGTATAAGCCTCGTAAGCTTCTTCTGTTAAAATTAGGAAGTTGATTGTGAAGGAGTAGGATCATGAAAGTTAGGATGGAGACATGTATTGACAGATTCCAGTGAACCTGGGGACCTTGAGTGCCTAAGTTCAGCTGAACCTCTTTCTTCAGTGGCAATGACCCTTCCACCCCAGTAAGGAATCTTCCTTGCCTGTGGGGCCCGTAATGGCCTTCCCTGAAATAGTGGTCTTGATTTTCTCAGGATCTACCTCCACTGCTTATAGGCTTAAGTCCAAACAGACTTAAAGGGTGAAATACAAAGCATGATCCACAAGAAGTTGTGATAAACACCAAAATAATTGCATGACTTTGCCAATTTACATCAACAGAAACCTAGGGAAATGTATAGATATGGCTCCCTAAGGTGCAGAATCAGGATAGAAGGAATATAAAGTCAGATTAGGCTATATTTATTTACTAATGTAGAGATTTCTGATTTAATGTGACAGCTTGAGTGTTTCCACCCATTTGCTCAGTTGGTTGATTGATATCTAGAAGGTAAAAACTTCTTTGGTATACAGTAGAAGAAAATATTCAAAGGTTAAGAAAGATTGGAATGCTACAGTAGATTTATCATATAAGACCTATGAAACTTTGGGCTCTGCTATTTAGAGTATTAGTTCCCCAAAGAGAAATATTTTCCCAGGAGACACAGAAGTGCTTCCATTGAACTATAAATTGAGACTGGCCCTGGCTACTTCGGGCTTCTCTTGCCAGTGAATCAACAAGCAAAGAAGGTTATTGTATTGCCTGGGGTGGTTGTCCTGACAATCAAGGGTGGGGGGTGGGGAGCATCTTAAAATCCATAGCAAAACTTAAAACCCATAGCAAAACTATTACACACTAATACAAGAAGGAGTGCTACTGGCACAGATCAGAAACAAAGATCACCCCATCAGGAGGGAATGTGAAATGGGGAGTGGAAGAGTATTTATAAATACCAGCTAAAACAATACAACCTGTTGCAGGAATAAGGACAAAAATTTTCTTCTTATTTCAATGTAAATATTTTTGTCTTTTAACCAAAATTTTCCTTCCCTTCCAATTCCTCTACTGTGTAAATAAATTTTTAACATTAATTGTTACAGGATGTAATGGGTAGTGTGACTTAGCTAGAAGAGAAGTGAACATCACCAAACTATGAAAACTATGAAGCTGTAGACTTTATATCCTCAGGGGAGAGTTAGAAATGCACCTTTTCCACATGGATACCCAATGGATATGACGCATTTTCATTGTACCGAAATAGGTATATCATGTTAAGCAGAAACACAGTTTTGCTGTCATTTGCTTGCAACCTTTATTTGAAAGTTAAGTCTGGTGAAAACAAGTATTTATGGATGCCGAGTTGTCAAAGGGTGGACAGTGATGGTTTTGTACTTTGTCACCTTAGCTAAGCTGAAAACATACTTCCTAGAATTTCCTTTCCTCTATGGTTCTGAGGTAGGACTGGCCACAGGAGAAATTTCCATGAAAGGTAGAAGTGAAGTAGCTAGGTTTATACTTGGAAGGTAGCTGCACAGTCAGGTGTTACTGCCTCTCAAGCAGAGAGCTGTGGACCTGTTGGTTCGCTTTACTGGTGTAGGGCAGGAGCTGAGTCTGCAGGTTTTAGGTCTCATTGGATCTCCTACTTCAGCTTCTTCAACTCTTGGGCTAGGTACAGTTTTAGCTCTGAGATGAAAGACACCAGATTCAGCTATTGATCTCTTACATCACGGAAGTTGGAGGCTTCAAGGTAGTGAGAGAAGTGAGTTTCAGTTTCTTCTTGTGAGTTTCAGCTCTTCCTCAAAGGTTCCAGTGATTCCATTCCTCTCTACTTCAGGTCCACTTTCATTCCTCACTGCCTACCCTACCTACTTGAAGTCTCAGTACTAGATGCAGAAGCAATATCTGTCCATGAACTGTTTAACTAGTTCCTATAGTATATAAGATCAAATTTTCATGATAAATGCTTTATTCCACACCACCCCTAGTGGATTAGATTTTCTAATCAAATCCTGTTAGCTCTGTGGGTTGTAAATATCTTCTCTCATTTTGTGATTTGTCTTTTTATCTTTGTTTATGGTGTCTTTTATTGTACAGAGTTCTACGTTTGAATGTTTTAAACATTTATTGTGTTTCTTGTATTTAAGGAATTACTTCTTATCCTGAGGTCATAAAACTATGCCTTTTTGAAAAAAGAAATCTTCTTTTTTGTTTTTCCATATTTATAACAAAGGTCCATATCATCAAAGCTATGGTTTTTCCAGTAGTCATGTATGGATGTGAGACTTGGACTATAAAGAAGGCTGAGTGCCAAAGAACAGATGCTTTTGAACTGTGGTGTTGGAGAAGACTCTTGAGAGTCCCTTGGACTATAAAGGGACTGGAGATCAAACCAGCCCATCCTAAAAGAAATCAATCCTGAATATTCATTGGAAGGACTGATGTTGAAGCTGAAGCTCCAATACTCTGGCCACCTTATGCAAAAAACTGACTCATTAGAAAAGACCTTGATTCTGGGAAAGATTGAAGGCATGAGGAGAAGGGGACAACAGAGGATGAAATGGTTGGATGGCATCACCGACTCAACAGACATGAGTTTGAGCAAGCTCCGGGAGAGGTTGCAGGACAGGGAAACCTAGCATGCTGCCATCCATGGGGCTGCAAGGAGTAAGACATGACTGAGCGACTGAGCAACAACAAAAATGATAAATAGACACTACAACATTGGATATACATGTCTTATTCTTGACTTTAATTAGGGCTGCTTCTGAAGTTTCATTTTTAAATATAATTCTTGCTGTAGGTTTTTAATGACCATCCTTTACCTTTAGTTCAGTAAAGTGTATAATTTTTAAATGAATGAGTGTTGAATTTTATAAAATTTTTTTCTATGTCTATTAAGATCATTATATTTTTCTTCAATCTAGTTTTGTAGACTACTACTTGGATATCTACCTTTCACCCTGAAGTTTACTAAAAATGTCATTTTTTAAATGATTGTAGAATGTTATTAAATATTCTTCTGCATCTAGTTAAAGTATCACATTTTTTCTTTATTTTGTAAATATGGTGTACACCTTAATAGATTTTATGATGTTTTCTTACACTCCCAGGACAAACCGTACTTGATCATGATCATTATTATATAAACTGCCAAATTTGATTTCCTAACATTTTATTTAACAATTCAGCACCTTAGGATCATAAGAATAATTGGTTTAAAATTTTTTTGTCTCACAGTATATTATTTTCTGGTTTGGACATCAAGGTTATGCTAGCCTCCAAAATGATCTGGGTAGCTTGCCCTTTTTTCAACTGTGAAACAGTATAAAACCAGGATTTCTTAAACTGTTGGGACTGGATGTGGGAGGTTGAAAGAAAAAATGATTTGTAAAATTTTGATTACCAATTGAACAGTTAGTGGCATATTGTTTTCTATTTTTTCTGAAGTCAATTTTAACAATTTATGTATTTCTGGAAGATGATCTGTTTTCTATAATGTTTCAAATGTATTGACAATTCATGATAATCCCTAACAATAAGATGATCTCTATTTCTAGCTTTGTTCTGCCATCATTTCCAATAATTCTTATTTTGTCTTTTCTCTTTTTACTCTTGATCAATTTGATAGTGTTTTGTTTATTCTATTTTCTTTTTCAAAGAACCATTTTGGATTTTATTGGTTGTCTCAACTGTACCATTGTTTTATATGCTGCTGCTTCTGCTAAGTCTGACTCTGTGCGACCCCATAGACAGCAGCCCACCAGGCTCCTCCGTCCCTGGAATTCTCCAGGCAAGAACACTGGAGTGGGTTGCCATTTCCTTCTCCAATGCATGAAAGTGAAAAGTGAAAGTGAAGTCATTCAATCGTGTCCGACTCTTTGTGACCCCCGTGGACTGCAGCCCACCAGGCTCCTCTGTCCATGGGATTCTCCAGGCAAGAGTACTGGAGTGGGGTGCCATTGCCTTCTCTATCTGCCCCTATATGTTCTGTGAATTGGCATTTAGATCTAAAGACTTCATCAGATTCATGTTTGACATTTTTTTGACAAGAAAACTTCATACATAAAGTTGCATACCTTCACCAGTAGGCACATAACTTCTAGTTGTTTTTCTGATTGTGATGTTAGAGGCCACTGATGATTCTTGCCATTATGATTAATGCTAATTTCTGTCCCACCACTTTAGTTGTCTAAAACAATTTTTTTTCTAGTAAATTCTTCAGACAGATTCTGGGAACAATATTCTCTCTCTTTCTCTTTTTAGCTCTTCACGAAAACATCTTAATAGTTAGGAAAGCTATCCTGGCCTTTTCTCCTGTTCTGGAATAAACACTCATCTCACTTAAATATAGGCTAAGAGTTCTGTCTTTTATATTGCAATGTGACTGCTTCTCTATTTGGACTTTTTTCTGCTATCTTTTTTTGTATTTTCTGTTTAGCATTCTTTTTAAAATTTCTGTTTGACACCTTTCCTACCTTCTAGAGAACTGATAAAATTTTCCATATACATCCTGCCCCCTTTTAAAAACCCTTTACTGGTTTGGAAGATATGCATTGCATTTCTATTCTTTTATTCTTTGCCCTTAAGTGTTAATATACATTCTTAACTGTTATTTTTGTCTACTAATATGTAAAATTAGCCAATATCTTATATTTTTCTCCTGAACAGGACAATGACGTTAAGAGGCCCATTGCATAATGCATTCAATCTTATTTTGCTGTGTGAAGCTTTAGCTTTTTTAATTAAAAAAGGTTCTTTTTAACAATAAACAGTTGCTAATTAATCATCTTCCATATTTTTCTTATACCTGTACCTCTTGGGTTTTTTTCCTTGCTAAACTACTCTTTAAATAGGTTTTGTAAGGAATGGCCTTTGGGTTGCAAACTTTCTTGGCCTTTGTGTGTCTGAAAATGTTTTCATTTTTACCTCTTTCTTGAATGATAGTTTCAATGGATATAAATTTTATGTAGACAGTTAATGTCTCTTAGTACTTTAAAGAGCTACCTCATTGGTTTTTTTTCCCATTTCTTAAAAAATTGTGATAAAATGTGCAAAGAATTACCATCTTAACCAATTGTAAGTGTGCATTTAGTAGTATTAAGCACCTTTACATTGTTCTATAACCATCACAACCATCCATCCCCATAATTCTTTTCATCGTGTATACTGAAACTCTATACCCACTAAATAATAATTTCCTGTAGTCCCCTCCACCTAGTCCCTAGCAACCACCATTATATTTTCTGTCTTTATGATTTTGACTACTCTGCTGTATGTAAGTGGAATCATACAGTATCTGTTTTATTGTGATAGGCTTACTGCTTAGCACGAGGTCCTCAAGTTTTATCCATATTGCCGAATTTTCTTTCACTGAAGAGACATAGCCAAAATGGTGGAGTAGGAAGACCCTGAGCTCACCTCCTGTCACCAGCACACGGAATTTACAACTACTTACAGAGCAACTATCTATGAGGACAACCTGAAGACCAGCAGAAAAGATTTTTCTACAACTAAAGATATAAAACCCGGAGAAGGAAATGGCAACCCACTCCAGTATTCTTGCCTGGAGAATCCCATGCACAGAGGAGCCTGGCGGGCTACAGTCCATGGGGTCACAAGAGTCAGACACAACTTAGTGACTAAACCACCACTACCAAAGATATAAAGAAGGACCCACAAGACAGGTAGGAGGGGCAGAGACCTGGTATGGTCAAGACCCCCATCCCTGGATAGGAAATGCCAAAACAGGAGGCTAATCACAACAGTAGAGATTCTTCCCAAGAAGTGAGGGGTCTGAGCCCAACATTGAGGCCCCCAGGCTGGGGGTTCTGTACCAGAAGATGAGCCCCAGAACATCTGGCTTTGAAGGCTTGCATATGGGAGAGCCAGCAACAGTAGAAAACAGAGACTCTGTTCTTAGAGGGCACACCAAAATATTATATAGCCTGAGATCCAACACAATGGCAAAAATTTGTATGAGCTTGGGTCAGACCTACTTTCTGATCCTGGGAAAACCTCCCAGGAAGCAGGAAGCTACTGGTAGTCCCTTAGGGGCCGCCATTTGGGGGAGATCATTCTACCAGGACACTGGTGTTGCAAAATACAATTTTGGAACCCCCTTCTAGTTTATAATGCTAGGAGCAGGTCAGAACCAGTTCCAAGACCCTCAGGGCTGAGCAGCCATACATGCAAGGACCCAGCCCTGCCTGAAAAATGGCTCAGCACCAGCCTTCCCAGGACCTGGTTCCACCTACCAGTGGCCAGCAACCACTGCCCAAGGTAGGGACCTGGCAGCCAATTGGTCTGGGGGCCAACCTCGCTCACAAGCATGCCCATGGTAGTCAGCCTCACCACAACAGAAAGGCCCATGAAGCCTGCTTAGGAGGCACTCTGACAGAGGGGAGTGTACTACTGGGCCCCACAGGATGTCATCTGCATAAGATCACTTTTCCAAGATTAGGAAATGTAACCAACCTACCTAACACATAGAAATAAACATGGAGAAGCAGTAAAATGAGGAGATAGAAGAATATGTTGTGAACAAAGAAGCCACACAAAACTCCAGAAGAAGAACTAAGTGAAGTCTACTTATCTCCAGATAAGCAATCTACCCAATAAAGAGTTCAAGCTACTGATCATAAAAGATGCTCAACAAACTGAGGAAAAGAGTAGATGAACCATGGGAAGTTTAATAAGGCATCAGAAATTTACAAAGAAGGATGAAAGAGATTTGAAGGTAATTACTGAAGTGAAATTGTTACAGGTCATCAAGCTAAGAATTTTGATTTGGGGGGAATAATTCTGGATTATCTGGATGGACCGAGTGTAATCACAAGTGTCCTTATAAGAAGAAAGCAAGGGCTTCCCTAGTGAAGAATCCACCTGCCAATGCAGGATTCACAGGTTCCATCCTTGGTCCAGAAAGACCCTACCTGCTGCCCCAAGTCCACATGCCACAGCTAATGAGCCTGTGCTCTAGAGCCCACAAGCCGCAGCTACTGACGGCCACGTGCCCTGGAGCCCATAATCTACAATGAGAGACTCACCGCAGCTAGAGGGTAGCCCCTACTCCCCGAAACTAGAGAAAAGCCCGCACAGCAACGAATATCCAGCACAGCCAGAAAAAGAAGAACGCAAGCAAGAATGTCAGAAAAAGGGAGGAAGATTTAAAGATGTTATGCTCCTGCACTTGAGGGAGAAAGAGGCTAAGAACAAAGACATACTAGCAGCCTCTAGCAGCTTGAGAAAAGTAAGAGAACAGATTAAATAAGAAATGACTAGCAAGGAAACAGATTCTTCCCTTGGAGATTTCAGAGGGGAGACAACCCTGTCAACATCTTGAATTAGTCCTAAGAGATCTGGTTTTTACTTCTGACAACTAGAACTATAATATAATAAATCTGTGCTGCTTTATACAAAAAAAAAGAAGAAGAAGGAATCGACAGTAGATTAGATGATACAGAGAAACACTGAATTAGAAAACAGAGTATTGGAAATCACCCAGGTTGGACAGAAAAAAATTTTAATGAGGACAGTTTAAGAGACTTCTGGAACAATATCAAACATGCTAATATTCACATTCCAGAGGCCCAGAAGGAAAAGAGAGAGAAGAGTGGGGTGGCACAAAGAACTTACTCAAAGAATTAATAAGTGAAAACTTCCCTAACCTGGGAAAAGAAGCACATGCAGGTTCAAAAATCAGAGTCCCAAATAAGATGAACCCAAAGAAGTCCACACCAAGACATGCTGCAATTAAAATGGCAAAAATGAAGGCTATATTTAGGCATAAATATAATTAGCTATAAAGATATTTAAAAGCAGCAAGAGAAAAGCATTAGTTACATACACTTATGACTCACACAAAAAGAAAGAAATTCAAATATAACACTAAAGATAGTCATCGAATCAAAAGGGATGAGAGCAAAAGAAAAAGGAACAAAGAAGAACTATAAAACAACCAGGAAACAATTAAAATGGCAACAAGGGCCTATCTATCAATAATCACAAAAGCATATCTTCATGGCTTCAGATAGGCAAAAAGGTTTCTCTTGAAGGATACAAAAGCAATTGTTAAGCTTTATTACAATTAGTTATCTTGTTCATTAAAAGAAAATATTAAAAGAACGAGAAGGCAGGCCACAGAGTGGAAGAAGATATTAATATTTGCATCATATATACTATAATAAAAGGCTTGATCCCAAATATCTATCTCTATCCATAACTACTCTAACAAATTAATAAGAAGAAGATAGTAGCCCAATGGAAAAATAAGGAAACCACTGGAACAAGGGCTTCACACAAAAGGGGATATCCAAATGACTGATATCCAAAAGCTCAACCTAAAGAGTTTTCAGGGAAATAAATGTAAATTAAAATATGTTTTTCTGACCACACCAGAATCCAACATGAAGACAGGCACAAGCTTTGTTCTGCTGGCTTTCATCGTCATGGGGCTGGAGGTGTCCTGGGCTCAGAAGTCTCCTGTCAAACGACGACAGAGACCTGGATTCTGCCCAGAGGTGCCCAAAGGTACTCTGGGAGCTTGTGCTAAAATGTGCTCAGGAGATGATTCCTGTCCCAGGGGAATGAAATGCTGCAGCAATGGGTGTGTTCATTCCTGCACAACTCCTGTCTTCCAAAAGGGTGGCTCTGGTGGCCACGGGAAAGTTGGACAGAAGGTTTATTGAGCACGCCTGGAGACCAGCCCCAGAAGATTTCTCACGAATCCATGAATTCGATGCTTGTCATAACTACAAGACTTTCACATCCATTCCCGACTCTTTTCTATACCTGGAATTATAGCCCTGGAAGATGAAGGTCTAAAATGGTGGGATAACTGCTTTCTAAAGAGCCTGTGTGGAAAATAAAATAAATCTGTAGCATTAAAAAAAAAAAAAAAAAGGTCACATAGCTAGGGGATTTGAACCTAGGCAGTCTATTAACCTTAAAGAGGAGAGTGAAAAAGTTGGCTTAAAGCTCAACATTCAGAAAACGAAGATCATGGCATCCGGTCCCATCACTTCATGGGAAATAGATGGGGAAACAGTAGAAACAGTGTCAGACTTTACTTTTGGGGGCTCCAAAATCATGCAGATGGTGATTGCAGCCATGAAAGTAAAAGACGCTTACTCCTTGGAAGAAAAGTTATGACCAACCTAGATAGCATATTCAAAAGCAGAGACATTACTTTGCCGACTAAGGTCCATCTAGTCAAGGCTATGGTTTTTCCTGTGGTCGTGTATGGATATGAGAGTTGGACTGTGAAGAAGGCTGAGTGCAGAAGAATTGATGCTTTTGAACTGTGGTGTTGGAGAAGACTCTTGAGAGCCCCTTGGACTGCAAGGAGATCCAACCAGTCCATTCTGAAGGAGATTAGCCCTGGTATTTCTTTGGAAGGAATGATGCTAAAGCTGAAACTCCAGTACTTTGGCCACCTCATGCGAAGAGTTGACTCATTGGAAAAGACTCTGATGCTGGGAGGGATTGGGGGCAGGAGGAGAAGGGGATGACAGAGGATGAGATGGCTGGATGGCGTCACTGACTCCATGGACATGAGTCTGAGTGAACTCTGGGAGTTGGTGATGGACAAGGAGGCCTGGCGTGCTGTGATTCATGGGGTCGCAAAGAGTCGGACATGACTGAGTGACTGAACTGAACTGAACTGCTCTATTTACTCATATGTAAACTAGGGATATTAATGTCTATATACTCATGAACTTACAGTTTGAAGAGAACTAAGTTAAACAATAGAAAACAGATAACAATGTACTGAAATACAGTGAATTATGTATGGAAAACCCAGACCTAGAGACACAGTGACCATACTTTTTACCTAAAAATCAGCACAGACTTAACAAAGTTTTCATACATCTTCTATTTTACAAGTTTTTTCTTGTTCTTTGTCAACTCCCCCTGATTCCAGGGTGCATGCTGTTATTGTAAATAGCTTCTCTCCTCCCACAATAGCTATCATGTAGTTAAAAACTCAATCTCACTCAACTCTTGTAAGAATCTCATTAGGTAAGTATTATTTTCTCACTTAAGAGATCATTCCCATTTTATAAGAAAATGAGGTTTAGAGTGAATAGACCACTTATCTGAAGTTACAGTCAGTGACAAAGTTGGGATTTGAGGCCAGGTTTGTCCAACTCCAAAATCCACATTTTCCATCATCTTGCTTCGTGGTTCCCCAACCACCTAAGTAGCTATCATTGTAGGCTCCCCCAAAACAGTGTCTGTATCCCTCCTCATAAGGCCTGCTTTTGGTACTTTAGCACTGCAGTCTGAGTGGTCCTGGGGATAGGGGCAACACAGACTCTACCTCTTGGAGGAAAAGCTCCTCAAAAAGAAACACATTGAAGGGGACTTTCCTGATGGTCCAGTGGCTAAGACTGGAGCTCGAGTGCCGGAAGCAGGAGTTCCATCCCTTGTCGGGGAACTAGACCCAGTGCAGCCAGTTTTTTTTTTTTTAAAGAAAGAAACATGTTGAGAAATGAAATAGCATATGTAAGATTTGAAAGTTATGGCATCCAGAACTTTCCAACTTCCAGTGGATCTGACCTCACCGGAAGAGAGAGTCGTTCCTGCCCAGGCCCCTTCCCTGGGGCTCTCATTGCTGTACCCTCATTTCTGACCCTGCATTCTCTGGCCACAGCACAGGAGACCTATACCTGGGGTCAGATGGGACACCTGTTCTTCGTTTTTCCCACAATCTCATGTTGCAGACTGCCTGGGGTGGGGGCGGGCTGGGGGTGTTGTTCAGAAGGCAGAGCCAGTATTTGCTGAAGTGGAAAGTGGGGAGGGACAGGAACCCAGCAAGATTTCCTCCAGCCCTTACTTAGCAGAGCAGACAGGGCATATTGGTGTTCCAAAGAGCTAATACCTATGGACAATGCCCCTGAACTGCACCTCGACCTGCTAGAGTGGTTTCGGATGTTAGGCATTGATTTGAGGAGGCAGAATACCATGGGAGCCTAGAAGGCAGGAATTCCTCCCAGTGCTACAATCACTGCATAGTGCTCACTGGCCAATTCTAAATGGTACGTGCAGTAACTCTTGTGTGCCTACACAGCAACTCCATAAGGTACCTACTATTAGTATCCATTTTACAGAGGAAGACATTGAAACAGTAATTGCAACTTACCCAAGGACATCAGTAAACACCAATTATCCAACTCTAAAAGGGAGATGCATATGCCTGCCTTACACCTTACATAAGGCAGGTTTTGTAGGACACCAACTCCCATGCATTTGTAATAAATTCGTATTTATAACCTTTCCTTTTTTGGGGGGGGGTGAGATACGGGAAAGATTTTTCCAGTGGGGCTTAAGTAATGCGTGAGTGCAGAAAGTCCCTGGAAAGACACAAAAGAAATCGATAACTACAGCGGTGTCTCCAGGCAAGAAAAGGTGGGAATTTTACTTTTCAGTGTTTAAACAAAGTATTTCAATTATTATATTTCTTTATTTAAGGGCGTGCACAGTCATAGGTGAATGTGGCCAGGGCTTTCAAAGACAGTGAGCGCATGAGCCAAAACCTAAAGTCGCGGCACTACAGGGTGGCTCGCCTGGGGTCACCAGCAAGCTAGAGTGAGTTTAGGGTCCTTTTCCCTACTGCACAGGCTGGGGATATTTTTTCGAGGAAGGAGGAAGGGCGCTAAGGCGCCCGGGGCTTTGGAACATCGCGGGGGTCCTGCCCGCGGGAGGTGGCGCCCACCTGGGCGATAGGAAGGAAAGGCCCGGCCAGCCCGGCCCCGCCCTGTCCAATTTAAGAGCCGCGGGAGACAGCTGTGACCGTTCCCGGCCAACAAGGCTCGCTCCCTTATTTAAAGCAGGTGTCCTCCCGCGCCTCCCGCGCTGCCCACAGCCCAGAGGCCCCAGCTCCCCTTCTTGGGCCCTTCCGAGCAAGGGCCGCGCCATGCCCAGCCCCGGGCCGCGGGACTGCCGGCCGCTCCCTCTTTCGGGCGCCGGGGTCCAGCCCCAGCGCTCCAGCCGCTCTCTAGGGCCCGCGTCCCCCGCCCTGCCGCCTGGCTCTGCAAATCCAGGCCCACCCCGCGCGCCCGGACGCCTCGCGTCCTCCTTTTCCGTTGAGGCCATCCTGGCCAGACCTGACCCCCGCGCGCCTACCACCTCCCCGCTGTCAGTCTCCGCTGGC
>SJXQ01011377.1:348999-395785 GCA_006408695.1 Aepyceros melampus
GTGCCCGCCGACGCGGCTGCCCGCCTGCCTGAGCGCGGGGCTGCACCAGCCGTGCCCCCAGCCCCCTGCGCTGCGGCCCCTCGCCTCCCACTTCTGCGGCCTCCAGGGTCTCAGCGTCACAGGTACGAGGGAGCGGACGGCTGCCACGGTGGGCACAGGATAGAGGAGAATTCCTGAGTTTGAGAGCCACGCGTGGTTGGAGTGGATGTCAAGTTTAT
Organism: Aepyceros melampus; assembly: GCA_006408695.1. Taxonomy (NCBI): domain Eukaryota; kingdom Metazoa; phylum Chordata; class Mammalia; order Artiodactyla; family Bovidae; genus Aepyceros; species Aepyceros melampus. Next base: position 349,218 of record SJXQ01011377.1, read on the forward strand.
GACTCTTGACCCTGCAGGTGATACCGGGCGGAGAGAGGGACCCAGACCGGGTGGGAGACTATCCGGCCCGCTGCTGAGGTGGGGAAAGGTGTGTGTCGGGGGTGGCTGGGTACGTGTGCAGAGAGGAAGGTGAGGGCAGGCCCTAGAGCGGCTCGGACAACCAGGATCAGCGCAGGGCTGCAGGCAGCCAGGCCCCTCCCTGGACTAGGGAGTGGGAGAGGCCCTTGCTCCCCGCCACACCGGCTTTACACAACGCTTGGTGGAGCAGGCTTTTCCCCAGCGCGGCCAACTCAGCCAGAAAGCAGCTGCTACTGGTACCCCTCAGCGAGAGCGAGGAGCTGTTGGGTGTTAGCCGACCGGGTTACAGCCTCCACTGCTCACCTCTGTGTGAGCTTAGCTTCCGCACTTTACTGCTTGGCGCCAGGTTCCTTCAGCTCTTAGAATGGTTCCCTGGGGCTCTGGGCCCTGGAGCACAGTCACTTAAATCCCCATGAGACTTTAACCATTGGGGTAATTTTCTCTTCTATTATTAACATCCACCTATATGAGTTTTTACCATTTTTGGCTATCTGGTTCATGCATCCCCATAGCTCCCATGAGGGAAAACAAGAGCAAATTTAGTGCAAGCCTTAACAACCCAAACCAAGATCCTGGTAAGACAATCTTTCTTGGGTTCCCCTCACCCTGTGTCTCCTCACCTCCCTTCAGTTGGGCATTCCTCCCACCCATGTGAGAGAGAAACCCTGGTCTCCCAAACACTATCCAAATTCTTGCTACATAATGAGAGCCACCTCTGGTGGCTCAGATGGCAAAGAATCTGCCTGCTATGCGGGAGATGCCAGTTCGATCCCTGAATTGGGACAGATCCCCTGGAGAAGAGCATGGCAACACACTCCAGTATTCTTGCCTGGAGAATTCCATGGACAGAGGAGCCTGGTGGGTTACAGACCATAGGGTTGCAAAGAGTTGGACATGACTGAGCGATTAACACTTTCACTTTCATGAGAGCCACAGCCCTCACTCCAGGCCAACTTTTTTTTCGGTCCCCACACACCTGAGGTCTGAATTATAACTTTCTACTCTGTATTACTGTTGTCTCATTTTCAAGTTAGTTTTTTAAATATATATATTGATTGATTGATTGATTTGGCTGTGCTAGGTCTTAGTTGAGGCAGGTGGGATATTTTCGTTTCCTCATGGAATCTAGTTCCCTGACCAGAGATTGAACCCAGACCCTCTGCACCGTGAGCACCAAGTCTTAGCTACTGGACCACCAGGGAAACACCTCGCTGGTTTTTGCATGGGTATTACAGCCACAAAACAAACTTCGAAATGTTAACTATAAAGTTATAGTATGGAGAAGAGTTTACCGTTCCTTTCCCCTAGCCACCTGGTTCTCCGCACCCCACAGGCAGCCAGACACCAGTTTCTTTATTCTTCCAGTGCATTTAATACTATTTAATACTTGGACACACGTGTGTGTATGTGTTAGACGCTTAGTCGTGTCTGACTCTTTGTGACTCCATGGACTGTAGCCCGCCAGGCTCCTCTGTCCATGGAATTCTCCAGACAAGAATACTGGAGTGGGTTGCTGTGTCCTTCTCCAGTGGATCTTCCCTACCCAGGGATTGAACCTGGATATCTGCATTGCAGGCAGATTCTATACTGTCTGAGCTCACACACGTGTATTTGTGAAAATACATGCATATATATATATACACACACATGCATTATTCTAACCCCCCCATACTAGACACACTGCTCTGTACCTTACTCTTTTTATTTGACCATGTATCAGAGACTTTTCCTTATAAGTCCACACAGAGCTTCTGTATGCCACATAATGGTCCATTGCAAGAATATACCATATTTTAAATCTGGCTCCATTGATGATTCTTATATTTTGCTATTAATGCTTATGTAAGCCAGCTGGGCCCAGTGGCTGGGGTCTTAGGCAGCCAGACCTCACTCCCTTCACTGGGGCAGTTTTGTCTGCTAGCCCTGGAGCTCCTCCCCAAGGTTAGTGGGAGCTGAGGAGTCTTAGCACTGCATTGCCAGAACTCTGGAACACTTCCTCCAAGCTAGCCCAATGGCTTACTTCCTTACTCTGGAGTTATGAGTCAGGTACTGCCCCTGGTAGACCAATCTGCATCTCCGCTGGCCCACGGCTCTATGAGCTGAATAGCACCCTTATGTGCATTAGAAAACGGCACCACCTAACTTCATGCAAACACAACACCTTGTCAAGGAGGAAGAACAGGCTTGCAAAGAGCAGGCAGAATTTCAGACTCCACTTACCCTCTCAGCTGGGTACCAGTGTTCAGGATACAAGCTGTACATAGTACCCTATTCAAGTGTCACCTTAGTGAGGTGGCTACCCTTTCCAAAGATGTTCATACAAACTCTTCCACCTACCCACACACACACACACACACACACACACACACACACTTACCCTGTCCTTCCCTGCTTTATTCTTCTTATTAGTACTAATCACTTTCTGACATACTCAATATTTTACTTATTTGCCTTTTTTTTTTTTTTTTTTGCTGTTAGAGATTCTCTGTTTTGTCCTGGAACCATGCCTGAATCATAGTACACATTCAAAAATTTGGATGAACAAAAAAGATGAACCTTCACTCTTTGTTCAAAAGGGGGTCCCTTCTCTGCTCATCTCATAGGGTTTTCCTGAAGTAGCCAAGGAAAGGAGAGATGGAGGTTTGGCAGCGCCTCTTAGGGCCAGAGATTATGCCACTAACCTGACTAATGGAGGCCAAAGCAGTCTCACAACACTGTCCCTTCTTTTAAAAAAATTTTTTGTTTTAAATTTTCTATTGGGGTATAGCCATTTAACAATGTTGTGATAGTTTCAGGTGAACAGCAAAAGGATTCAGCCATACATAAACATATATATCCCTTCTTCCCAAGACTCCCCTCCCATCCAGGCTGCCACATAACATTTAGCAGAGTTCCATGTCCTTCTTTTTCATTTGTTTTGTTTCGCGCAGTCTCTTCCCACCCTACCTTCTTGCTGTGTTGTTACCTGGCCAAGGGTAAGACAGGGCAGTGGAGCTGTGAGTTTGTTCTCTCTCCTCCAAGATGACAGGGTAGGGGGTTACAGCTAACCTTTCCTCCTGCTAATTGTTCTTCAGGCTTGGAGCTGGTTCACCGCCTAGGCCTCTGGGATCCCCAAGACTGGGCCCAAGCTCAGGACCTTCAGGACACTGAGAGATCCCAAAAGAGGATTCGAACCATGTTTAACTTGGAGCAGCTGGAAGAATTGGAGAAAGTGTTTGCAAAACAGCACAATATAGTGGGGAAGAAGAGAGCCCAGCTGGCAGCCCAGCTCAAGCTTACAGAGAACCGGTGAGAGCAGGGACTCCTGTGGGGCTCGGGCTGGGAGGAATTTATGGGCCTCTTTCTCTGTGCCAGGCTGATAGGGGATATGGGCCCTAACCACTGACACACTCCCTTCTCTATATGATGAGAAAAATAGTCCTATTTGAAATCACATTATGGAAATAACACGTGTTAATCTAGAACTTTTAATATAATGTTTCCATGCTAAATAAGGAGCTGACAGTGAAATTAAGTTGGTATTCAAGAGACTAAATATTAAAAATAATAAACATTCTCTTGACCCCATATTCCTGTCTGGCTACTGAATTATAGCTGCCCTTTTCACAGGCAAATTTCTCAAGAACTGGCTATGTTCTCTCCATGTCCTCACCTCCCGTCTACTCCTTAATTCACTGCAGTGTGAATTCTTTCATTCTGCCATTTCACTGAACCTTCTCATCAAGGTCTCTAATGACCTCCATGTTGCCAAAGCCACCATATGCTTTCTTCCCTCATCTTACCCCACCACTCAGTACAATGAACCACTCCTTCTGTTTTGAAACCCACAGTTCTCTTGGCTTCCAGACACCACACTCTCTTGGTTTTTCTCCCAGCTCTCTAGTCCCTTCTTCTCAGTTCCTTTGTAGGCAACTCTTCTCTTTGTGGCCTCAAATTTTCCTCCCTAGATGATTTAATCTATCCCCATGGGTTTTAAATACCATTTGTAAGCCAGTGACTCCCTACTTTGTATCTGCCGCCCACCCCTCTTTTCTGACTTGTGCATCTACCTACCTTCCTGGGGCCTCCACTTGGGTGTCTTGTGGGTAGCCATTTCAAACTTAACAAGTCAAAACCTCAATTCTTCATTTCCACCCCCAAATCTCTCCCTTTCCCCACACATGGTATCATTGTCCACCCAGCTGCTCAAGAATCTACTTCAGATACTTACATCTGAGTATCTAAGATACTCAGTCATCTTAGATTCCTTTTTCTCTCCCAATTCCAATTCATCAGCCAGCCTTTTCACCTCTACCTCCGAAATACAACTGAATCACTTCATTTTCCTCCATTGCCACCAGCTTCAAATGGGGCCGTTCTTCTCATGATCCAGGGGAGTGTGCAACCCCAACTATTGCTGGGTCGCTGCAACGGTCTCCCCAGCTGTCTCCTCAAATCTGCTTATATCCATTCTTCACCCACTACCAGATTTGCAATGTACTTGATGTAAATAGGACTATATCACATCCCACTAGAAAGTGACATTTCTAATCCATGGCCTTCACAGTTGGGTGATCTGGTCCCCACTGACCTCTTCCACTTTCTCTTCCTTTGCTTTCCCCTTTCTCAGATGTGTCTGCCATGCTTTCTTCCTTTCTGATCCTCAGACACTCCAAGCTTGATTCCCCTGCCCTGGCTTGCTTTTCTCTGTCCCCATCAGGCAGGCCTCTCATCCTCTGAGCCTCAGCTTAAGTGCTGGTTCTTTAGGGAGGCTTAAACTCCTATCTGTACCCTCATTTGTGTTTATATATTTGTTTCCATTTGTTTTTAGTCTCCCTCCACTAGACTGTGAGCTCCGTGAGGGCAGAGCTCATTCTTCACTGTGATCACCGTCACCTGGGAAGGGCCAGCACTGCCTCAGATGTGGATGTTTAAAGTGAAACCAATACACAGATGCTCAGTCGTGTCTGACTCTTTGCAGTCCCATGGACTGTAGCCCGCCAGGCTCCTCTGTTCATGGGGTTTTTCCCGGCAAGAATACTGGAGTGGGTTACATTTCCTTCTCCAGAGTTCAGATCAGGAGCTCAGTAAATACTTGGGTGAATGAGTGGTACCGGAATTGGAGGGAAGGGTGTGCTTCCCTTAGAATGAAGAGTGAATTTTCAGAGAGGAGTGGGCACTGTGGGAATGGGGGATACAGTGGGAACTGTTAGTCACATTCTGGTCTCTTCTCACTGCCTTGATTATAGGTGAGGGTCTGGTTCCAAAACCGAAGGGTCAAGTATCAGAAGCAGCAAAAGCTGAAATTGCCAGCTGCATCTGCCATGGCTGCCTCCCCAGATGAGCCCTCCACAGCTCTGACACTAGCATCCAGAGAGAAGACGCTGAGTCAGGAATGGACAGCTGAGGACTGCAACAAAGGCTCAGTCCAGGCTGGGCTAGTTCTTCCTGGAAGCACCATCGGACCTCCTTGTTCCAATTCTTAATGAAGACCTTGTCAGGTCAAAGGGCACCAGGAGAATCTGAACTGTAAAGCAGGAGCTCTCTTTTTCTGTATCGACCCCTGGGAGCTGTAATAATGCAAATAGTCACAGATACAGACTTTGGCCTTCAGCTATGTCCTTGGCCCAGTTACTGAATTTCTGAAGTTTTTTCCCTCCACCCTGTAGAATGGGTATGTTGATAACTTTGACCTCCCAGGGCTGAGATGATGTCTGTAAAACACTTAAGAGTGTGCCAGGCTCAGCACTAAGTGTGCAGTAACTACTAAGGCTTATAGGTCTCCTTCACCTGTGGGAGTAATACCTCAGACTCGGCCTCTCCAGAGAGTAATCTTTGCCTGACCTGGCTGTAGAGGAGAGAGGGCCTCCTTGAATCAGCATCTGGGCAATGCAGACTCTTCCCTATTGGAAATGGTGGAATTGAAAGCAAAGAAGAATGGGTAGACCATTTAGCCCACTTCCTCTCACAGAATTTCCTGAAGTTTTTTAGTTTTGTCTGAACTGCTACCACTCATAGAAGGAACTCAGGCCCAGCTGCCCCCTTGGAGCAGACATGATATCCTGAACACCATCTTTTTCCCTCTAGCTACTTGACTTGGCCCCCTCGCCAGCTTTATATCGAGTAGAGAGATTTAACTGTGCTTTTGCCAAAACTGGCATTTTGCCATAAACTCTGCTGTTCTATTACTCCAACCCCGTCACAACCAGTTCTCATGGCTTCCATTCCTTCCCGGGAACCACTCCGTTTCTCTCCAATGAGTGTATATTATAGCCTCCCCTTGTGAAGTCCGCCACCAACATTTCCAGAGCTAATTTCTCTAGCACTTCACATTTCCTGGCGGGCCCCTGTTGAGGGTATTCCCTTAGTATACAAATGACTTCTGGGTGTTGAGATGAGCCGGTGGAAGGTGTGCCCTGCCACCTGGTGGTGAGAGAAGGCACGGTCCACGCTGCTCTTTTGAGTTCTTGAGGGAGGGAGAAAAGGTAGGGAGCAGCGGTCCTTGGAAAACTATCTGTCCCTGAGGCAGTGGACCACTGTCTCGAGGATACCAGGCTGCAGCTGGAGGGAGGGGGGAGTCCACGGTCCAGCTTCAAGAACCTTCTGTTCCTGTCTTCCAGGAAATCCTTCCTAAAGCTGGATCCAGTCAACTCTATTAAAGGAACAGAGCAGCAGGTGCCTCTTGCAGGAAATGTTGGCTCCCGTTTTTAAAAAATCACCAGCCAGTTACCTATTCAGCAGTTACCCGGCTCTATCCAATCCCTAAATGTCACCATGAGACCACAGCAGAGGTAGACACAGGTCTTATGTCAAGTAGCACAGGATCAATGGGAGGAGGAGGGAAGAGAGACAGGGGTCAGGCCTGGCTGTGGGGACAGATGCTACAGGTTAGTCCTGAGCAAGAGACCAAATCCCTCTCCCATAGTCAGGACAGTCTGCATACGCAGACTCACTTCTGTATACAACATCATGGTCCTTAGACCCTCCAGCACGCCCCCAGGCTACAAGGTCCCTATGTCCCTGAAGGGTCTGAGTAGGTAGGTACAGGCAAGAATACTGGGATGGATTGCCATTTCCTTCTCCAGGGGATCTTCCCGACCCAGGGATCAAACCCGGGTCTCCCGCATTGGGAGCGGACGCTTTAACCTCTGAGCCACCAGGGTTCCCTGGTGGGAAACGTCTGAGTAAGACACACTTTCAGCTTGATCTTTCATGGGACTGTCTGCCCCCTGCCAGAGTGCCTGGGGAAATAGGAAATCTTGCGCTGGACTTCGTAGGCTGGCTGAGTGGTAAGCTAGCTCTTCCCTTTAGGCTGAGTCCAAAGAGCGACTGACAAGACAGGCCACAGAGAGGCAGAGACAACAGACACAAACACGAATTCAGACACAGATACACAATCAAAACGACACACACAAACTCTGGTACTGGCCACGAAGACAGAGGCAAAACTGCACAGATGTAAAAGCACAAAGGCCAGCTACACCCAGTCTACTAACCACTCGACCTACACGCACGTCTCTCATAAACTCGTGCGCAAACCCTCGCGGCAACCCTCGCGGCCTCACGGACACGCACGCTGGGGGCGGGGCCTTAAGGGGCGGGGCCTCCCGGGTCGAGGCTGGGTCAAGGGTCAGAAGGCGGAGGTACGCCCAAGATGGCGGCCTCCATGTGCGACGTGTTCTCCTTCTGCGTGGGCGTGGCGGGCCCGGCCCGCGTCGCCGTGGAAGTCCGCTTCGTGAGCAGCGCCAAGGTGAGGCCGCGGCGAACCGTGCCGGGGTCCCCCACCCAGCCCGGCCTTGGAGACAGCCCCGCGGGACACCATGCCTGCAGCTTAGAGGCTCCTCTGCCGCTCGGACACTGCTGTCCGGCTCCGGCTCGCGGCCCGGGGGCTCCGTGTCGGTCCCCGCGTGCAGGCTTTCAGGGCGATCACGCGGTGGGCTGGGGCCCGCAGAGTCTTCGTGCGCGCCCCTTTCCCCCGTGGAACCGGGCCTTTCGAGCGCCAGGCCAGGGGATATTGCTGCTGGATCCTGGGAGCTGTTGGGCTGGATATGCCGGGCAGCGGGAGCTGCGGTACTAAAAAGCGTGGGCCATCAAGGAACTTTGAGTGAGATTTGGGTGGGGGGGTTGTGGAGAGAGGCCAGGACACTTCACAAAGGGTCTTGGAGTGCTAAGGAATTTGGACTGAAGCCCGTGGTAACATTGAAGAGTTTAAATCAAGAGGATGACATTTTGTGTTTTACTATCGTGTTTTAAAGTTCAGTGTAGAAAAAATTCGAAAGTGCATGTAAGGAAAGAAAAGGAAAACACTCATAATCTTGTATTTGTGCAAATATGTGCATCTTAAAGTTATATTTTTAGGCTGCTTTCTGATGCAGCAGTATGTATTTCAGTATCAATAATCCTTTTAGGTATTAATTTTAAGACTTGAGTAACAGTCTTTCATGGGAGGACCACTGTTCACTCAACAACTGTTCATTTATGGATCCTTATACTGTATCTTGTTTTCCATCCCTGAGGTCAAAGATGATGAAGCTCAGTGTCTGTGCACACGTCCTTTTCTTCTCACCAGCCTAAGTGTTTTCTTTCTTGGTTATCTTTATTAGTTGATATGTGCAAAATGATACTGCTTTGTTCTCATTTGTATTTCTTTACTAATGAGGTTGAATAATTTATCATTTGTAGTGGCAGTGTGTATCCTTGCTCCTTGCCCTGGATGTCAGCCTTCTAGTCATCTGGCTCCTGCCCTCAGCATCATGGTATTCACACAGTTCCCCAAACTAACCTTCCATTGTCCTCTTCCCACTCCAGAGGCATCTGGAGCATTCCTCTCTTAACGTGGTAAATCAGCTCCCCTGTGTCCTTGGGCTCCTCACTGCCCACAACTCCATCTCCACCCCAAGGCCTGCAGTGCTCTCATTGGCTCACAGTTTGATGGTGTTTCAGTTCCATCACTCCTAGCAAGCAGAGATATTCACCTTTACTTTCATTTTGCTCACGTCTCTGAACCTCCTCCTTTTTTTTTTAAACTTCTTCCCTCTTACATCAGTTCAGCCACTCTCCTTGCCCAGTTGTCCTGTTCTAGCCTTCCATCAAAACCCCAGCTCTGGAAGAAGGAGCTGGCTTCCCTGTCTATGCCCGCAGCTTCTGTGCTGCTGCAGAAGAATCATGTACCCAGACTTGGTGACAAGATGGCTTATCCTTTTTGCATATGTATTCATCAGATGGGATTGGTTTGTGATTTTTCTTTTTCCTTTATGGTATCTTCCTCAGGTTACTACATCAGAGTTATACTTGGCTTTTTGTTTGTTTTGTAAAATAGAGAAAGTTTCCATTTTTTCCCCTCTGTATTGAATAGTTTAAATAGCATAAGAATTATTTATTTGGTTCAAGAGAGCTGATTTATGAAACCATATAGACTGAGGACCTCATGTGGGGGTCGTTTTGACCACTTTCTGTGTTGCCTCTATCGATATTGGCAAGAATGATTTTTCAAAATTTTGCCAATTGCTATGCCAGGGATATGACTGGTCAGAACAGAAACCTAATCAAATATGATAAATGTCAACCAAAATGCTGTACTAGTGCACATCAGGCAGGTGTTGGTGTTGCTTGTTAGTCTGTCTTGGCTTCCTTCCTGTTGAATTCACTTTTGGCAATTGATATTTTTCTAGAAAATAATTTAATAAAGAATTTATTTACTAGACTCTTAAATTTTTATTGTACAAGCTTTTTTTAAAAAAAAAAAACAAGCTTACTTTTCAAATTGCAAATAACTTTGCATAGTTTGTACCCTTTACATTCAGGTTCAGATTCATTTCTCTCCAGGCTTCTTGGTAATATGAATTAGAGCTATTTTTTTCTTGAAACACTTCATATGTTTTGGGGATGCGTAGTTTCATAGAGGAACAGCTCTGATTCTTCCCTTTGCATTGATTACTAAATATTTCCTCCATTTGGTTCCCCAGAAAGAGGGAGAAAGAGATTAGTGCTTATCCAATATCAAGATTGATGACTGTCAGAAGTAACATGGGCCCCTGTTCATAGTATCTTTGCGTCCCACAGAGGAAGGCCAGGTTTTCATTTTGCTAGGTTGGGGCCACAGGGGTTACTCAGCGTGGAGGTGGGCTTCTAGAAAGAACCAAGCTGCGTCCATGGCTTTGTCAACAGTTTTGTTCCAGGTGCCCTAGCGTGCTGTTGGAGCTCCCAGAGTTATTCACAGGGCTAAGATTTGTGGCTCATGATCCTGTCCAGGTCTGCACAGCCTGCTGCTCTGATTTGGGAGGTGCCCCTGCCTAGCCAAAGCACCAGTGTTCAAAGGAATCGGGGAGCTACTCAGGAGGCCACATGACAGGACATTTCACTGCTGGCTCAGTTATTTTCTTTCTCTCTCTTTTTGTGACAGTTCACTAGCACTACTGGGGCAATTGGCAGGGACACCAGTCCTCTGTGGGCAAAAGTGCCCGCTGGGACAGTAACTGCCTGGGTTCTAAAACTGCCTCCTAAGTCCCTTTGTACATTTGAAGTGAAGTGAAGTCGCTCAGTTGTGTCCAACTCTTTGCGACCCCAAGGACTGTGGCCTACCATGCTCCTCTGTCCTTGGGATTTTCCAGGCAAGAGTACTGAAGTGGGTTGCCATTTCCTTCTTCAGAAGATCTTCCTGACCCTGGCATCGAACCTGGGTCTCCCACATTGTAAGTAGACGCTTTACCATCTGAGCCACCGGGGAAGCACATTTGAGAGATGGCAATTCACCAGTTGTTTTCTCATCTTTCATCCCGTGCATGGTGTCTGCAGTGCTTTAGACCAGGACTTCTCATTAACGTGCGTGTGAATCACCTGGGCATCTTGCTAAAATGCAGGTTCTGATGTGGCAGGTCTGGAGTGGGGCCTGAGGTTGTGCGTTTCTAACATCTCCCAGGCGAGCCCCATGCTGCCAGTCCATCACCTCATTTTGAGTAGTGTGGCGCGCATGGGGTTCCTTCACCTGTGCTGTCATTACATCCTGGAAACTATTGGTAGATATTATTATAGTACTTGCTTTTCACATGGTAGACAGATGGAAAAAGGCAGTCTGCTCAACGCTTGCTTCACAGCAAGCTAGGCTTAGGACTGGTGCTAGGGTTAGTCATTCCTTTCAGCGTGACACCTGAGAACTTGTTGGGCACCAGGTACTGTGCTAGGACTGTGAGTACCGAGCTGACCAGGGAAGTAGGACACATTCTCCTGCAAACTAGGCCCCCCCTCCCACAGTGTAGGATTTCTCTGCAACCCTGAGGAGCAGCATCATGACCAGGATCCTGGAGGGGCACGTGGGCAACTCAGAAGGTGGCCCTGTACTACGTGCTAGTACTGGAGGCTCCAGCCTGCTATGAACCTCTGACCATGCTAAAAACACTCCTCTGTGTAGTCCAACATGGTTGACGTGGTGGCTCTCTTCCCATCCCAGGCCCTGTGCCCTGGACAAGCTGGAAGATGTGCTGCTGATGTAGGGTAGAACTGCATTTCCAGAGGACATGGTTATGAAGGGGGCTGACGACGCTCCAGGATTGACCCTCCTGAGGCAGAGGCCTGTGCCAAGAGGGAAGCATGTGGAGGGAGGAGCCCTTGAAGCTCTGTCCTCTGCCTCTTCTTATGGCCATCCTATTTCTTCTCTGCCCTTTCAGGGAAAGGGGCTGTTTGCCACACAGTTGATCCGGAAAGGGGAGACCATATTCGTAGAACAGCCCCTGGTGGCTGCGCAGTTTCTCTGGAATGCACTTTATCGCTACCGAGGTGAGCTCATCTCGCCCACTCTGAAGGCTGCTGTGCCCAGCAGCCTTGGCGCCTGGAAGAGAGCACAGATATCCCTGACAGTCTCTGGGACTCCTGGTGTCGGGAGGGAAAGCACATCTTCTCTTGGAGAACTGTGCCTGAGAACCATGCCCCTGTCTAATCTCAGGCCGTCTGGGGCTGTGAGCCTGTAGCAAAGAAGCTCTTCCAAAGGGTACCCTGGAGGAGGCCTGCCACTCAGGTGGACACAGCGCCATCCTGAAGGGCTCTGTGCCAAAGTGGAGCCCCCACCAAGAAGAGACCACATGCCCCCTGGTCAAAAAAGGCTGCATTAGGGCTCAGAAACAAACAGCATGCTGTTAACTTTGCCAGCCACTCGCTTTTTTCACCCTTTTCCTTGGGCTAGAGAAAAATCTGTGAAAGGAGGGTCAATCAGCTCCAAAATGTGGGGAAAGCCCAGTTTGGGGAAGAGGTGGAGAGCCCCATAGACCCATGGAGAAGCAGGGAGAGTCTGCTGGGCAGGGTGGGGACTCCAGAGAGGGAAGAAGGTGTCATCTATCTTTGAATGCATGTGAAATTGATTCATTCATTCCATTCTTTAACATAGTCATTCATTTACTCACCCCTTAAAACGTCTGCTATGAGCCAGGTGCTGTCCTAACCCTGCGGATATTGCTGTGAAAGGACAAATGCAGCCTCTGCTCTTAGACACACTGTTGCGTCTGGCTCTCTCCCCCGCCTGTGACCACTGTCTTCGGGCACTGGAGAAGGCAGAGGAAAACGCCCAGAGACTGACCGGGAACCCAGGCCAGGTTCTGCCTCACCCCGAGCTGTGCACTGTGCGCCAAGACCTGCACCAGAGCTGTCCCCGTTGCCAGGTGAGCAGCCCTGGGGCCGAGCTGAAGTCCTCTCTGGGGAGACGGGAGTGAGGACGGACCTGGTCATGGCCCTCAGAGCCCCCAGTTGGGGGAGACACTGAAAAGGCTTGGTTACTTTTCCAGTTTCGTCCACCTGGTTCCAGTCCCACTGTCCAGAAAACAGGCTTGTTGGGAGCTTTCCCTCTTCCTCAGAGCCTGGCAGGGCCCCTCCCTGTCCCTGAGAAGCAGTCTCTTCTCCCCACGGTTTTAAAGCCTGGGGCAGGTGCCCCTCTCACATGCTCCCAGAGCACTGAGTGCCTCCTCGTCTCATAATACCATAGTGCCACTGACTGCTGCTCCGGGGCTCTTTGTGGGAGGAGTGAAGTTAGAGGAGGTGAGGCCACACAGGTGTCTGTGCCTCACCCCAGGCCAGATCCGCGGGTGCTGACCTCCACCTCCCCTGACAGGTGACATACTGCAGTGCAGAATGTCAACTGGCCGCAGCTGAGCAATACCATCAGATTCTGTGCCCAGGCCCCTCCCAGAATGACCCCGCGCATCCTCTCAACAAGCTGCAGGAGGCCTGGAGGTAGGTAGCATTTCCTCTCTTCTCACCTTTATCCTTCCCTCCTTGCCTGTCTTTGTGGCCCTCAGCAGATGCAGCCATCTTTCTTAAGTTACCACTCCCTGGATTTTTCCTCCGTTCTCAGGGCTAAACAGAGATTGTTTCACCTATTCTCCCTTCCTTAAATCTGAGCTGCCAGCCCCACCATCCTTAGCATTTTACACACTCCCAGAAAGAGCCTCATTAAGCCCATAGAGATATAAAATCCTGCCCATGTCCTTGCCAATAGCTTTCCCTCTTTGATTATGAATGGGATTGGAAGGAAGGATTCTCTGTACAGTCAGACCACGCTTTCTTGAATTCGGCTACTGGGAAGGAAATTTCTAGGCCAAACCTTTTGTTTCTCCCCAGGAGTGTTCACTACCCTCCCGAGACTGCAAGCATCATGTTGATGGCCCGGATGGTGGCCACAGTGAAACAGGTGAGCCCACCTGATCTTCCGGAGGAAGCTGATTCTGGCCTCATTCAACCCTTGGCCTCAGTTTCCTTCTTACTTTAAGACTCTGGCTTGGATACAAAGTTCTTTCTGGGCCTCTCAAAGAAGAGCTGCTTGCTGTGTAAACCTTAGGAGTAGCTAACCATAAATCTGGCAGAGGGAGGGGGACTTACCTTGCCTGTGATGTTTGATCTATGAGATGACTTCCTGTGCAGCAGCAGTTCATGCATGGCATTTATAAGCATCATCTTTTCAGGATTGTATCTCTTTAGGTACAGCAAGAGAAGCTACTCCGACCCCTTCTTTAATATTGTTGCTCCTCAGCCTCATTCTGTTTTCCCAAGTGTCGTGAATTGGCTAGCTTGGCAGCAGCTGGGGAGATGGTTGGGTGTGGGCAGGGTTGGGAGAAAAAGTCTACCTAGAAGCTAATGTGTGGTGGTGTTTCTCTGAGGGCTGGAGCTTTGGAATGACAGCCGACTCTTCCCACAAGGGCGGGAGTGACAGTAAAGAAGAAGGTGTCTGTGAGTCCATCTGTGCACATGCATGCATGGGCATGTATCAACCTGACCGTGAAGTATATTTGTTCACTACAGGCTAAGGATAAGGATCGTTGGATCAGGCTCTTCTCCCAGTTCTGTAATAAAACTGCTAATGAGGAGGAGGAAATTGTCCATAAACTCCTAGGGGACAAATTCAAGGTTGGTCTCCCCCCATGACCCTCCCAACCCTGCTAGTAGCCTGGGCTGTCTATGGCTACCTGGAGGAAGCTTCACTTGCTCCCTTCCCAGTCACAGGAAGAAGTTTGCACCTGGGTCCAAAAATCTATTCAGAGACTTGTATTTCTGCTGCTGTTTAACTTCATACCTAATGTGGACTTAAAATTGCAAGTGGGGTGATGACCAAGGACGGAGGGGCTGGGTGCCCTGATATGGGAGGCAGGACCCCATGACTGGCAGTGGGCAAATCAAGTGTAATGAAAAATGGAGGGTTGGCGGGGTCTGCAGGTTAGGAAGTGGAGTGAAACAGACTTCTAGTTGCCCATGTACTGAGCACTCGCTTCAGATCAAAGAGTTACACATTCTTCCTGAGGAGAGCAGACTTCTGTGCAGGAGCTGCCCAAAGGTAGAGGCAGGTGTAAAAGGACTTTTGGGACAGGCCTTCCTGCACTGAATTTTGGGAAAGGAGGGGAGCATCAAGCTTCTCTGCAGGGTGGTGCTGGTATAAGTGCTAGAAAATAGGAATTTGGGGTTTACTACTCTGGGTTGGACGAGGCCAGCAGACTGCCAAGGCTCTTTGGAGATCAGGACTCCACTGCTTTCCTTAGTCCCCAGGGAAAGCTCAGTCTTTAGAGCTCACCCTTTTCCTTCCCTTACATGGTCTTCTGGGCCCTGCCTGGGTGCTAAGGGGAAACCCCAGGGCTGCAGGCCTCTCCCTGCTTTCCCTAACCCAGGGTCAGCTGGAGCTACTGCGGAGACTCTTCACAGAAGCGCTTTATGAAGAAGCACTCAGCCAGGTGAGTGCGGGAAGGCGGGACCAGTGGCCTCCCAGTCACTCCAGCCCTCTGGGAACAACCAGGGCAGCGTCTCCGCCTGGGACAGCTAAGCGAGAGCAGACCTGGTCTTACGGAGTTGGGGTGGGACTGACTCACAGCAAGCTTCCTCAGCAGAGTTGTATTGGAAGAAGAGTAAGTGGCTGCCCACCGAGTGCCCTTCTCCTTTCTCTCCACAGTGGTTCACTCTGGATGGATTCCGGTCTCTCTTTGCTCTTGTTGGGACCAATGGCCAAGGAATTGGGACCAGGTTAGGAGAGAATGTTCCAGAGCTCTTGAACTTGTCCCTCAGGGCTGGGGTGGGAGATTGAGAAAAGTAGCCAAGCTCCTTTCAAGCTAGGGTGGGGCAGGGTGTGACTCTGGCCAGAATGCTGGACTAAACTCAGGGGCGAGGGTCAGACAGACCAAGTCTTTCTTGGGAACACAGTCTGTTGGGAAAGGACACACCTACCCACCCCCTCTTGGGAGAAAGAAATGGACTTAACTTGCTTAGAGGTGGAGAGCCCTGTGAGCTGGGTCTTTCTCCTCTCCAACCACGGTTGCCTGGGACCCCCAGCTCCCTGAGCCAGTGGGTCCATGCCTGTGATGCTCTGGAGCTGAAGCCTCAGGACCGTGAGCAGCTGGACGCCTTCATTGACCAGCTGTACAAGGACATCGAGGCAGGTTGGTGAGATGGAGCCTTGGCCTCACCCGACTTTGGAAGCACCCATCAATCAGTTGGTGGATGCAGTCTTCCCCCAGGGAGCTCTGAGTTCATGGTTGGGGAAGGTAATCCCTGTGTGACGCTTCATGCCTGTCTGCAGAGCATATACGAGAAATGGCCCTGCGGTCCATGCAGAGGCCTCATGCGGGGGGTCGGGGAGTGCCGGATTGTACGTTAGTATCATGTATAGGAAAGCAAACTTGTGCCTCAGAGAAGCATTGCCAGGTAAATGGTAGTGACTGGGTGGCAAGACAGTGGAGCCATGCCTGTCCTTAGAAGCCTAGTTTGCTTTTCCTACCTATGACACAGACGTAATACCATCTGCATTCTACTGTCTTACAGCAACCGGCGAGTTTCTGAACTGTGAAGGGTCTGGCCTCTTTGTGCTGCAGAGCTGCTGTGAGTCCCGGCATTGAGAAGGCGCAGCCTCCCGCTGCAGTTCACCTCTGTTGGTCCCTTCTGGGCTGGTAGAGTTGAGTCTGGGAGTGGGATTAGGGCTGAGCTTGAGGATTTCCGCTTGGTCTCCCATGTCATTTTTTCATTCATTTATTGGACTGCTCGTGCTTCCCAGTGGGCTAGGCCCGGTGCTCAGGCAGGGCACAGAGCTCTGATTCTTCCAGGGGGAACCCTGGGTCTTGCCTCACCGCTGCCCTGTAGTCCTCAGTGTCCTAAGAACCCAGGAGGAGCTCAGGCCGGAAGGCAGTCTCATCAGCGCCTGATGGAGGGAAGAGCCAGTTCGGATGTTTTTCCAGATCCCGGCCTCCCACCCTCTGCTCTCCTCACCGCAAACCTTTCCTTCCAGGCTCTGGGGACACTACCTTTCCCAAACTAGGCTCCCAGCTGTTACCAGTAACAGGCCTGAGTTAAGTTCAGGCACGGGCATCCCTTTCACAGCCCTCTCCCTCCCTTTGTGAGACACTGGAACAGCTGAGGCTCGAGGGGACCAGTGAGGAGAAGAGCAGGGCCGGGCATGGCAGGTGGGGCAGGGCAGTGATGTGGGAGCACATCTGGGCCTGTGCTCTTCAGGAAAGAGCGCTGGACAGGCAGACAGGACACTGGGGCCCGGGACCTGCACAGCCCAACAGGGACCAGAGAACAAGGAAGCCCGGGGCCCAGGGCTCTGCACAGTTAAGGCCGTTATTTTTGTTAGTCAACAATACTCATTACCTGCCTCTCATGACCCAGGCAACCACAGCTGTGTCCCCAATGCAGAGACCTCCTTCCCAGAAAACAACTTCCTTTTGCATGTCACCGCCCTGGAGGATATTCAGCCAGGAGAGGTGAGGGGGCAAGTAGCTGTGGGGGTGGGTGGGAGGAGGCCTGGCAAGTTCTCTCCAGGAATCAGGAGCAGCAGTGGCTCCAGCCCCAGGTTTAGGCTGTTGGGTTGAATCCCCTCTTGCCTGTGAGTGTGCTCTGACCCCACCTCACTTCAAAAAATAACCCCAGAAAGCCTCAGCATTGTTTGAGAGAGCACTGTGTGCCTGAGTTCTTGTCTCCAGCTGCTTTTTGATCAAGGAATCTGCAGCTTCTAAGGAAACAGGAAATGGCCCTTTGTGGCTTGGACTATAGGTTGCTAATGTTTGGGGTCCTGGCTGTTAGAGCGGTACACAGAGCCTGCTTGAAACTTCTTTCAGGGCAAGTAGCTTCACAGCAAGATAACTTCTGCCCCAGCCACAGCAGACCTTGGCCATGGCCTGAGGCCCAACCATAGCCCCCAGTTCAGACTGTCAAAGCCTCACAGTCTCCTCCCTGCTCTGAGCACAAGGGGATGGATTGGGGTGGCCTACCCTTTCGCTGAAGGGCAGCTCAGGCTCCTGGGGACGAGGCAGTGGTTGGCGGGGGCAGAGGTTGGGGAGGCCCAAATCCCACCTGTTAGAAAGACCATCAGCCCACCTCTCTTGTGCCCCTTAGGAAATCTGCATCAGCTACTTAGACTGCTGTCAGCGGGAGCGCAGCCGCCACAGCCGCCACAAGATCCTCAGGTGCCAGCGGGGGCTGCGGTGGGCAGCGGGGCTCTGGGTCCTCCATTCCAGTGGCTGCCTGACTGTGCCCTCACCATCATGCCCCCTTGCCCTCTGCAGGGAGAACTATCTGTTCGTCTGTTCCTGCCCTAAATGTCTGGCAGAGGCCGATGAGCCCAACATGACCTCTGAGGAGGAGGAGGAAGAGGAGGAGGAGGGAGAGCCGGAAGATGCCGAGCTGGGGGATGAGATGACTGATGTGTGATGCCACCCTGCTCGGCAGTGCTGGGCCTTTCCCCAGAGCGGAGGCTTGGAAGGAACGTCCCATTCCTGTCGCCCGCTCTTCCCCTCCCCCCCCACTTCAGCACTCTTTCTGCCGGAGGGTAAGACAGGCTGGAGCCTAGGCCCTCTCCCTGCGCCGGACCTCACGCCCGGATGCTGCTGCTGTGTGGCTCAGGCTCTGCACTGTCACTGAGCTGCTCAGAACTAGCTTCCCCCTGAGGTTTGGATGTAAGTGGCTGGAACCAAGGTCAGGGCCTAACAGTGTTCTTCCCCATGGCCCCACTTACTCATCCACTTGAGGCTTCAGCCCTCTCAAATCGGTATGGGGGGAGGGGGCAGTAACCAAGTGGCAACCGGAGAACAGCCTGACTCCACTAAAGAAGAGAGGGGCCCAGATGCCCTTGCCGACTTCCCTGCCTCCCACTGTCGCAGCCTGACCACTGGCACAGCCTGGAGGGCAGGAGTGGGGAAGTGGGCCCTACTGCACCTTCTCTTAGGCGCTCTGGGGGGAACCCTGAACCATGGGGAATTACCCCCTCTCCCCACCTCACCCACTGTTTAGACATTGGGGGAGTAGAGATTAGCCTTTCCCCCAGAATCTCTGTGCCTGTGCCTTGCCTCTAGGCCCTGGTACAGTGGCTAGCCTCACAGGGTCTGGAAGAGGTCTCTGCCTCCCTTGGGAGGGGTATGGGGGGACTACCACCCCTCCTCTTACCCTCCTCCACTTAGGACTCTGTAATAAAGCAGCATGGCTGAGACCTGGGGGGTGAAAGGTCTCAGCTCCCTAACTGAGGATGTTCTAGAGTCTTCTAGAACTTTCATCAGTGAGGGGCTCTCCTGGTCTCAATCTCTGTCTTTAGGATCCCCACAGAGGAACACAAGTCTTCCAGAAACCTAGAAGAGCTGGGCTGGATACTCAAGATTAGCCCTGTCCTCCTCCTCAGATTAGCACCACCTTTTGCTCTTGGGTTGGAAGCTGTGGAAATTGTAACCTGTCACCCGCAATTCTTTTCTGCCCACCTTCCCTGAGGGGCCTGCCACATGCCCCTGCTGAGGGATCCCAGGTGCCCCCCCGACAGGCCCTTTCCTGGATCGTGATCAGGTGGAATCTGCCCGACTAGCCTATTGGGTTCTCAATTCTTCAGAGCAGCCAGCACTCCCTCCTTCCCACCTGCCCACTGTTCTCAATAAAACATGAATGGTGACAGGCCTTTACAGGAATGCTTTGTGGAGGATGGCTTGACAAGCAGGCAACAGTCACATGGATGGTGCCAAAATGCATAGGACAGAGCAGGTGATGGCAGGAGATGGGAGCTCCAGCTCCCCAGTTTGGATTCATGTTTCTCAGGTCTAAGAGCAGGGCTCTTCTGAGGTCCCATGTGGATCCCCAGGACCAGGCTACAGAATGAGGAGGCTTTTCCTCGGGGGCTGAACCACCGCTTCCTGAGTTCTTGAGCAGAAGGCTGTCGGGATCCAGGTTAGCAGTCTGAGCACTGGTCCTGAAGGACCCTGGGCAAGCCTTGTACCCTCTCTGGGCCTCAGTTTCCTCCCTTCAAAACAAGAGCGTGGGACCAAGTGAGTGAGTGAAGCCCCCCACCCCACCCCTGTGTGCTTTACTCTAGGACACAGTTGCAACCCTGATGAGAGGCTTTATTGCTAAAAAGTCACTGAGGGTTTATTAAGTCCTCAAACACCAGCTCCTTAGACCATTTCAGCAATTGCTGTGAAAGACTCTGGGTGGGGAGGCTGGAGCCAGGTGGGATGTGACAGGTCTCAGATGGCTCTCAAACCACCTGCTGTTGGCCCCTTTAGTTTCAGACCCAAGCCCACCAGCCCCAGGGCCTGGCTCTTGCCTCTTCCCATAGCATAAGACACCTTAGGAGCCCAAGGGAGGAAAGGCCAGCGGTGTGGCTTCCTTTAGCTGAGCCAAAGCCCAAGACCTTTTCCTCTACCTGGCTCCACCAGTTCCCAAATGCTATCCTCAAATCCTGAACAGCAGAATTCCTGGATTTTCCCTTCTCAGCCCAGAGTTGCTTATGGCTGGAATGTAGGACCAACTCTTCTACCAGAAGGTCCAGGGCGGTTGTAGCAGCTCAAAGGTGGGGATGCTGGTGACATTGACTGGGATGGAAATGATGGCCCAAGGCAGCCCATGCTGTTCCAGGGAGCGGCGGATCATGTAGCTGGGAGGGCATGGAGAGAGGTGGTGATGGTCACTTTCCAGGCACCCCATCATGCCCCACTGTCCCCATTACTCTGGGAGTTCCAGAGCCTGAGGACTTTTTTGGCCTTCCAACCAGGGCACCCCAAGATGAGGCTTGTGGGTAGGGACTAGTAATTGCCCTTGGCCTCCCCGAGTGGTGGCACCCAGTTTGGTGCTAATACAGCCAGAGACAAGGACCCCTCACCCATCTCGGCCGAGCAGGAAGAGGGCGGGGATGTCCGCTGTGCGCTGGGTACTGTCCTGGATCATCTCCACGTAGAAGCTGTCATTGTCAACGCATTGTCAGAGATGATCACTGCCCGCCCGCCATGCTCCTGCACCACCCGGGTCTTGGAGAGGAAGGAGCAGCCCCTGGAAGAGGTGGTGATGAGACCAAAGAAAAGGCAGGGTCCTAGCTATTCCCTCCCCAGACCACCACCCTGGGAGGGTGCAAGAAGGATCAACCACGAGGATTATTTTTTTATAGAGGCTCACAAGTAAATGGCCAAAGGCTTGGATAATTTTAAGACATTTCTTAAAGACTTAAAAAAATGAATTATTTAAAAACAGTTATTTCAAAGTATCACCACCAACTGATGGTGATACCCAGAGACCCAGCTGATCTCAGACTCTTCCCTGGTGCCTGTGCCTGTCTGCGCCTTACCCCCTCTCCACCAGTGCGATCTGGTCCTGGATGAAGAAACCGTTGCTGAGTTCCCCGCAGGCCTCTGAAGGTTCCGCAGGGACAAGGTGAATCTGCTCATACCTTGTGTGCTGAAAGATAATTAAACGGGTGAAAGTGTGGGGAGGGGTTAGGACCGAGCTGATCATTCCATTGTATTAGCTCCTCACAAAATCTGAAGGAAATGCGTGATTTCTGTGTGCTGGACGCGCGAGCACTTTTACTCAATTCTCACAATTGTCTGGTTGTCCTATCCCCCCCTCCCTTTTTTTTTTTTTTTTTTTTTGGTCAAATCCTTATTTTATTTTCCCCCCTCCCTTTGACAGACACAGGAAGTTGCTATGGACTCAGACTCATGTATTAATAGTTCAGCGGTGGAGCTAGCAGAGCCTTTGGCTTTTTTTTTTTTTTTTTAACTACTTCATGTCCCTAAGAAGACAGTTTTTCCCTTTATGATGCCTAGGTCTGTATTATACCCAAAGGAACCGCCGGAAGCCCTTCCTTCCTGGCTCTATAGCCCCTGGAAGACAGCAGGATTCTGCCCCCTTCTCTGTCCCAGCACTCAGGGATTCATTGAATTGATGAAGGTCACCTCAACTTAGTAGGGGGAAATGTGGAGACAGCATCAGATATGAGGGGCCTCCCTGAACTTACAAAGATACCACCAAAGTCCTTGGCAGGCGTGGCTGTGAAGATGTAGCGAATGTCCCCAGGACTCAGCACTTGAAAGTACAAATAATCATGGATGCGTAAGCCTGAAAGGTAAAATGTGCAGGTGAGAAGCCTCCGGGGAAAAGCAGGTTCAGGTCCAGATCATGGACCCCATGCCCTCAACAGGCTGGCTATGGTGTGGGCCCAGAGACCCAGCTTCAGCAAACTGTCCTCGAAGTAGGTAGGATAGATGGTCTCTGCCCTGGGAAGGATAGAGCTGATGCAGACAGTGACCCCAGAGGTTTGCAGCTGCTGCTGCTTACACAGGTGAGCCAGGGAGACTGAGTTCCTCAGAGTCTCCTCAGTGTGACCCCTCTGAGGGTTAATTCATCTTTGCTCTGAAGCAGACTTGAGAGTTTCAAGGTAGTAGATGTGGTAGCTGTTGTAAAAAAAAAAAAAAAAATCTGGTCCCACTGCCATTTCGCCTTGTCCAGTCATTACCATTTCTTATCCTAGCTGAGGCATCTTTTTAACTGGTCTATCTTAGCCTCCATTCTTGCTCCCTAAGGTCCATTCCCCTAACAACTGCCAGGAATTTCCTTAAAATGTCTTAAAGCATATATGATCATGTCACTACTGCCAGAGTTCAAATACCCTTCAAGGACTTCCTTTTGCACTTAAAACCTAAACTCTAGTCTGCAAGGCCCTTTTTGATCTGGCCGCTGGCAGCTACCCCAACCTCATCTCTTTCCCTTCCTGTTTTCTAATTACACTGGCCTACAGTTTCTTCACATCTCCAAGTCTTCTCGCAAGTTCCCTCACCATACCGCACCTCTGCCTCTTTATAGGGCTCACTCCTATTCATCCATCAGATCAGTTTCTCAGAGAAACCTGCCCTGTGATTGCCCTCCCTTTATGCCCATTCAAAAATGTACTTTGTCTCCAATGACACTTTTAACATAATTTGGAATTATCTTTGCTGTTTCTCTCCTGCACTAGAACAAGGACTAAGTGTGTAATTTCATTCCATACTGTATCCACCTTAACCAACATAGTGGCTAGACTATAAGTAGTGCTCTAAAAGGTGAGTGAATGAACAACTATTTCTGGCAGGGAATTGCCAGAACAAATAGATTTTTCTGGGATGTGGATCTCTTTAGTACCAAAGTGTAATGTTCTACCTGAACTTAAGCGGCTGGTTTCCTTAGCCCAGAGAGATTGAGTAATGTGAAAGGGTGGAAACTTCTGCGACAAATCGCTACTGTGTGTCAGGGCTGGGATCAACTGTGGCTTTAGGGTCCTTTTCTACATCCTAATCAGCCACCAGGTAGAGGTCCACTGGTTTGGTACTGGGCTATACATACAGGCTTTTGTCCTGGAAGTGGAGGCTTCCCATCAAATATATACTCCCAGGAGGCCTTCCTGGATTAGCACTAAAATTCTCCTCCTCCCTACACATCTTTGCCTAGCCTTTGCATCCGCTGATCCGTGTAAATTAAGTGTAGATATACACATGTGCTCACGTATGTATATGGGTGTATGTTTATATTCTCGTGTAGGTGCAAACAGGTTTGGTGTGTGCGTATGTGCTAAGTGCGTGTAAGCCCACTTATAGCAACGTGTGGTCCCATTTATGTATGTGAGCGCTCACATATTTCCAGCTTGTATTCCTGTGAGTGTGAAAGTCATTCAGTCGTGTCTGACTCTGCGACCCCATGGATTATACAGTCCATGGAATTCGCCAGGCCAGAATACTGGAGTGGGTAGCCTTTCCAGTCTCCAGGGTCCCATTTATGTATGTGAGTGCTCACATATTTCCAGCTTGTAGTACCCCTAGGTGTTTCTTATTCTTCGCCCCCCTCAGCCACCTATGTCGGCGCTAGTGGGGGTAGGGGGAGCCTTCCTTCGACGTGGGTAGCTGGAGACACAGCCCAGCCTCGGGCCGCTCCCAGTTAATGTCCCTGGGGACCACTATCCACCCACTCCAGGTGCCGGTGTCTGGACCTGCCTTGCTCCGGATTCGCGGGGTCCCAAGGTGACCCATGGCCCCCGGCCCAGGACGCGCTCAAGCTGGTCCGCCAGCCCCGCCCTGAAGCGTAGCCCCGCCCATTGCTGCTCACCGTGGGCCGCGACGCACGCGGGGAGCCAGAGCACGAGACACCACCAGCCCGCGGCGCCGGGGACCATCTCCAGGGCCCGGCCGGGCGCCGCGCTTCTTCCAGCCACCCCGCCGCGCGTAGCTAGCCGGACTTCGGCCTGACAGCTGCGCTGGCCTCCCGCCCCCGGACCCGCTCACGCCGCCGGTTGGCTGACCGGAATGAGGCCTAGGACTGATTGGCTCTGAGGCCTGCTTACGTAGCCACATTTTCCGCCCCTACGCCCTAGCCCACTTCCTATTGGTCGAGAGAAGTGAGGCCGAGGGTTGATTGGTCTAAACTGTTAACTGCAACTGCCGGCCCCCACCCCAGCATTTCTCTTTTTGGGTTAGACTCTGCGGGACCTCTCAGGCAAAGGGCGGGCCTCGGAGGCCGCGGGAACTGAGAATGGGAGACCCGCAGGACTCACCTCAGCCCCGGGAGTCTTGGCTAGTCAGCTCGTGCGTTCTCGGCCGAATCCTCACCGCGGCCGCTTCGCAAGACAGCGATTTATCTTCTAGCTGTGATTTCCTTTTTCCCATCCTCTTCTTGGGAAGGCATTCGTCTAGCGCCCAGGCGGTCTCGGGCGATCCCTGCTCTGCTCATCCACTGCCTAGTTCCACTGGCGTTTGTGCGCTCGTAGTCAGTAGGCTCTGGGGATGTGGCCTGATGTACCCGACACTCGAGGAAGCTCTGACAATGCCAAACCAGAAAAAACGAGCATTTGGGCCAGGTGCCCACGTGTGATTTTGGACACCTAACCTCTCGGCCTCAGTTTCCTCATCTGTAAAGTGGGCGTGATCGTGGTACTACCAAAACGATAGTGTTTAACAACGAGGTCACTCACGTCAAATGCTTAGTAAAAGCCTGTCTCTCAGCAGTCAAATATATGCGTTTATTGCATCCCTTGGTCTTGGAGATAGGGGGAATGGAATTAGTTAGTGGCTGACGCGGCCGAGCAAGGATTCTACATGCTCAAAAATAATGGCACCATAGAAAACCGGCGAACCTTCCCTTACCAATGATTCTCAGCTCTCACCGAGGACCAGCCTCCGACCCTTCTAGCCACGCCGACTCTGTGGTAGCGAACCATAGAGTGGCGGAAGTGGCCCACCCTTCCTTCCTCTCCCGGTCCAACGGCTTTGTGAAGCTTCTGGGGATTTCTCTGGCGCGGAGCATTGTGGGGTTGCAGGGCGTCCCGGGCGCGGAGAAGAGGAGTAGCCGGCCACTGGATAAGCTTACAAGATGATGGTGAGTCGCATCTCAGTCATCCGGCCCCATCCGCTGCCATTTGGTCGGTAGCTGGCGCCGCCTGGCCTAGGCCAGTCTCGTAGAACCTTCTCCTGCTTACTGACTCGGTTCTCGCCCCGACCCTCTGTCGGAGAGGGACCCCGGCCCGCTACCGCCTGGTGGGCCCGGGCCTGGAGCAGCTGCTTTCAGCGAGGGTTTTGTGGGGCTCAAGAGGAGGCTCCGGTCGGGCCGGCTGGGGACTACAAGTCCCAGGGTACTTCGGGGCCTTGAACCTGCGTCGGTCACCCGATTTTCGGAGCCCCCCATAATCATGACTTGGGTCAAATGACTGCGGGTTGAGCGTGCATACGCGGTCCAGGGCCAAACTTGGAAGCTCTGGCTATCTTGAAAAATGCGGGTGTGAAGGAGGGTGCTTCCTAGAACCGGCAGAGGAAGCATGGGGACGGAGCTCAAGGTCTCAGCTGTGGTCTCTCATTGCCCCGCTCCCTGTCTCCTTGCTGCTGCATAATTAAAAACAGATCCCTCCGCTTGTACTCCGCTCGTCATCCCTTCATTCATTAAGTAAACGCATTTTGTTGTTCAGTCGCTCAGTCCTGTCTGACTTTGCGACCCCATGGACTGCAGCACACCAGGCTTCCCTGTCCATCACCAACTCCCGGACTTGCTCAAACTCATGTCCACCGAGTCGTGATGCCATCCAACCATCTCATCCTCTGTCGTCCCCTTCTCCTGCCCTTAATCTTTCCCAGCGTCACGATCTTATCCACTGTCAGTTCAACTCATCAGGTGGCCAAAATATTGGAGCTTCAGCTCCAGCATCAGTCCTTCCAATGAACATTTGGGACTGGTTTCCTTTAGGATTGACTAGTTCGATCTCCTTGCAGTCCAAGACTCATGAGTCTTCTCCAGCACCACAGTTCGAAAACATCAATTCTCCAGCACTCAGCCGCCTTATAGTCCAGCTCTCAGATCTGTAAACGACTACTGGAAAAACCATAGCTTTGACTATACAGACCTTTGTCGGCAAAGTGATGTCTCTGCTTTTTAATATGCTGTCTAGGGACGGGGGAGCCTGGTGGGCTGCCATCTATGAGGTCGCACAGAGTCGGACAGGACTGAAGTGACTTAGCAGCAACAGATCCTTTTCTTCCAAGGAACAAGGGTCTTTTAACTTAATGGCTGCAGCCACTATCCGCAGTGATTTTGGAGCCCAAGAGAATAAAGTCTGTCACTGTTTCCATTTTTTCCCCATCTATTTGCCATAAAGTGATGGGACTGGATCATGATCTTTGTTTTTTGAATGTTAAGTTTTAAGCCAGCTTTTTCACTCTCCTCTTTCACCTTCATCAAGAAGCTTTCTAGTTGCTTTCTGCCATTAGGGTGGTGTCATCGCATATCTGAGGTTATTGCTATTTCTCCCAGCAATCTTGATTCCAGCTTGAGTTTCAGCCAGGCATTTTGCACAACGTATTCTGCGTATAAGTTAAATAAGCAGAGTGACAGTATACAGCCGTGACATACTCCTTTCCCAGTTTGAGTTAGTCCATTGTTTTGTGTCTGATTCTAACTGTTGCTTCTTGACCTCATACAGGTTTCTCGGGAGGCAGTTAAGGTGGTCTGGTATACTCATGTCTTTAACATTTTTCCACAGTTTGTTGTGATCTACACAGTCAAAGGCTTTAGCGTAGTCAGTGAATCAGAAGTAGATGTTTTCTGGAATTCCCTTGCTTGTTCTGTGATCCAGCAGATGTTGGCAATTTGATCTCTGGTTCCTCTGCCTTTTCAAAATCCAACTTGTACATTTGAAAGTTCTTGGTTCACGTATTGTTGAAGCCTAGCTTGAAGGATTCTGAGCATCGTTACCTTGCTAGCATGTGAAATGAACACTGCTGGGTGGTAGTTTGAACTTTTAGTACCTACTGAATGTACTAGGCCCCTAGTACAGCTTCTGAGGTGCAACTTCTCAACCAGGAGAATGGGCAGGGCAGTGGGGATGATGGATTAGAGGTGAGAAGACCCAGCCTCTGACCCTATCTGCCCTCCACATGTGACATTAGATGGCTTTTCTAGTTGGCCACCTAATTCTGGGTCTCATTTTCTTTAGGGGAGCAGGTGAATCCTGGGGGGCTGTCTGTAGCCCTCCCCTCCCCCATTCTGTGGCATCCCTTTCTCCACCTCGGAGCGGCAGGTACCTTCCATGGCCCCCAGACAACCTCGGTGGTGTCCCCCGAGTTGCTGTTGAACAGGGCCAGCTCTCAAGTGTTTGAGGTAAAACCCTGACCTGTGGTCCCTGTGCACTGGGCAAGTCGCTTGTCTGTTTTTATCCATCCAGCTCAGTTCTCTTCTTTTCCTGCTTCCTCGACTTCTGCCTGACAGCTGTCAGGTGTGCAGTCTACCAAAATGCCCTGAGAATGCTGCTTGTGCCTGAGAGAGTAGGAACCTGGCGTTGCTCCTTGTACCCTCCCTCCCTTTCATACCTCCAGTACTGCCTTTATCAGCTGGTCTTCAGGGTTACCTGTTCCCCGGGGTCATCTTCATCTCAAGCAGTGGCAGCAGAGTAGAACACTCGAGAGGAAGGGCTCTGGGGCCGCACCGAATGCCTGTGTTCGTGATGAACTGTGCCGCTTAGTGGACGTGTGCCTTTGCGTGTGGTATTGTATTTCCGGCCCCCAAAGTTCTTCTGACTTGTGATAAAACCCTTCACCAAGCGGCCCCAGACCACCACCTCGGCTTTTCCTGAACTGACCCCTGCTCTGTTTCCTTGCTTGTTGCCTTTTTATAGCTCTCCTTTTCGTGTGTGAAACTTAAGTCACCAAGAACTCTTCTTGCTGTTATTGTTTGGTTATTGTTTGTTATTGTTTGGTACCTGATACTCTGGAAGCCTTTTATGACTGAAAAAGGGGTAAGAGGTTTCCTCAGAAAGCTCAGTCCTGTGACTTGGGTGCAGCCACACAGAAGGTATTGCTATGTCCTTGCCTTTGTGTTCAGCACTGCCTGCCTTAGCGTGTGAGCACCTGTGGTTTTATAGAGCATCAAGCTAAATGATGCTTATTAAAAGTTTTTAAGGAGAATGAAGACAATTAAGCTGAAATTAGCAAGCCTTTCATGGTGGATACCCCTGGCAGACTATTGGATTCTGCTGCTGTTTCTTCGCTTGAGGAAAAGTGCAGTTGGAAAGTAACTGAAGGACACGAGCTGGGCTTGCCCTTGGAGGCCTGACAGAAGAGACACCATCCTGGTTGGCCCAGCTTGGCTCAGTCCAGCCCTGCCGCCTTTTGCTCCCCAGAGGATCTCTGTACCCAGCCTGCCATTTTTGTAGGGCCTAAAAGCACAGGAGCTTGGGACAACGTGTTCAGCTGCTTCCAAGCCCTTCCTGCTTGTACTTAGGAAGTCTCAGTCAATTTAGTGCCACCGTACTTGATGATGTGTATAAAGCACTTTCAAGTGTATTTGGCCCTTGAATAACTCCAGAAGTTAGGGGACCAGACTCTGCTAAGCCAAAAGTTTGCATATGATTTAGTCAGCCCCCCATATCTTGATTTCTCTGTATCTGAGGATTCAACCAACCTCAGGTGGTGGTATACTGTAGTATTTACTGCTGAAAAAAAATTCAGGCACAGTTCAAACTATGCTGTTCAAGGTTCGACTGATAATGTAATTGGAATTTTCAGCACCAAAAGGTTCTGTATTTTGCTTTATATGTGAAATTAGTGTAGTCCTTACCTTTACAAAGCTTGTATTTTAAGATGGACGGAATATAAACATTATGCTTGAGAAAGAGCAGAGAGAGTTCTGGGATCCCCTGTTCCCAGTGCCCATGTTAACTACTGTTGAGAAAAATGGCAGCTCTGAGGAATTGCTGGCATAGTGGGAAGAAAGTGGTTTTGGTAGAACATGGCAGTGTGGCTCTTGTAGGTGGAGTATAATTTGGAGTTAGAGATGAGAAAAAGTTTATAAAAACATTGGATAAGTTAGACTTGATGGGGTGAATGACTCTGTTGAAGGGACTAGGAAAAGATTAAGACTCAAGTTGGTTTTTGATTGATAATGTAAATCTCTGTTGGGGCAGGGTTGGACCAGAGATGACTTGAGGCTGCCCTGAAGAATGATTTAGCAGGACTGGGAGAAGGGGTCTTTGGGGAACCCATTTTTCTTGCAAGGGACCTGAAGGAATTCTGAGAGTACAGAGAAGCCATTAAGTAATGTATGATATGTTTGTTAGGAAAAGTTGAAACAAAATGCCCAAGTTTCAAAATTTTCTTTACTACCACTCTCTTAGTTATTTGAGTTTGTTGTGCATCTTTCTAGCCTGTTCTTATGCAGTTACTCATTATATCTTGCCTCTTATGGTTATTTTTTTGTTTGTTTTTTTACCCCAGTGTGAGTTAGACTATGCCATTACTCTACTAAAAGCTTTTCCAGGGCATTTCTTCTTTGTAGAAATAAAATCTATAAACTCCTTACCATAGTCTGCAAATGAGTAGTGATTTGATTCCTGTCTGCTTCTTCAACCTCATTCCAGTCTTTTGCTTACTCAGTACCCTCCAGCTACACTGGCCTAAGAAGTCAAATTTTTAAAGAAATTGTTCAGTTAATGTGGAATCAGCCTCATGGGTTGTTTGACTTTCTAGTTTGTGAATTCCTGGCTCTTTTTGCTGGACTGAGACAGCCTGATGCTTTTCTATGTCTTCTCCACTCGAACACTTGAAATAACCCCAGGGGTGGACATGGGCAGTGACTGTCAAACTTTACATTTGCAATCCACAGTAAGAAATAATTTCAAAGCATAAGGTTGCAGAGGGTCAGATACAACTTTGGGACTAAATAACAACATAGCCTGATTACACACACATAACTAACATAACAAAAGTTTTGAAACAGTGTTTACATTTACCTGTTTTACATACATAAAATCAGTCATAAGAGAATAGTGACTGTTCTGAGACCAGTGCAAAAGAGAGAAGAACTTGTTTAGGGTATCTGGTTGGAGATTAGTCACAAGAAAGCTTTATGGAACCAGCATGAGAGATGGAAACACTGCGGTACAAATTAGAGTTGTCGTTTTGTGAGGCAGGACAAACGTGCCATTTGTTTATCTGCCTAGCCATTTCCCTACACTTTAGCTACCGTCATTGGTAAAACCACCTGCCTGGGCATCTCTGGGTCAACGTCTGAAGCTCTTGGCACCTCATTCTGCATCAGTGCCCCATCTCCTTCTCTGCAATTAAGCTCTCATGCAGTTGAATGGGTGTTTGCCGGAAGGTGAGCACTGAGTACGGCCCGCTTCCTCCTGTGCGGTGGCCTAACTCCTCAACCCGGGAAACAGGGTCAGAAGCTGAAAGAGCTATGCTTTTTCAACTGGGCACTGAAGAATACATTATTTGATTTGTTCTTTTTGACTAAATCAGTGTTTCGCAAACCATTTTCTGGTATACCTGCAGAGCGTGCTATCTCTAGGGGTAGAGGCTGTTTAAGGAATAGATGTAGTGGATGGACATTGGGGGGATGTGGTTTAAAGGGGCCTCCAGATTTTTTTTTTTTTTTTAAGTGAATTGCTCTTTCTTCTCTAGCCCACACCAGTTATCCTGTTGAAAGAGGGGACGGATAGCTCCCAAGGCATCCCCCAGCTTGTGAGCAACATCAGTGCCTGCCAAGTGGTTGCTGAGGCTGTCAGAACTACCCTGGGCCCCCGTGGCATGGACAAGCTCATTGTGGATGGCCGAGGTAAGGGCAGAGTTTCTCAGACCAGTGTGCAGAAGAGGAGGCTCCTCCAAAAGTGTTTGGGCCCAGCAGAGATTGCAACAGAGATCCCTCTGCTTTTAAGATCGC
Source organism: Aepyceros melampus (assembly GCA_006408695.1). NCBI lineage: Eukaryota > Metazoa > Chordata > Mammalia > Artiodactyla > Bovidae > Aepyceros > Aepyceros melampus. The sequence continues at coordinate 380,208 of SJXQ01011377.1, forward strand.
TGAAGGATTGCTCACTGTGAAGCTACTTCTTTTCATACATTGTCCTGAATGCTGAGCCTCTTGGGAATATATGGGAGAAGCCAGGTTCAGGAATCTTGGCCTTGTAGAGAGATTTGGCATAAGAACATGAAATAGAACCTTCCGAAGTTGCCTGTGGTCACTCCTATTGTATCATGTTGCTGAGACAAATTCTACATTATGTTTTAGTGTATAACAAGTGAAATATGAGGGTATCAATTGTTAAGAATGTCTAAATGATTATCCATTATTTTTTAAAATGTTTTCTACATCCAGTAGAGGTTTGCTGTTCAGGGCATGAAGAGCTCATGGTTTTTGGAAATGTGTGATTTAGGTGGCCCTTTGTGCCCAGAGCTAAATCTATAAAAAGATCAGTTCATTCCCACCACAAGACCCTCTGTCCTGTCCTAGTAAAGTGTATATGGGCTCCAAGTACAGCTAGAAGTCAGAATTTAAGAAAAGATCTTTACATTTTTACTTTGTGTTTGTCCCTTTAAAGGCAAAGCAACAATTTCTAATGATGGGGCCACAATTCTGAAACTTCTTGATGTTGTCCATCCTGCAGCAAAGACTTTAGTGGACATTGCAAAATCCCAAGATGCTGAGGTAGGAATATCAGGTCTATGTGTTTCAGTGGAGATTGAAACACATGCCTGTTTGCTCTTCTTTCTTTAAGCATTTTTATTTTATATCTAAAACCATAATTTCACAAATACAGGTTTGTGAAACTGTGTAGATGGAATTAACAGCCCTTTAAAATTCCTTCTGTTTCACTGTGTGTGGCTCAGGTCTCAGGGCCAGGCCTGTGTGCTGTCATTTGTATGAGTTGTTCAGTAAATAATTTAACCTCTCATCTGTTGGTTGCCTTATAAGATGGAGTTGGAGATTGTTTCCAGTTCACTTCTTTCTTTCTAAAAAAAAAAAAAATATAGTGGTAAAACACACATAACATAAAATTTGCCGTTTTATGTTCTGTCAGTGACATTAACTTGTCTTTGCCTTTTTAAAAATCATTTCTAACACTGGAGTTTTATTGAGAGAGACAAGTTTGCATTTTAGAGTGTTACAGATAACGTCCCAAAGTTATATTAAAAGGTCTATTAGGACCCTGTAGCCTGGAAAACAGTATGGCAATTTTCAACAAAGGAATACCTTTCTGTCTAGGAATTTGGCAGCTTAAACCCTTTGCCACAGTAACTTTTTTTCTCCCTAAAATCTCTTACATTCCACAGAAACATAAGTGAGATAAAAGTAAATTTCTTCTATATCAGAGGTTAACCAGTTTTCTAAAAAACTTTTTTTTTCCTCAAAGAAAAGAGGAAGCAGAGGGGAAAAAAAGCTCTTATTCTTTTTCTCCTTTATTAAAAATAAAGTTTAGATCCCATTATAGAAAATTGCCATTAAGAAAAACAAGCTCATAATCTGCTTATTCCAAATAGTGTTTAAAATACAAAAGACTTTGATCCTTAGAGGTTTGTTTTGTGAACTCCTGTAGAATTTGTTGCCGTTTATCTCATACCTTTTGCTACCATTATTTGTTATTTGTGACATATTCAGTTCAGTCGCTCCGTCGTGTCCGACTCTGCAACCCCGTGAATCGCAGCACGCCAGGCTTCCCTGTCCATCACCAGCTCCCGGAGTTCACTCAGACTCGTGTCCATCGAGTCAGTGATGCCATCCAGCCATCTCATCCCCTGTCGTCCCCTTCTCCTCCTGCCCCCAATCCCTCCCAGCATCATACATATTAGCATTATAATATTATAAGCATGTATATTGTGTTACTGATCATAGTACCTTTGTCCATAGTAAATAAGTTCTTGGTTAATTTGTGTATATGATTTCATATTCTGGGAAAATTTGTCCAGATCAGCCCTCTTTGGAGAATAGGTCTGGCTTTGGAATGAATTTTGTGGCCCAGGACCATTTGCTGGGATGAATATTTACCCAGCAACACCCCAGTTTAAATGGATAGATTGCCTAGAAAACAGAGTTTGGAGTTTTGTTCCTGAACATGAGTGGGTGCGAGTTTCTTGTCATCCTGTTGTAGGTTGGGGACGGCACCACCTCAGTGACCCTGCTGGCTGCGGAGTTTCTGAAACAGGTGAAACCCTACGTGGAGGAAGGTTTGCACCCGCAGATCATCATCCGCGCTTTCCGCACCGCCACGCAGTTGGTATGGGAGTGCTGGTGGGACTGGCCCATTTGGGCACCTTTTTGTTTCTTTTAGGATATGGTCTGTATTGGGTTGTGGAGGGTCTGGGGACAACATTCCTTGAATATTTTCTGAATTCTACTCCATAGAAATCTCAGTTCTTCCATTCAATCGCTATTGACTAGGTATATTGCTTAGTCTGTTTAAGCTTCCAGTTTCCTGACAGACTATGATGTAGACATACCATCTACAGGCTGTCAGTAAGTGAGAGCTGTTGTTTTTATGGAGTACTTCATGACACATCTTGAGACCTTGCTTTTATTGACCTTTGACTTTCATTCTTTAGCTTGGGGTAAGTCAGTTCCTCTTCACCTTACTTTCTTTACTGTCTCTGTTTTGGGGTGGTGACATTAAAATGAAATCATATGTGAGAAGTATGTATGAAAGGATATCTTTTGAAAAAGATGGCTTTGAAAAGATACAATGTTTAACATACAAATATGTGTATCATATATTACATAACATAGTTAATGTATAAAGGACTGAAAGTTGTTGCCAGTGCTGTTCTATGCCTGCTCTTTGTCACTGGTGCTGTTCTGTGCCTGCGTTACATTTCTAACTTTGGGCATTTTTCTAAACTGGAGCTTTATATTTTTCTGGGCAGCTGTAAGACTTAGAAATGTTATTTCGGCTGTCAAGTAGAAATACTTAAGATTTGGGAGTAAAGATTAAGGACTAGCAAGAGAGATTGGGATCCTCTTTTCCAGTTTGTTTTTAACGTGAGAGACTCACCCAGTTTCTGTTCTTGGCAGGCAGTTAACAAGATCAAAGAGATCGCGGTGACTGTGAAGAAGGAAGATAAAGTTAAGTTTGCAGTGAACTTTATCAGAACTTTGACTTCCCATGGCCAGATTGGATGCAGAAACTTGCTGGAATACCCTGCATGAACTGGGGCTGTTTGGCTCTTGCTAAACTCCTCGCTGTACCCCAGTCCGTGTAGTACAAGAGAGGCTGTAGACTGTAGTTGAAAAGCCGTCACTCATGAGGTCTTTGACTGCAAACACCATCTGTCACTGGTAATTTGCCCTAAAGATTCAGAAGACAAAGTGTTGAGGGCTGAATTTAGAGGCTATAATAGAAACCATCTCCACATTGCAATAGAGTCTGATAGGAGGGGCTTTCAAGGCCTGATGCAGGTCCCACCCTTGTGTCCCAGGGAGCAGAGGAAGCTGCTTGAGAAATGTGCCATGACTGCCCTGAGCTCCAAGCTGATCTCCCAGCAGAAAGCCTTCTTCGCTAAGATGGTGGTGGACGCGGTGATGATGCTTGATGATTTGCTGCAGCTTAAAATGATTGGAATCAAGAAGGTGCAAGGTGGAGCCCTAGAGGTGAGCCTGCCGAGGCCTCCCCAGGAGGCTCTTGCTTTCACATCAACCCTGTAGGCAGCTTGGTGTAGGAGGACAGCACGTGTTAGAGGAATAGACAGCACTTGGGCTGGAAGCCAGACTGAAGCTGTGTTCCTCATCCTGTGGCTATAAGCTGTCTCCTGTAGGTGCATTTTGTAACCTCCACAGACTTGTATTACTTGTCAGCAGAATCGAAGGATGAACTGGCTGATTTTCAGAATCTCAGTGTTAATGTCGGAGAGGACAGGGCTAGCTCTGATAAATTATTTGAAACCCTCTCAATAAATATAAGTACTTTTCGGTACATTCTTCTCCAAGTGGTACAAGCAGGCTCTCCCTTCTTTTATTCATTTATCTTGAACAGATAATACAGAAGTCAAGCTGTCTAGAAAGTCCTAAAGGAAAACAGAAATGTCTCCTACACCACTCCTGCCCCAGAAACCACTCTTTACTGTGTATGTTCTTCCAGACTGTGCATCTAAAGTATAAATGTAAATATTGTTTTCTGAAATGAATACTCACGTGTAATGCATAGTGTCCTGCAACTGGCTTTTGTTTATTTAACAACATATTTTTTCACTTGTTTAAAATAGTGACTAGTGTCTACTGTATTTGCACAACACTATTGCATTTTCATTCTGTTCATCTCTTCCTCCTCTTCCTGTCATGGCACATGAGAGTGGGATGATATTCCCTTTATATAATAAAGCTGTAAAGAATCTGAAAATCATCTGAGCCGTTCCCATGCCTTTGGCCCCCAAGTGGTCGTGTTTCAGCCCATTCTCTACGTCATGGCTTGCTGATATTGTCTTTACACACTGCTTTGATTTCAGTGTTCCATCTTCTGTTCCAGAAACCCTTGAGATTAAATTGGCAGTCACTAAACTAGGAATCAGAACTGTAATTTTAACTGGTGAGAAAGCCAGGGGCTGCAAGCCACACATACTTTCAGTCTGTCTCTTTTACTAGGCCTTTGTCCTGGTGATGCACCCTTCCTCCAATCTTGCATCCCCTAAGTTCATTCTGTTTTTTGCTGCAGGGTGAGGTTCCTCAATTTACACTCTGTGTATAAAGCCACTTGGGGTTCTACAGACCCACAGGATAAGAGTTAGGCCTTAGCAGAGCCTTTAAGATTCTCCTAAACTTGTCCCTGTTCTCTTTTTTTCACCCCCTACCCTCTTATTTTGGAGAAGGCAATGGTACCCCGCTCTTGCCTAGAAAATCCCATGGATGGAGGAGCCTGGTGGGCTACAGTCCATGGGGTCGCTAAGAGTGGGACACGACTGAGCGACTTCATTTTCACTTTTCACTTCTATGCATTGGAGAAGAAAATGGCAACCCACTCCAGTGTTCTTGCCTGGAGAATCCCAGGGATGGGGGAGCCTAGTGGGCTGCCGTCTATGGGGTCTCACAGAGTCGGACGCGACTGAAGTGACTTAGCATTAGCAGCAGCAACTCTCTTATTTTGTATTCCAGCAACTGCTAATGGCTTTTCATCCCCTGTTGCACCATACTGCCTCTGCCTGTTGGAGACATCTCTTTCGTTTTCTGTTTGACTAATTTCAGCGCATCCATCTTGATTCAGCTCAAGCATCACCCCCTTTAGGAGGCTATGGATTTGAATGATGTAGGAATCTGTTCCCTGATAGACTACAGTATTATGTATTATAGATTAAAACTGTAGATTAGTACTACCAGAAAACACATAGATCATTGAACAGGATACAATTTTTAAAATTGTTATTTTGTTGACATTTAGTTGATTTACAATGTTGTATTAATTCTTCTGTTCAGCAAAGTGATTTTTAACACATACCTAATTCTTTTTCATATTCCTTTCAATTATGATTTATCACTGAATATTGAATAGTAGGACTTTGTTTACCCATTCTAATAGTTTGCATGGTAACCTCAAACTCCTAACCCAGTTCTCCAACCCCTGACCCCCATGGCAGCCACAGGTCTGTTCACTTTGTGAGTGCTTCTGTTTCATAGACAGGTTAATTTGTGTTGTATTTTAGATTCTACATGTAAATGATACCATACGCTATTTGTCTTTTTCTTTCTGACTTCACTTCCTGAATATACTCTTCTTTATGGAGTGGGAAATAACTAGGTCATTTAATAAGAGATCTGAGATTGAGCCTGCCTTCTCACAGTGTTAAAGTCACCCCCAAGTGCCGTGTGCTTTCTCTCATGCTCTTCTGTTAAAGCTACCACGCAGCAAGCTCTGTTTTGGAATAAGTGGTGTAGTAGTTCATATTTTGAGGAATTGAGATGAGAGAAGCCACAATGATAACTTGAGAACTGCGGGAAATTTCTGACTGTTACGACCTTTTGTTTTCATCTCCTAAAGAGAGGAAGCATCTAGGCTACAGCCCACAGGAATTTGTGCGCTCACGTGCAGTACAGCTAGGGCAGGATATGTGTACATATGTGCAGTGAAGACTGGGAGGTGTCGAGTTGGAACGACAGTGCATCCCTTGGCACATGTGCTTTGGAGGGTCAATCCTAAAGGACAGCCCGACAGGCCTTTCCCATGCTTAGTCTCTGCAAGCTAAGTGGTTTTCCTTATCCTGAAGGGACAACCAAAATATGTTTCATATTTTCCCTAGCATTTAGGACGATGGAAAAACTTCATTACAGTAGTGGAATAAAAACATAATTAACCCTTTCAGGTTCACAGAAATGGACATGCATTACTCCAGCACACCACTAACTTGATTTTATTTCATGCCAGTACTGAACTGTTGAACTGTCTGATTTTTTTTTTAAACAGGAGTCCCAGCTTGTTGCTGGCGTTGCATTCAAGAAGACTTTCTCTTATGCTGGGTTTGAAATGCAACCCAAAAAGTACCATAATCCAATGATTGCCCTTTTAAATGTTGAGCTTGAGCTGAAAGCTGAGAAAGATAATGCGGAAATCAGAGTCCACACAGTTGAGGTAGGTCCTCCCAGCTGGCAGCGGCATGAAAATGGGCAGCATTCTGGGCCAAAGCCTTGGGCCTTGGTGGTCATCTTGGGCTTAGCTTTGTTTCTCAGGTACCTTGTGGGCTCCTTTCTCCTCCGATGCCCCTAAGTATTGATGCCTAAATACTGGGCCCACTCTTCTCACTCTACTCTCTCTGACCTGGCCTGAGGAGGTTTGGATAGGGCAAACCTGCTGAAACATTATCCTCTGGCCCTGGGGAAGGGGCTTGCAGAAGCCTTTCAGTTATAAAATGAGCCCTGTATTTTGATCCCTCTTATTTGGGCAGATGTGAGCTCTGCCATTCTAGACTGTGTCCCATGCTGCTGGGACTGGTGTGCTCCCAGCATTGCTATCAGCAAGGCTATCTCTCTGGAGGTAGCATTGTCACCCAGCTGTAAGCAGCTGTTCTTGGAAAATGCATCCCCAACACAGAATGGCCTTTGAAGGAAAGGTCTTGTCATTGGGAACTCCATGGGTGCAGTGCCTCAGAGGAGCTAGAACTTAGCTGGCCAAACTGCCTCACACCTTAGCAAATACCAACTCTGGAGTAGCTCCCAGTGCTCAGATTACTTGCTGTTTTGTGTTTGAAAGTTTTAGATGGTTCCTAAGTTACCTTATAGGGTCCTTGTTTATTTCAACTGAGGGGAGTCTCTTCTGTTTACCCTTTGTTAATTCCCAAATAAATCAATATTTTCTGGGTCTCTTCAGGATTATCAGGCAATTGTTGATGCTGAGTGGAACATTCTTTATGACAAGTTAGAGAAGATCCATCATTCCGGAGCCAAAGTCGTCTTGTCCAAACTCCCCATCGGGGATGTGGCCACCCAGTACTTTGCTGACAGGGACATGTTCTGTGCTGGCCGAGTGCCAGAGGAGGATCTGAAGAGGACAATGATGGTAACCAAACTTTCACAGGCTGCTTTTAGGTCTTTCTGGCCTAAACCCCAGAGGGGTTTTCACTTAGCCCTAGTATACTGGAGTGGTGTATGAATCTGGGCTTGTCTTCTTAACTCTTTTTGCCATGAAACACTTCAGTTCCAGTGTGTGCATGCTTAATAAGAGTTAATCTAACCAAACAAGTCTGGAAAGCTGATTTGTGAGGGAACCTAGCAGCAGTGCTGTGATTAGCTGGCTAAGCTCCGGTCTTGATGCTGCAGGCCAGGTTTCCTCTCTTTTTTTTTTTTTGGCGCATCTTGCGCCTGTGGAATCTTAAGTTCCCCGACCAGGGATGGAACCTGCACCCTCACAGTGGAAGCATGGAGTCTCAACCACTGGACTGCTAGGGAAGTCCCTCCTCCCTTTCTTCTTAAGCATCTTGCCAAGGTGCTTTGTTTTAAAGCACTGATCATGACTTTAGTCACTGGGCTCAGAGCACCTTAGTTTAGGGAAGAGGGTATTGGGTAAAGCTTTCTAACTGGGCTTGTTTGCCCTTCATGTGTCTTCATTCTGTTTTGTTTTCTCCTCTTCCAGAGGAAGCTTTGAGGTCAAGGGTGAGAGTGAGTCATCCAGTGTATCTGGGGCACCGTGGCAGTCTAACATGGGAATTGGCTTTAAAACTAGGTAGCAGGATGCTTGCTTCCCACCTCATGTGATCTGTCCTGCTGGATGATTTTGTCTGTGTTCCTCAGGCCTGTGGAGGCTCCATCCAGACCAGTGTGAATGCGCTGTCATTAGATGTTCTGGGCCGCTGCCAGGTCTTTGAAGAGACTCAGATTGGAGGCGAGAGGTAAGTGGTAGGCCTGGGCTCCCTGTTTGCTTAGTTCATGAGACTTCTTGATGGCCTTCTGCCATCTTTGGTTTGTGGTGTATATATAACAGGCCTCCCAGGTGGCGCTAGAGGTAAAGAGCCTGCCTGCCAGAGCAGGAAATGAAAAGCGAGTTTGGTCCTTGGGTGGGGAGGATGCCTTGGAGGAAGAAACAGCAACCCACTCCAGTATTCTTGCGTGGAGAATCCCATGGACGGAGGAGCCTGGCAGGCTACAGTAGCATGTGCTACTGAGGTCTTAATAGTACAGTAGCATGTCTTCTGAGGTCTTAATCTCTAGGGGTGTATAGTGCTCAGTTATATAAAGTGTTTCAGGAAGAAAGAAGGTCAAATCAGGGCTACAGTCTGACTCCACAATCTTTGATGCCCCTGTGGTACAGCCATAGACCTTCACAAGAAGGCGCCTTCAAGGGTGGGCTTGGAGGACTTGGTGAGGTCAGAACACTGTGGGTTGGCAGCAGAAAGGAGTTCACAGATACAATTTGATCCTGGGTGTAGGTACAATTTCTTCACTGGCTGCCCTAAGGCCAAGACGTGCACTATCATCCTCCGTGGTGGCGCAGAGCAATTTATGGAGGAGACAGAGCGGTCCCTGCACGACGCCATCATGATTGTCAGGAGGGCCATCAAGGTACTGGACCGGGGCTTCCAGCCTGCACAGCCTACTCTGCCTCTTGAGCTGATGCGACCCTGGATTTGTGTCGTGATCCCTTTCCTGTATAACCTGTCCTTCCATGTGGGGAATGTGGGCCCTGATTGTCTCATGGATCATAAAGAAACATTCTCAGTCTCTCAAAATAAGCCATGTTACCTTAAAAGCTAAGACTTGTTCTTGTGAGCACCTGTGGAGCTGATGAGTCAGCCATCCCTGGGATTGTGCCAGTGCCCTCAAGGTGTAGATGACCTAGAAGGGGGCCAGAAACCATATGGTTCACCAGATTGCAGTTGGGATGTGCTAGGCGTGGTCCATGTCCTGGCTTCCTGTGGCTTGGGCTGGGGGAGGGGGTGAGGAGCCAGCCCTACTTCTAGGCTAGGGGGCCTGTTGACTGAGTGGCCCAATTTGGCCATGGCTGGAGCTTAGAGAGGGGGCTCCTTGAATTTAGAAGTGAGTCTGGTCTTTGCAGAATGATTCAGTGGTGGCTGGTGGTGGTGCCATTGAGATGGAGCTCTCCAAGTACCTACGAGATTACTCAAGAACCATTCCAGGAAAACAGCAGCTACTGATTGGGGCCTATGCCAAGGCTTTGGAAATTATCCCACGCCAGCTCTGTGACAATGCTGGCTTTGATGCCACAAACATCCTCAACAAGCTGCGGGCTCGGCACGCCCAGGTGGGTTATTCCTTTTCTTTGAGTCCAGGGACTGGGTGGATGGGGCTAGATTCTTTGAATGTGCTGTGCTTACTCAGGCTCTGTGTGGTCAGCCCAGGTGATGGTGCTGGAACCAAACCTAGTACCAACTGCCTGCCTCCTCTGAGGTCAAAAGGAAAGCCATGGGGTCAGGACTAGTTTTTCCAGGGTTTCTTCAGTGCTGCTTGCAAGAGTCTGGTCACTCCTTTTGGTGCACTGAGGGAACGAAGAAACACGGTAGCCTCCTGCCTAGAAGCGTGTACTACCACTGTGTGTACGGGGTTCCTTGTGGGTTCCTCCAGCACTTCAGGGCCCTGCTGACAGTCCAGCCAGGGCTGCGCTGCCTCCGTGTAAAGCACATCTCTTGAGAATTGTTCGTCTGCTGTTCTGCCAGCACTCCTTTGGACATGTTTGCTAGACGCCGTGTGTTAGATGCTCAGCGTGATGACGGCAGTGCTCAGTGGGTGGCCTTGCTTCTGACTTGTGGCAGAACGTGAAGCGAGTCACTTTCTTTTGTGTGTCAGTTTCTTATCTGTAAAATGAGGGCTACTGGAAGCGGTGTGATAAAAGGAGATCCAGGATCGGAAAGTCATCCTCTTGAGAAGCGTGGTTTGACATACAGTCCTCAGATGACCTGAGGGTGAGAATGGGCCCTTCCTAAAGCCCAGCAACTTGCCTGGGAGAGGCCCTGGTCAGCACTTCTCAGGTTTGGAGGGGTGGTAGAGGGCAGGGACGAGAAGAGGCTTCCAGGCTCCCGTTGGAATGCCATCTTAGGAGATGCCAGCGGGTTCAGAGAGCCTGAGGATGCCTCACAATCTCAGTCATTCAGAGGATGTGCAGGAAGAAATTTGAGAGCAGTTCCTTATCATTTTCCCTCTTGTTCTGCTTTTTCAGGGGGGCATATGGTACGGGGTGGACATCAACACTGAGGACATTGCTGACAACTTTGAGGCCTTTGTGTGGGAGCCAGCAATGGTGCGAATCAATGCCCTGACTGCAGCCTCCGAGGCTGCGTGCCTCATCGTGTCTGTCGATGAAACCATCAAGAACCCTCGCTCAACAGTGGATGCTTCCCCAGCTGCTGGCCGGGGCCGGGGTCGTGGCCGCCTTCATTGAGAGGCTCCCCAGCCCTCCCACGAGTGGCCGGCAGGCTGTGCTCACTCTGTCTTGGTCAGATATTACAAGGAAGGGGTAGTATTTGGCCCACTCTGTTCTCATTGGAGGTTATTTAAATAAAACTTAAAAAACTTAGAATCCATTTTGCACATTACTTGGGTGCAGGAATTTTACTCATAAATGACTGTGGCTCAGAATTGTAGCTTTACGTGTACTCACCCAGCAGGTAGAAAAGAGAACTCGGCCAGGGGAGGCGCTCCACTTGAGTGGCTCCTGTCTGGAAGTTTTGCTTTAGCTGCTTTCTCAGTCTTAGAAGTGGCTGGAAGATATGGAGTTGCTTCCTTTTTTCCCCCTTTTTTTCTGATGTCATCTTATTTAGCCTTGACCTTGCCCGGCGCTGCTCCTAGGGTTTCTCTGGGTTTCTGTTAAATGCATACATCATATTTTGTCTAACCCTTTTACTTCCATATTCTTTTGACTCGGTCCCTTAATCTCTCTTATTTAAGATCTTGAGGTTGAGGACTCTTGAAGCAATGTTTCTAAAGTCTTGTGACTTCTTAGAAGGGCGTCCATTGAGGAGGTGGCTGAAGGAGCCACCTGGTCTTAATTCAGCCACTAATGGTCCTGAGGGGGTCCCTTCTGCTTGCTTCTAACCAGTGAAAGTTGAAAATGGCCGGCACAGATAAAATCAGCATTCTAACTGCCTCCTCCTTTATGCTAGTCCTGACAGTTGGCCTGCAGTTAACTAATTAATTAATAGAAAGCTTCTGTTCCCCTTGAATCTGGGAAGTGATTTTTTTTTTTTAATCTGAATTTCAACCACTTGGAGTTTGATGAACTTAAAAGTAGAATGAGGTGGTGGTAGGTCCACATATTGGAGTTTGGCATCCCTCCTAACTTGATGGTTTTTAAGTAAATTTTTTCCAGTTCTACCTGTATGATGATAACAACTGGCTCAGAGTTGTGGGGATGTGTTCAGCTACTTGTTTGATGTTAGAGCCACACAGTTTTAAGCCTAAACACCTGTTTTCTGATTTTCATTTAAAGACCTGAGGAATCAAATCAGTGAGGGGAACCCCGTTTTGTAAAATGGAATGTTGAGCCAGACCATGATGGGAAACTTGGCCTCCATCAGGCCAAAGTTGGACTGGCTGGCCGGAGCCCTCTCTGGTGCCCAAGTAAGTGAAGCGATGGGCAGGTGCGTGCTGTTCCACTGGGCTTGCCCTTGAAGATGGCTTCTGGCTGAGTTAGAAATGACCCCTCAAGGCTCTTTACCTGCAGACACTGAAAGCTCTGGTGGGGGCAGTAAGCTGCATGGTCTTCCTCCAGCAATGTCTACCGTCCTGAGATGGGTCTTCATACTACTTCAGTTTGCCTCATTGATGCCATTCAGATCATCCCCGTCCTTGCTAACTCAGTGCATTTCAGCTACAGGAAGGTTTAGTGACAGATTGGCAAATGTGGCCACCTACCATCCTACCACTGCCTCTTGAGACATCTGTATGCAGGTCAGGAAGCAACAGTTAGAACTGGACCTGGAACAACAGACTGGTTCCAAATAGGAAAAGGAGTACGTCAAGGCTGTATATTGTCACCCTGATTATTTAACTTATATGCAGAGTACAACATGAGAAACGCTGGACTAGAAGAAACACAAGCTGGAATCAAGATTGCTGGGAGAAATATCAATAACCTCAGATATGCAGATGACACCACCTTTATGGCAGAAAGTGAAGAGGAGCTAAAAAGCCTCTTGAAAGTGAAAGAGGAGAGTGAAAAAGTTGGCTTAAAGCTCAACATTCAGAAAACGAAGATCATGGCATCTGGCCCCATCACTTCATGGGAAATAGATGGGGAAACAGTAGAAACAGTGTCAGACTTTATTTTTTTGGGCTCCAAAATCACTGCAGATGGTGACTGCAGCCATGAAATTAAAAGGCGCTTACTCCTTGGAAGAAAAGTTATGACCAACCTAGATAGTATATTCAAAAGCAGAGACATTACTTTGCCGACTAAGGTCCGTCTAGTCAAGGCTATGGTTTTTCCTGTGGTCATGTATGGATGTGAGAGTTGGACTCTGTTTTTTTGGGCTCCAAAATCACTGCAGATGGTGACTGCAGCCATGAAATTAAAAGACGCTTACTCCTTGGAAGAAAAGTTATGACCAACCTAGATAGCATATTCAAAAGCAGAGACATTACTTTGCCGACCAAGGTCCGTCTAGTCAAGGCTATGGTTTTTCCTGTGGTCATGTATGGATGTGAGAGTTGGACTGTGAAGAAAGCTGAGAGCCGAAGAACTGATGCTTTTGAACTGTAGTGTTGGAGAAGACTCTTGAGAGTCCCTTGGACTGCAAGGAGATCCAACCAGTCCATTTTAAAGGAGATCAGCCCTGTGATTTCTTTGGAAGGAATGATGCTGAAGCTGAAACTCCAGTACTTTGGCCACCTCATGTGAAGAGTTGACTCATTGGAAAAGACCCTGATGCTGGGAGGGATTGGGGGTAGGAGGAAAAGGGGACAACAGAGCATAGCATCATTGACTAGATGGGCGTGAGTTTGAGTGAACTCTGGGAGTTGGTGATGGACAGGGAGGCCTGGTGTGCTGTGATTCATGGGGTCACAAAGAGTTGGACATGACTGAGCGACTGAACTGCACTGAATATTGCCCACTATCTTAACTGGGTGCTTACTCGCCAGAGAGTGTGCCAAGAAGTCCACATACATCATATTAAATTGTTCAGCATTAGGTGGTGATATTAATATCCCTATGATAGGAATAATGGAGACTTAGAGAAATTTAAAAATTTACCCAGAGTCACTCAGTAGACAGTTTGGCTTCAGACCCATACTCTAGGCTACTGTGCCATACCACCTCTTTAGTGTAAATATGAGCTCTAACTTTAAATGTGGACATGACTTATTCACGTGAGACACTTTATGAAATATGCTCCTTCTGTTCATAGATGGGTATTTTAAAAGTTTTATTTAAATGATGACCCACATTAATGCCTTTCGCATTATGACCTGGTACACACACATATGTTAATTGAAACATAAATAATATTGCTTGTGGCTCATCCTACTATTTTCCGCTTTCATATTTTGTATTTTGTATTTTTACTCTCTCTATTTTTCAAAATGCTGGTTGTGACATACCAAGATGATTTCACAGTCCGCTGATAGGTAGCAGCTGACAGTTTGAAAATCATGGAGAACCATTTCTGGCCTTGGGGGTTCACGCTGGTCGGTGGAATCTGTGTTCTGCTGGTTTGACTCTTGCTAAGATGCTGCCTCAGGAACTTACACTTCTAATTTTGTTACTTTTCTAATTTTGTGAGACCTCAAGTAGTTTCGCCAGTAGGCATTTGTGAGTGATTGAATTCTGTGGATGGATTAATACCTTTCCTGAGGCTCAGAGAGTTTCTCCTTTGCCATTTTATCATGGTCCTTTGGGGGTCCCATGGAGTTTAGATTATAGAGGTTGACTCCAAATTTGACCTTCCAGAGGCCGTCTTCCTTTCCTTCTGCAGGGCAAGTGGGTTCATTATGGCAGTTGAAGGACAGTGAAGGAGAAGCAGCTTCTCTCCCCAGCCCTCTCTTCCGTTTTGTCTCGTGTTGTGCAGGACAGAGTGCTGGGTGGGTTTCCAGCAGAGCTGAGACGATGCAGAATGTCCCTCGTGTTCACCTTTCTGCACCCTTCGTCGGGCAGACCTCCCTAAGCACTGGCCAGCAAGCTGGAGGGCGGAGGTTGTTACTCCACTGTCTTTGCCCTGTTCCAGCTGGCAGCATTGGACAGGGGCCGCCTAGCACCCTCTGGACGTGAGAGGTCCCTGCCATCTCATCCTGTTCCTCTTGGGGTTGGAGTGTATGCTCTGTGCTGGAGGGGAAGGCAGACAGTAAATAGCAAATGGGTACATAAATGTGTTTATTTTCCAAATGCAGTAAGTTTATGAGACACAGAGATGTAGGGCCAGATGCTAGACAGTTGTGACCACAGCATCTCTTCCCTTGTTTGAGTCCCACACCCAGGGTGATTGGTTTCCTCAGGACTGCAGAGCTTCTAAAGAGATCCAGAATGTGTGAGTCAGGGCCATGATAGGATTTTCATTTGTGAGAGGCCTGTAACTTGAGAGAACAATGTTGCAAGGGATAGGTCCAATGACGCTTGTAGAGACATTGATGTTATTTGGAAACTTGTTAAAAGTGCTGCCTCTCTGGTCCAGCTTGGACCTGCTGAAGCAGAATCTGCAGTTGAACAAGGTCTCAGGGTAAGTCCTCCTGCGAAGTAAAGTGTGAGAAGTACTGCTAGAGTAATAGCTTTCAGCTCCTGCAGAGCTGGACATGGTAAGTCACTTCCAGGTAAGTGACATGTGACCAAACCTTCAATGGTGGAAGGTTCAAATCTTGTGGAAATCATCATTTGCCCCCGCTTTGCTCACCTGTGCTATGCCCAGTGAGTGCCTGATGCATGCTCAGTTGCTTCATTTGTGTCTGACTCTGTGACCCCCATGGACCCCCCTGTAGCCCACCATGCTCCCTTGACCAGGATTCTCCAGGCAAGAATGCTGGAGTGGGTTGCCATTTCTGCCTCCAGTGGATTTTCCTGACCCAGGGATCGAACCCATGTCTCCTGTGACTCCTGCATTGCAGGTGGATTCTTTACCGCTGAGCCACCTAGGAAGCCCACTATGCCCAGTAAGGCTGTGTGAAGTAACCTTTCTTGCCCCTTGACCCCTATCTCTCCACTCCCCCCCCCCCCCCCCCCCCCCCCCCCCCGGAGGGCCCCCCCCCAACTCCCA
>SJXQ01011377.1:396011-515575 GCA_006408695.1 Aepyceros melampus
CACCAGAGCTCTTTTGTTGTGGCACTGTGCCAGGGATTCCCCTCATTCTCCTGTGCCTGAGTGAGTGATATACTTTTGGATTGCAGGTGATTACTGGTTCAGGTGTGCTGTGAAAATTCCCAAACTACCTCTGGGAATTTTTGAGAGAGGGACCTACAGACCCAGGTGTGGGCCAAATCAAACTAGAGCCCTGAAGAAAAAAGTTGGGAAATCTCAATTCTCAGATGTAACTCCAAGCCAATGAAATCACCATCTCGACAGTGTGTGACCTAGCATTTTTTAGGACTCAGCGTTTTTTAAAGTTCCCAGGTGATTCCACAGGGAAGCCAAGACTGACACCCTCCACTCTAGAGGAAAGATATCCTTAATGTTGTTCAGTTCAGCTCAGTTGCTCACTTGTGTCCAACCCTTTGCAAACCCATGAACTGCAGCACGCCAGGCCTCCCTGTCCATCACCAACTCCTGGAGTCCACCCAAACCCATATCTATTGAGTCGGTGATGCTATCCAACCGTCTCATCCTCTGCTGTCCCCTTCTCCTCCTGCCCCCAATCCCTCCCAGCATCAGGGTCTTTTCAAATGAGTCAGCTCTTCGCATCAGGTAGCCAAAGTATTAAAGTTTCAACTTCAACATCAGTCCTTCCAGTGAACACCCAGGACTCATCTCCTTTAGATTGGACTGGTTGGATCTTCTTGCAGTCCAAGGGACTCTCAAGAGTCTTCTCCAACACCACAGTTCAAAAGCATCAATTCTTCAGCGCTCAGCTTTCTTTATAGTCAAACTCTCACATCCATACATGACCACTGGAAAAACCATAGCCTTGACTAGACCGACCTTTGTTGACAAAGTAATGTCTCTGCTTTTTAATATGCTGTCTAGGTTGGTCATAACTTTCCTTCCAAGGAGTAAGCATCTTTTAATTTCATTGCTGCAGTGATTTTGGAGCCCAGAAAAATAAAGTCAGCCACTGTTTCCACTGTTTCCCCATCCATTTGCCAGGAAGTGATGGGACCAGATGCCATGATCTTCGTTTTCTGAATGTTGGCTTTAAGCCAACTTTTTTACTCTCTTCTTTCACTTTCATCAAGAGGTTCTTTAGTTCTTCTTCACTTTCTGCCATAACGGTGGTGTCATCTTCATATCTGAGGTTATTGATATTTCTCCTGGCAATCTTGATTCCAGCTTGTGCTTCTTCCAACTCAGCGTTTCTCATGATGTACTGTGCATAGAAGTTAAATAAGCAGGGTGACAATAATACAGCCTGGAGGCCTTAAAATATTTTAGAAGCTACTACGATAGAAGGGCTTCCCTGGTGACTCAGTTGGTAGAGAATCTGCCTGCAATGCAGGAGATCTGGATTTGATCCCTGAGTTGTCAGCATCACCTGGAGAAGAGAATGGCTAGCTACTCCAAGATTCTTGCTGGAGAATTCCGTGGACAGAGGAGGCTGCCGGGCTACAGTCCATGGGGTCGCAAAGAGTCAGACATGACTCTGGCTTTTGCTTTCACCCTGTGATAGATAGTGTCATTTGCACTGTTGATTGCGGGCACATACCCTGTGCATGTGTGTGTATGTGCAGCATACTGCTTACACCTTTCGAATTGCTTGGTCCTGTGTTTGTAAAGCTATGGCAGAACTGACAGCAACAGAACAGAGTTACCAGAGTTGAATTTGAGTCATCGCCATGAGACTGACATCAGATCCTGTGGCAGATATGTTGCAACAGATGTGACTCAATTGGTAAATGAATAATAGCATTTTTTTTTTTTTTTTACATTTGGGAAATAACAGTTCCTTTTAAACTTCAGGACATTTTGGCCTGCTAACCTACGTTTGTGAAACTGATCAAGACTTATTCTGAAAGGGACACCTATAATCCCAAACCCTTCCACACTCTGGGAGATTTCTGTGTCTTCCTTGCTTTTGCTTTAGTTTTTCCAGATGACACAGAGCAGCAGGAATCAGCTGGGAGTCCCTCAAAGCCAGAAGATGAAATGGAATTAGAGAAGGTATTCTGAGGTAGGAAACAATGATTAAAGGGATGACTCAAAGGGGAAGATCTCCAATCCTTAGATTTTGCAAAGTTTGATAACCTGGGGAAATAAGCTGTGGTTTGGAGGAGAAACCCGAGTGGAAAAATTGAAAGGAGGTCCCTAAAATTTTGTAGGATGGCAGAGGAGAAATTTTAGCTGAAAAGGTTTGCGTGTTAATTCTTGATTTGAAATATTGTCCTCCCAGCACTTTGATGCGCATCTGTCAGTGATCTGCCTTTGATGTCCAGACTCTGTGTGAGCTGACTTAACCTGCGAATCCTGCCTTAAAGGGAGCAGCTGGGGTTGGCAGGTTCGGTGGTCGTGTGTGACCATGATTGGCTCCCAAGTTGCGCTGGCCAATCGGCAGTTCCTTCCAGGATAGAGACCCAGGGCAGCGCCTTTGCTGATGCTTCGTCTTAGTGTCTGCAGGTCTTTGACAAGTGAACAATAAAATGTACTGTTTGATTGCAAACTGTCTTGCTTCTGTGCCGTGTCCCTCCTGCAATCTTTCTTTTTCATGTCGCATTACATGAGGAGCTTTTCACCTCCCTTTCCTGTCCCTGGGTTCCAGTGTTCATTGGTCCCTCTCACCAAACCTGTGCTCTAATTGGCAAAACTGGAGCCTGGTGGCTGCAGCCCACTCTTTCCGTTTCCTAATTGATGTCAGGGGCAGCTGGTGAAGCCAAGCCACACTGGATTGACTGATAGCTTGGCCACTGTGACTTTCAAGCTTCCATCTGACCAACAAGTTTATTACGTTTGAAACTAAAAATTAAAATGTTAAATATATCTGACAGTGTTCACAGTGGGTCTGAAATTAAGGAGCACTTTCAGTGTTACCTGAAGGTCTCTAGGCTTTGCAACTGAAAATTTTGTTTTCTTTGTGACTGACAGCGGACTGTTTTCTTGCTTTTATGATGTGTTGTAAAGCTGTATTGTATTTCCCACCACCTGCAGCACACAGAGTTTCTTCTTTTTAGAAGTGTTGCAGACATGATGTTAAATGTGAGTGCTTAGGGTGATCAGGGTGGCGTTGAAGACACTCTTCTTATGGACTTAAAATTTACAAGCTCATTTATGTGGGTCAGTGAGAAGGTATTGTTCTGTTAAAAGAGAATTATAAGAGCAAGAAGGTACAAATTCTTTTTCAAAAGCTATTTCATTTAATTGACATTTATGTTGAAGATATAAGGGGGCATTTAGGCATTTGAGTATAATATGGTCGTTTACCCAAATTAATGCCGAAGTTACAGAAGGCCACAACATGCTGCATTTTGAAATCTAGTTTTAATACTTTGATTAGCATATCATATTCCAGTGTAATAAAACAAAGTAGTCATCTTAAAGAGATTACATATTACCAGTGAGCAAACCTCTTTGATGTTTTTGTCTCATCTAATTCCTGTAGCCAGTATGAAATAATTTCTAGCAGCATTTCTTTTGTAGAAAGAGGATTTGAGTCGTGCTTTATGAACACACATTGTATAAAATGTTATAATAATACCATCTTACATTTGTTTGCATTATACTGGTTTTCCAAAGAACTGTCATATGCATCATTTCACTTGATCCTTTGAACATTCCAAAATTAAGTACTATTTTACATTTGATGGTTGAGGGGACTGAGAATCAAAAAGTTCAGTAACTTAATGGAAATCACTCCTACCACATGTGACTGATTCGTGACATGAACCCACCCCCTTGACTCCAGATCTTTTGTTTTCCCACGATAACGTGTTGCCCTCTACATGCAGAATTTTAATGCTTTGAAGGTTACAAAGATGATTCCAGCTCTCTTGGTCTTAAATGCTAATTTGGAAGATTGGTAGCATTCACAGATAGGAACACAGAGTGCTCAAGAGCTGAAGGAGTAATTCAAGCTCTGAAAGTGGGGTTGGCCATAGAGGTGATGAGGAGGGGCAGTTGCCATGGTTTCTTAGAAGAGTGAGTATCCAAACTGGAGCTTTAACAAGGGAGGGGCATCGGGATTTGGAGGGTGTTTGGCATACAGAGTAAGAGAACAGCTGGAACAAAAAAGCACAGAGATGGGAGAAAGACGTAGGTTCTGTCTTAGGAGTTGAGTAAAGGGCTGTAGTGGAAATGGGGGTGCTGCGTAAAAATGCACTAATAGAGGTTGGCAGAATGGAATGCAGAGAGCAGCCGGACCGCCTCTCATGGCCACTCTGGGGACAGATTTCAGGTAGGAGAGAAGAAGGGGGACATCTGTCAGGAATGTGGTGCAGCCTTCCCAGGAAGGGGAAGCGGTGTGAGGTGGGGACTGTTCATTGGCATTCAGAGAGAGATTGTATTTGGTAGATGTTCCTGAGGTCAGAGACAGATTAGAAATAAGGGGGTTTGAAAGGAGAAATGAGTTGGGCCCCACCATAAAGCTTTTTTAGTCCAGCTTTGAAGACTTGGAGAAGGCAATGGTACCCCGCTCCACTTGCCTTGAAATCTCATGGACGGAGGAGCCTGGCGGGCTGCAGTCCATGGGGCCGCAAAGAGTTGGATACGACTGAGTGACTTCACTTTTACTTGCACTTGAAGACTGGCAAGAATCACATTCCAGTGTAATAAACGTCCAATTTAAGGAACCAGCAAGTCAACAATATACACGAGTTAAGGGCCCAAGTAACTGGGTGAGACTTCTTCTTGTTTTATTAGTTCTTCAGAGAAGCAGACCCAAGGTTCTGTGGTCATTACCGCCGTCACAGAGGAAACAATCTGCCATGCTAGTTACAGTCAGAGCCAGAGCTGCTTTGACTTTCCTGCCTAGGGGAAGCCGAGCAAGACACCCTCTCAGCCCTCTACCGACGGGACAAGAGGAAAGCGCTCCTGAGCGTGGCCTTGTGCTCTGCCCCCTGCTGTCTCGCTGGCTCTGGCCTGGGCCAGGGCGTGAAAGGTCGCTGCCATATGAAGCTCGGTGACGGCTTTTGACTGGGTTGCTGACAAGTGGTGTTTCCGATTTCTACATTTGAAGGACCGCCAAGGTATCCACGTGGATCTATTCATTCAGTAAATTGGAAACATAGGTCTGGAACTGGAGCAGGCAAACAAGGATGGAGAGAGTTCAGAAATCCTTCTCCAAGAGGTGAAGACTGGGAAGAGGTGAAATCTCCAAGGAATAGAACAGAGGGCAGAGGTGAGGGTTTTTGGAAACCCTCACCTAAGAGGCAGGTGGGCTTCCCTGATGGCCCGGTTGGTAAAGAATCTGCCTGCAGTGCAGGAGACCCCAGCTCAATTCCTGGGTTGGGAAGATCCCCTGAGAAGGAATAGGCTACCCACTCTAGTATTCTTGGGCTTCCCTTGTGGCTCAGTTGGTAAAGAATCCGCCTGCAGTGTGGGAAACCTGGGTTCGATCCCTTGGTTGGGAAGAGCCCCTGGAGAAGGGAAAGGCTACCCACTCTAGTATTCTGGCCTGAGAGTTCCATGGACTATATAGCTCATGGGGTCGCAAAGAGTCAGACACGACTGAGCGACGTTCCCTCACTCACTCAAGAAGCAGGTGGAGGACAGGTGGAGTTGCGCTGGAGACTCCATAGGAGCTGGTAGCAGGGCAAGGTGAGAATGAGTAGCAGGCGCCGCCAGGAGAGATTGGGGAAGCGAGGCAGTCGGTCAGAGACGCGTTTCCAGAACGGGCTGGTGGAGGAACCCCACCCAGTGGGAGGCCACTGAATTGGTGATTATTGATCCATAATAATATCATATTATTATGATGTTTGTGTACATAATCAAAAAGCACGTTGAAATCAGAGCCCAGATTTCAGATGGTTAAAGAAGGAGGAAGAAAGGGGATAGCTGAGGCAGTTACTATTCTTTCAAGATTTTATTCTTTGAAAGAAAGGTGGTAAAGAGTGTGTACCTCGAAGAGTCAGCAGAATTTTTAGGATTTTTCTTTAAAGACATTAGTGTGTATGTGAGATGAGGGGATGAATTTGATGGCAAGAGAAGGATTAAAAATGCAAAAAAAAAAGATGGTAATAAGTGGGTGGAGCAAAATCTCAGAATTTTGGGAGTTCTGCTTTCAAGGGTAGAATTGAGGGTCTTTGGAAGGTGAGGAGGGAGGGAACCCTTTCTCTTCAGGCTTAGAGAAGGAGCAAAGGAGGGATGACTGGAGATTAAGCGGGAGGGAGGTTTTCTAATGGCCTCCATTTTCTCAGTCGTAGGATTTCCTGACACTCGACGTTCTTCTGTGTAAATGCGGAGTCAGCCTGTTCTTTAGGGTGGGGGACGGGGCACCCCAGGTGACTAAGGTCAGATAATGGAGTTACCAGGCAGGTGCCTCCTCTGCTCCTCAGATGTTGACACCTATCCCCTGACCTGACTGCCCCCTGCCTGGCGCGTCTGTCCCAGCTTCGGCTTTCGCTCAGCTCTGCTGGACTTTTGTGAGTTCTTACCCTTTATTCTTGATTTCATTTCCTTCATGTGACAGGTCTTCCTTCTTGCCTGACCTGCCCTCCTCCTTAACAGGCCACCAACTGAGGACTTTAGCCTAGTCCTCCACTGGGACCTTGTGGGGAGGGTGAGTTCTGGGATGTAACTGGTTTCTGTGCTAAGAGCAAAGAAGACCAAGGTTGCCTTTGGGCTCCTCTTTTAACTGTATCAATCAGTGTAATAGTTATATGAATAAGTGAATGTGTTAGAGGATCCTACAGGATGCGCGGTAGGTTAAGATACTTCTTGGGAAAGATGAGACCTTGTAAATAAATTAGAATGAAGTCTTAAAGATATCTGACAGATTTTGTTTTCCATCAGATTAGTCTTTCTCACTGAAGCATACTTTTGAGTCTTATTTAAGGTTGAGTTCTTTCAGTGCTTCTGAAATCTGTTCTGACTTTCTGACAGTAGATGTGGACATCCAGTTCCAAGAATAGCCTTAAATTAAAGACTGTCAATTTTAAACAGTTTAATAGATATGTAAGTGATAGCTCTATTTTAAGTGTCTTTCATTTTTTGAAAAATAACGCTTGTTTTAGAAATTCAAGCTGTTTTGAACCAGTTGCTTCCTTGTAACTTGGCAACAGCCATTAACCTATGCTAAACGGTCTGGGCAGGGTTCATCGTTATAAACTTGGAGGGTCTGAAGTTTGTTACGAATTTGTTATGAATCACCAGCCTTTCCTATGTTCTACAGACTTGTGTGATTGTTTCATACCTACCTATCTGGATTAGGAGCGGAGCTGGCTGGTGAGAAGTTAGAAATGAATACAGTGGTTCCAGAAACTTGGTTTGTGTGCACTGAAGGTCTCCCATTTTACCTCATTGTGGCTAATGAAGGCAGCTGAGGAAGGGACCAGAAGCATCAGTAGTTTGCAGAAAATTATGGTTTTTCCGTGAAACTTCTTGTTGATACTGCCTTTTAGGGAATGAGCTAACATCTGTTTCATAGGCTTGATTATAGTAGGCTCTTAATTTAGTGATTCTCATCCAGGGTTATGGGTTTACATGTATCTTGTGAAGACATGTTTCAATAACCAGTACTGCCTAAAGTTCTGTCATATTTTGGGTTCTGATCATTGCACCCATATCCATATAATATAGTTGCTCATATAGACAGATCAGTAGAGATTCTTGATAAACAGGATGGACACTGATGTGGTATTAAAACAAAAACACTCAAGTATCAAAGATGCAGATGACAGAATACATTCACATGCATCTCATTTGCTTGTCACAGGGTCCTTTGAAATAGACATACTTCCCTTTCAACCTCTGTGCTAGCCACAGTCTCATCCACCCCTGTCATCAGCCATCAGCTGTAAACCAGCAACCCTTGCATCTAGTCAGGGCTGTAGTTTTCAGCATGTAACATTTAACCAGTCTTCTCTTCCCACTTGCCAACTTCCTGAGGACCTGATGTTCTTTCTCAGTGGGCGAGATGGCCATCCCCATCATAAATCCCACTGTACTCCTTGCCTTCCCCCCCCTTTTCCAAACCCTGCTGCTTCCATTTCCTCATTACATTCAAACCTGCAGCCTTCCTGACATTTTAGCCTATGTTTCTTCAGCGTACCCCTGCATGCCTCTGGGTTCCACATTGCCACATTGGGGTGGCTTATCTGCAAGGACACTCTGCTATGTCACTGTGATGTGGGAAGTTAGGCAGGGGTCTGCCACAGTCTCCAGGTTGAGCAGGAGCTTCAGTCTGGTACCGAGGGCCTGTCCTGTCCTCCGCCTGTGCTTGCTTCTGCTGCCTTATCTCTGACTACTGCCTTATTTCTAAGCGCATAGACCCTGCTGCCCAGAGCCACTGGCATGTTGCTCTTCCACGCTGCCATCCCTCCATGCCTTCGTGCCTTCGCCTTAGAACATCCGTCTACTTCTTTGCCACCTCTTTCTTCAGCCCCATCTTTTGGAAGCAGTTTTGTCACCATTTTCCATCCACCGTTGAGTTTTGTTTTCCTTCCTCTTTCTTCCTGCTCTGCTTCCCCAGTGGACAGAGAAGTCTTAGAAGGCAGGCACATCTGTTCTCCAGCACCTTGTACCCTATGTATACCTTCACAGAACATTTCAAAAATCTGAGTCTGCTTACATTTTAAATAACTAAATGACTTATTCAGGGTTATAGGGCTGAGTTCAACTAGAAATAGTTCCAGGTCCAAAGTTCTTTTATTCTACTTCTGTATATGCTGTGTTTTTTTTTTTTAAGTAAGTTGAGCTAACTAACCAAACTTTTGGTCTTAGTTGAGTTTTCCTCTTTTTTTTAAGGACAAAAAAAAAGTATTGTTGTTAAAATAGCTTGTTAGTATGGCTGGGTGCTGGCAGGCTCTGCCATAGGTGAAAAATATCAGCAACAGATCTTTTCAGAAATTTCTATAAATAACACAAACTCAATAAAACCTTCACATTACTATCCTGAGGGTGTAGCCAGGGGAACCGTGTCCCTTGTGAATGATGCATTTAATTAAGTTCAACTTTAATGTTTATCGGCAATAACTAGATAAATTTATTACTCCCAATATTTATATCTTATAAAGTATTAACTTGTAGCTGGAAAGCAGTAATCATTTTGAGATGAATTCCAGAGTTACAATAATGCGGGGTTAATTCACGAGGTTGGTACTTGCAACTTTGGAGTCTAATCAGGTTCTTTTAAAATTAGTCCCACTTAAATGAGAAATTGTCTCTTACCCATTTTTTTTTTTTTAGAAGATTAGAATCTCTTCCCTTTCTGATGGAGACTGAACGGTTTTCCCCACCTTCATTTCTCCTACTCTGCTGCTTCCCGCCGCACTCCATTATTGATGTTATTATATCATAAGGATTGTTTTTTGTTTTGAGAATTTTTCTCCTGGAAATTCCCCCACTCTTTTCCCCTTTCAAACAGATAAATTCAAAGAAAGAATAGCCCTTCTTTCATCCATTATAAATGATTTTTCATTTGAGCATGTCATCTTGCTTTTTGTTACAATGGAGATCAAAGGGATATAGGTTCACCACTAGTGTTCAGCAGTTTTTTTCAGTTCTGGACCTTAAAGAAATAAGATCTAGTTTAATTTGTAGCAGCTTTAGATCTCTCAGGCATGTGGCACTCAGACGGGTGGCTGTTACTGCATGCTCTGTGTGTGTGTTAAGACAGTGAGGGAGCTGGAAATTTGGTGCTTCATATGCTTTGCATATCCCAAAGATACAAATCTCAAAGGAATGCATTTGTGTTGAAATAGTACTTGTTTCTGTTTAAACTAAGTTGAGAGTCCTTTAAAGATCCCCATTTAAAAATACTCATTCCACAGTTTGAAGGCTGGGTCATACAAATTTTCAGTGTTCTATTGCTTGGCTTTTTGTTTTAAAAGAGCCTTTTAAAACAACCTTTTTGTTGGTGCAGTGTTGAAAGAATCCGAGTGCCAGTGCAAGAGACACAAGAGACATGGGTTCATTCCCTGGGTTAGGAAGATCCCCTGGGGTAGGAAATGGCAACCCACTCCAGTATTCTTGCCTCGAAGATGCCACGGACAGAAGAGTCTGGCGAGCTACTGTCTGTGGGGTTGCAAAAAATTGGGCACGACTGAGCATGCAAGTGCACATTATTGGATAATGTTAACGACTGAGCGACTTCACTTTCACTTTGCACTTTCATGCATTGGAGAAGGAAATGGCAACCCACTCCAGTGTTCTTGACTGGAGAATCCCAGGGACGGGGGAGCCTAGTGGGCTGCCGTCTATGGGGTCGCACAGAGTCGAACACGACTGAAGTGACTTAGCAGCAAATGAAACCTTACCACTCAGTGGGCATACCATCTGATGATTCTGAGTCTTCACACCTTCCATATGATGTATCCTTTGCTTCACTGAAACCAGGCCTCCTTCTCCCAGTGTCATCACTGTCACCTGATCTCATCCTTTGTGGTCCAAGTCCCATTCTTCCAGCAGTTGCATCGAATATTTACTCTTAAGATTTATAAGTCAAATGTTATTTTATGGTTCTGATGGATTGCATAGTTTATTAGTGTTATCTGCTAAGGATTGTACTACTTTCAGAAATCCAGCACCCACTCATTATTGCATGGAACTAATAAATACTGAAACAGTGCATCTGTGTATTCTGTGCTTATTTAATCTTGCTCCTTCCCTAGATCAAATTGACCTTCACCTGTATCTACTTTTCATCTTTGGGTGGCAAAAGAATTTAAATAAAATTTCAGAAGCTAAAGGCCAAAACCATGTTTGGTGGCTGAGTGGGTTCTGTCTTTTAGTCTATCTCCTATTGACAAAGCTTGTTGAGAAAGACTATTTACTTGAATGTAGAACTTGGGTTCTAATTTTTATCTTACTTTACATGTGGTTTTATGGATGAGGATCTGAAGGAACATAAAACCCTCATCTAGAGTCAATTTAACAGAACCTGAGATCCTTGTTGCTAAGAATTTAAAAAAAAAATCGTATTCAAAGTCAATACTATATTCTAGCTTGTTGCACTTTCAGAAACCTGGCCATTGCATAAATGACTAACAAAAAAAATGTTTTTTTCTTCTCTATGACTATATTTACTTCCATCTATGTTGTCTAATCATGTCAATTCTGACCATACGGAAAAAGAGGGGTTGGAGTGTCCAGTCGCACATAAATCTGCCTATAAATTGATAGCCACATTCTGTTCAACTGTGTTGAAAGACATAAACATAGACATTTAAAACCTACTAAAATGTCAACTGAATGGAAAAACGGATTATTAATGTGATTTTTTTTGATAATTAAAACACCAAATGTATTAGCAGATTCTATTGATACATTGAATTTTTGATGTTATGACATTGTCGTGACAGTGTCTGTTATGGCATATATGGAAAGGTATATGCTTTGTTCTCATTTGAGCAAGATATTGTTCTGATTATCTGGAATTCATATTCTCAGTGGCTATGTTCATTCATATTCTCAGTGGCATATGCTTCCCTGGTGGCTCAGAGGTTAAAGCGTCTGCCTCCAATACGGGAGACCCGGGTTCGATCCCTGGGTCGGGAAGATCTCCTAGAGAAGGAAATGGCAGCCCACTCCAGTATTCTTGCCTGGATAATCCCATGGACGGAGAAGTCCATGGGGTCGCAAAGAGTCGGACACGACTGAGCAACTTCACCTCACCTCATGTTCATTTTGGTTTTCCTTCTCAACCATTTTGAGATTCTGCCTCATGAGGGAATGAATCAATTTTCACATGAAGCATGCTCAGTCATGTCAATGCTTCACAACCCATAACCTATAGCCTCCCAGGCTCCTCTGTCCGTGGAATTTTACCAGCAAGAATACTGGAACAGTTTGCCATTTGTTTCTCCAGGGGATCTTCCCAACCCAGGGATCGAACTTGTGTCTCCTGATTCTCTTGCATTGGCAGGCAAATTCTTTACTGCTGAGCCACCTGGGAAGTCCTTTCATGTGGAGTGAAGTGTGAAAGTCTCTCAGTTGTGTCCGACTCTTTGTGACCCAATGGACTGTACAGTCCATGGAATTCTCTAGGCCAGAATACTGGAGTGGGTAACCTTTGCTTTTTCCAGGGCATCTTCCCAACCCAGGGATCAAACCCAGGTCTCCTGCATTGCAGGTGGATTCTTTATCAGCTGAGCCACAAGGGAAGCCCCTTCACATGGAGGTTTATTGGAAATTTATTCCGGAACATTCAGCACAACCCTGGATGGTGTAGGTTTGATTAAAGCAAGACCATTTGGAATGGTATTTCCTCACTGGCCAACATATGATATAGAAAAGCAAGAAGTAGGTGCTTTGTGGATAGATTTCCCCATACCTGCTGTAAAGGGGAGCTTTTGTAAGTAGCCCTGAATTAACGTTGGGTGTCTCAATTTTGGCTAAAATCCCGAAAGTGAATACAGTTCTGTAAAAATTGATCAGACCACTTGGACTCAAATAATCAGAGGTGAGGTGAAGTTGCTCAGTCGTGTCTGACTCTTTGCGACTCCATGGATGGTAGCCTACCAGGCTCCTCCGTCCATGGGATTCTCCAGGCAAGAATACTGGAGTGGGCTGCCATTTCCTTCTCTAGGAGATCTTCCCGACCCAGGGATCGAACCCAGGTCTCCCACATTGGAGGCAGATGCATTAACCTCTGAGCCACCAGGGAAGCTCAAATAATCAGAACCAGGTCTCAATCAGAATAATTTCATGCTTAAGGGAAAAATACCACTTAACACATTTCAGTTGTAACAGACATTCAAAGAAAGTTACAATATATCATTACCTGCTGGTAAGTTTGATTATATTGTCTTTTTCTTTTTTTGGTGTCTGGAGGGAGAGAAGTTTACAGTGTCATGATTTTTTTTTTAACAGTGAGCATAATGTGGGCTATGCGAGGCCTGGCACAAGACCGCAGATTCCTGTCTGTGTGTGGGATGCAGGCAGTTCTCTAAAACTCTGGCCTTCTCTTTGGTATTTGGGCTTTGGAGGAGATGAACTGAATATTGTTGAGCAGAGGTGCTTGGTGGTAATACTAGTAGTTTTGCTTGGGAGAGGTCACACATCATGTCTGTGAACCGGTGTTTAAGTCAGGAGAGGTTTGCCAGCCCCTCTACCTTCCTGAGGATATGGCGCTTGTGCTTCCCCAGCCTGGTCTCTGTGTTCTTGACGCTGTTTTCATCAGCCTCACGTGCCTACCCGTTCTCACCCTAAGCCGCTTCCTCCTCTTCTGCTCTCCAACCTTCTGTCTACCAAGTTGACAACAGGTTTCCCACTTACTCTGTACATTCTCTTTATCAGCTTACGGAAGCCGATCCAGTCCATACACATCAAGGGGAAAATTCAGGAGGGAGGTGGCATTCCTTTGCCCTTCCCTTTGCAGGTTTCTTCTGACTGGGCATCCTTGGGCCATTGTTCAGTCCTGCTGAACCTTTGTTTCCGCATCTGAACAGAAATGTGGCTTGAAAGGAGGGATTTCTCAAGGCCTTTGAAACTGTAAAATTCCTTGTCTAAAAGTTCTGTGGTTTGTGGGGAAATGAGTCCTCTTACTAACCCAGAGTCATCAGCATCTGAGACTTGGTGACAAGAAGCCCCATTTAGGTCTTGCCACTGCCTTAGGACCATTTTCGAAAGGAAAAATACATTCAGAATTCCAAACAGTTGCCTTTAGAATGTTGTCTTTGGAAGATAACTTAGATAAGCCTTTTTTGTGCTTTGTGTTTATATCTGTGTGTATTATTTTTCTGTTCTGTTTGTGAAAGTCTCCAGCTCTTACTAATTTGTTTATTTACCTATAAATTAAGATTCTTGACACCTCCTTCAAGCAAGCATTGGGTTTATTTACTGCTTACTTTTAGGATGAGTCTAATATGCAGAGATGTGTTAGATTATTAATCTTATTACTTTGGCAAAGGACTGTTTCAAAGGGTGAGTACTGAAACTTGCCCTCGTACTTGGAATTTATTTGTTTTTATTACATTTCATAAATGAAATTTCAGAGCCTGGAGGAAAATAGTGGGGTTAGTATATTTCAGGAATACATAATTGGCTTGAATTCTTTGGTAGAGAAGAATTTTATAAAATTAAAGTATCATTATGAGTAAAGTAGCTTTTTGCTTTTGTATATATGGAGCCTCAAATCTTTTAAAAATTGGAGTCATAATTTACTCAAATGTAATAGCATTAAAGCTAAAATATTGCTCAGTTTGTATATATGACTGCTCCCCCCGTCCTTGTTCTACATTTAATGGTGTTCCATGGTTTTTGCTTCTCCACGGTGATTTGTTATGAGGACTGACTGGTCATAACTGGGAAACAACTTGCATCCTTGGGAGCCCAGAGGAGGATGTTACTGCTGTTTTAGCTCAAGCAAGGCCTGTTACTGTACTTCTTCCCCACCAGTAAATGTGGGTAAGAAAGCATAAGACAAATGTGTTTAAAATTATCTTTCCTATAAGCATTCAACAAAGAAGCTAAACTGTAATGGGAAGTATGGTTTAAAAAAGCTGTTTTCATTATAAACTACTTATTGGGCCAGATTTTTGTAAAGGTAATCTATGAATAACTTTTTAAAGCCAAGAACATTTAAAAAAATAGTGGTGCATGAAACAATTATGTGAACAGTGATTGCATCTCCTTTTGGGACATAGCAAGCCTGCTATTCAAATCAAAATGCCAACCACTTGCTCTTGGAGTGGCTGGACCACTTGGTGGGCAGCCATATTGGGCACAAAAGCAACTCGCCTCTGAACCATGCAAGAGCATTCTGTCAGCATCTGGGAACTCCATGACTGTATTTGCTTATGTTTTTCATGACAGCAAACAAGTAAACAAATACCAGTAAATAAAGAATAAGATAGGAAACACCATCTTCTCCATTTCTGACTCATATTTCCTCTGTTTAACAGGAACAGTAAGGTGAGAGAATGTGTTGCTTTTCCGTGTGTGTTTGGTCATTCAGAAAACTAGTGGTCCTGTGTTGAAATCATCTGTTCTTCTGCTTTTTCAGAGGATCTGCATGTCAGATCAGCAGCTTCTTTGTACAGCTGTTCATTTTCTTTCCCTGAGTGTTGGAAAGAGGGGTCAGCAGACTGTTTTTCTGTCAAGGGCCAGATGTAGACATTGTAGGCTTTACAGGCCATACAGTTTCTCTTGCAGCTACTTGAATCTGTCCTGGTGGCATGAAAGCAGCTGTGGACTGTATGTAGGGGAATGGATGGGTTTGTGTTCCCATGAAATGGGAATTTTACTGTATTTCTGAAACAGGTAATGTGCAAGATTTGGTGCTGGAGCCATAGCTGATTGCCCCGTGTTGGAATGATGGTTCCTGCTTTTCATGTGTCCACATATGTAACACTGCTCCATGGATTACCTATATTATAAATAAAGGGATAGATAAAGGGGTGATGATTATGGGTGCTCCAGGGTGCTCGCTGTAGCTCTATCCCTTTCTCACTTAAGGCACCATCCCAGAAGTCCTAGGAATGAGTGTAGCTTATCACAGGGATAACCTTGGATCCTCTCTGATTTTGTAGCAAGTAAACCAGTCAAAATCCTTTAATAGTGGTATCAGATTACTCATCAAACTCCCCACACCAGGCTTTCGCCATTGGCCTTTGAGAGTTCTGGTTTGAGAAGGCCAGTTCTTTGGAGCTCACAGTTGGAGTCTCATGGAACAGTTTGTCAGAGTTGAAGCAAGACATCTCTGCTCATCACTGGTGTCCACATGGGCCAGGTGGAGCTTGGTGTGTACAAAACACTCTCTTGCGTTGTTCATAGAGATATGTGAGTCAGGTGAGCCAAACAGTTATAGACTTTGTGTTTAATTGTCCTAGATCTTATCCTGTTCCTCCCTCCTGCAAGCTAAAATTGCTACAGACTGATCTTGAATACATGTGTCTGCGTTTGGGTGACTGGAAAGTTTGTTTTACAGATTTCTGGGAGGTGGTTAGAGATCAGCTTCTTTGGGGGTATTTGGTCAAAGAAGGGTAAACAATTCATGTGAGTTCTTGCAAGAACACATCCAAATAGATGGGATTAGAGTTAGGATAATACTTTGGACACCTGGTGTGAAGAATTGACTGCTTGGAAAAGACCCTGATCCTGGGAAAGACTGAACAAGTGGGGAAAAGGGGTTGACAGAGGATGAGATGGTTGGATGGCATCACCGACTTGATGGACATGACTTTGAGTAAACTCTGGGAGTTGGTGATGGACAGGGAAGCCTGGCGTGCTGCAGTCCATGGTGTCGTGCAGAGTCAGACACAACTGAGCAACTGACCTGAAAGGTGGTCCTGGTACTGATGACTCAGATACATGTAACTCGTACTTGGCCTTCTTACGGAATCCACTTGGTGGACAAAACAGTTTGCACTCCTCACAACATTTGATCTGCGATGTCCATGCCTCACTGGTCTATGCCTACCAGCCTTCCGAAATTTCTACCTGACCAGTTAAGTCAGATGTTCCCCAGGAATCAGTTGTGCTTGTTTATAAATGTATTCAGGTTAGTTGTTACTGTTATTACAGGTTTTAATTACATGTCATTTGTTGCAGTTTGTATGAAAAATAAGACGAGTGATTTGGAAAGACTCATCCAGGTGACTTACCAAAAATTTGTTTTTGACTTAGGTGTGGGTGTGGGTGGGAGAACTGTGGGAGAGATGGAGGAAGGTGGCAGGTTTGAGAAAGATCCCACTCACTGACTACTGTATAAGGATCTTTACATTCTCACTCACCTTTAAAGAAACCAGTTGAAGTTGTAGGTAGTGTAGTATGAAAGTTGCAGGGAGCTCACCAGAGCCATACTCCCAAGGCTCATTCTTGTATCAAGCAACTGGCAAATCATTTATATTTAATGTTTTATTACAACTTAATGTATAAAGCACATATGTATCTTTTGGTTTTTCCTTTGTGTTTTAAATATATTGTTTGCTGGTCCTGATTATATCTGAGTGCTTCCCAAATGTGCCAGAGCTTTGCATAGTCTTTTATTTATCCTCACCATCGCCTGTTGGAAGAGGGCCCAATTATGATCTTCATTTTAGCAATTGGGAATCCAAAGCTTAGATATCTAATGTAACTTTCCTGAGATCCCTAGGCTAGTAAGTGCCACATGTGAAATGCGGTGTCTTTGTCTTTCTCATTATACCACCTCCCTGCCTGCAGCCAACTTGATATTTAAATGCAATATGGATTTTTTTTTTGGAATAATGTAGTTGGTAAGATTTTAACTTATTATGAATTGCTAAGCTGATCTTTTGGAGAAGGCAATGACACCCCACTCCAGTACTCTTGCCTGGAAAATCCTATGGACGGAGGAGCCTGGTAGGCTGCAGTCCATGGAGTCGCTAAGAGTCGGATACGACTGAGCAACTTCACTTTCACTTTTCACTTTCATGCACTGGAGAAGGAAATGGCAACCCATTCCAGTGTTCTTGCCTGAAGAATCCCAGGGACGGGGGGCCTGGTGGGGTCACACAGAGTCGGACACGACTGAAGTGACTTAGCAGCAGCAGCAAGCTGATCTTTATTAGAATTAAACCTGGACGTTGTCACAGGGTGAATTAACTTCAGTTAGTGGAAGAAATACAAGCACAACTTAACTTAAACCTTAACTATATTATCCTACGTCTTTTCTGCATTCTGGTTTTCTTGTCTGGTTGCAAATATACCTACTTGGAATGAGTGTATTTTTTTTACTTCTTAAAAAAATGCCGTTAGGTTTATGATTTAATTTGATTCTTAAAAAGAAATGTAATAGGGAAAATACTAATAACTCCATGTTTTTTAGATGAAGAAACTAAGATTCATAGAATTTAAGTGAACTAAGAGAGAGATTTGGAAAACCACTAGGCCTTTCAGGTATGACCTAAATCAAATCCCATATGGTTAACCACTGGAAGTAACAAACAGATTCGAGAGATTAGATCTGATAGAGTGCCTGAAGAACTATGCACGAAGGTTTGTTAACATTGCACAGGAGGTGGTGATCAAAACCATTGCTCAAGTAAAAGAAATGCACAAAGGCAAAATGGGTGTCTGAGGAGGCCTAACAAATAGCTGAGAAAAGAAGAGAAGCTCAAGGCAAAGAAGAGGAAAGGTATACCCATCTCAATGCAGAGTTCTGGAAAATAGCAAGGAAAGACAAGAAAGCCTTCCTCAGTGATCAGTGGAAAGAAATAGAGAAAAATGATAGAATGGGAAAGACTAGAGGTCTCTTCAAGAAAATTAGAGATACCAAGGGAACATTTCATGCAAAGGTGGGCACAATAAAGGACAGAAATTGTATGGACCTAACAGAATCAGAAGACATTAAGGAGAGGTGGCAAGAATACACAGAAGAACTGTACAAAAAGATCTTCATGACCCAGATAATCATGATGGTGTGATCACTCACCTAGAGCCAGACATCTTGGAATGCGAAGTCAAGTGGGCCTTAGAAAGCATCTGTACGAACAAAACTAGTGGAAGTGATGGAATTTGATTGAGCTGTTTCAAATCCTGAAAGATGATGCTGTGAAAGTGCTGCACTCAATATGCCAGCAAATTTGGAAACCTCAGCAGTGGCCGCAGGACTGGAAAAGGTCAGTTTTCATTCTAGTCCCAAGAAAGGCAATGCCAAAGAATGTTCAAAGTACCGCACAATTGCACTTATCTCACATGGTAGATAGCAAAGTAATGCTCAAAATTCTCCAGGCCAGGCTTCAATAGTATGTGAACTGAGACCTTCCAGATGTTCAAGCTGGATTTAGAAAAGGCAGAGGAACCAGAGATCAAATCACCAACATCCGTTGGGTCATCGAAAAAGCAAGAGAGTTCCAGAACAACATCTGCTTCTGCTTTATTGACTACACCAAAGCCTTTGACTGTTTGCATCACTGAAAAGCAAAGTGCTGGGGAGCTGTCAAATTCTGCAAGATGACAGTTTCTATCAGTGGAAGGCAGGAAACCCACCATGGAGTTACTAACATTGGAGCAGCAGTGTGGGCCTTAGGGCATTGCATCAGAATCACTGGGGATGCCCGTAAAAAGGCAGATGGCTGGGACTCCACCCCAAACCTAATGTGAATGACCGTCTCTGTAGGTGGAGCCAAGGTATTTATACCTTTAAGAAGTATCCTGGGTATTCTCTGCACTTCAGTGCTTAAGGACTTCTGCCTGAATAGGAAAGCCATCAGACTAAGTACAACTCTCTCTTTGGCACCCA
Organism: Aepyceros melampus; assembly: GCA_006408695.1. Taxonomy (NCBI): domain Eukaryota; kingdom Metazoa; phylum Chordata; class Mammalia; order Artiodactyla; family Bovidae; genus Aepyceros; species Aepyceros melampus. Next base: position 415,153 of record SJXQ01011377.1, read on the forward strand.
ACAGTACCTGACACTTCATAGGCACTTCAATTTCAAGGCTGCTTTGGAGAACTAAACTTTTGTAGGGGCAGATAAAGAAATTAGCAATGCAGTTGTGATTATTTCTTCATAACAGGATCACTTTGTAGAAAGAGGTAAAGAAATGCTTAGCATGAAAATAGCATTTTTCTAGAGAATGTACTATTTGATCAGGAAATCCCCACCTCAGGTTTCAAAGGATAAAGTAAATGAATGGACTGAGAGGACTTAAAAGTATCTTTCTTTGAAAGGTGTGTGAAAAGTATCACTTGAGTGTTCAGCTTACTGTTAGTCTGCATCACGGGATTTTAGGTATTATGGAATAGCTCCTGCTCAGAGCAGTGCCAAGTCAAAGAAACATTCATGATGAAAATAGTATCTGTTCACTCTGTTTACCCCACTGAATTCCTGCCGAGGTGAGCTCCACCATCAGAGCCTAGGGCCAGAAGGAGGAAAACAGGAGTGAGCAACTCTCTCTCTCCCTTACCTCCAATGTGAGCTACTATTGGCTGTTCTAGAGGACAGTGTATTTTGTTTGCCTGTTGTGGGGGTTGTAATTGCTAGCTCAGACTCAGCACACTTTCAGCAATCCAGATTCTCTTTGGATAAATTCCAGCTAGCAGGAAAAGAGAGCTTCCAGTTAACTTTTTTTTTCTTAAGAAGTGAACACTTTTAAAAAGTCTTCAGTGAATTTTTTTTTTTTTTAACAGTATTGCTTCTGTTTTATGTTTTGGTTTTTTGGCCAGGACACGTGGGATCTTAGTTCCTTGACCAGGTATCAAACTTGTCCCGCCTGCATTGGAAAGCGAAGTCAAAGCTGCAGTATTGTGGCCACCTGATGCGAAGAGCTGACTCATTAGAAAAGACCTTGATGCTGGGAAAGATTGAGGGCAGGAGGAGAAGGTGACGACAGAGGATGAGTTGGTTGGATGGGATCACTGACTCAATGGACATGAGTTTGAGCAAGCTCCGGCAGATGGTGAAGGACAGGGAAGCCTGGCGTGCTGCAGTCCATCGGGTCACAAAAAGTAGGGCATGACTGAGCAAATGAAAAATGATGAGACGGATGTAGAGTTTGAATAACATAAGGCAAAGATCCACACTGCAGTTGAAAAGTTGGATAAAAAGATATTTTTCTATGTAATACAGATATTTAGTTAAAGAAGGAAAATGTTGAGGGGATATCCTTTCCCTAGTATGTGCTGAAGTATTATATGGAGGATTACTACTGGCTCTTTTCTAGCTATATCTAAGTATGGGATTAATTTTTTTCTTTTAAGGATTCAATTTCAGCAGGAGGGATTAGTTGAAAGACAGGAACTAGTTCTGGTAGAAGGAAAGTCTGTAGAGTAATCTTCTCTGTGGAATTCTATAGAACAGTTTTAAGATTCTGTCCAGATTTAGAATAATAAACTAGCTAACCAAGTGCAAAGTTCTACAGTTATGTATATTGATTTTACTCTTTTTTTTTATTGTAAATAATTTCCTACCACATTCTTTTCATTCTACAGGGAAAATAATGGTGGTGGAAAACAATGTATTTAGGCAGACAGAGGCTTTGCAAACAAAGTTTCGCTTTTATCAGTTTATATCCTTTCCCACTGAGTGATTTAGATATTATTCCTAATTCTCCAAAAGAACATTTTAATGGTAGACCCCAGACAGCAGTAAACTTATTAGAATGAAGAATGGAAGAGGAAATGCTGGATTTAAATGTTAGAAGTATCTGATATTCAGGGATAAGAAGTAATATTCAACTAGATCATTGGGGAATAATTAGAAAAATAGGTCATCAGACAAGAGACTTAAAAATCTTACAGAGGGAGGCTCAAGAATTCACTGGACTGTTACCCATATGTGTTAATTCTGCAGTGTGAGATTCCAGAATGACAGTGCTAATTTTGGCTTACCAGAGAACATTTTACTTTCTGTGAAAATTTAGTTTTTTATATCTTACCACAAAGCACCAAAATTTTAACATGCACCAGCTATAGAGTATCCTTAGTACTTTTCTTTCCTCATCCTAAAAAAATAAAAAAATTAGAGAATTAATTTAAAAATTTGGTGAGGCAGCAATATGAGCAACTATTAAGAGAACTAAGAATGCGTTTGCTAAATCGGGAATGGAGAATTTTAAACTTATTTGTAATAGCAAGTAGACTTACAGAAGTAGAAACCAATCTTATGGTTACCAGGAGAGAAAGGTGGAAGAGATAAGTGGGAGATTGGTATTGACATATATACACTACCATATATAAAATAAGTAACTAATAAGGACCCAGGGAACATATATATATACTCTTCTCAATACTCTGTAATGATCGAATGGGAAAAGAATCTGAAGGGTGGATATATGTATACCTACAACTGATTCACTTTGCTGTACACCAGAAATTTAACACAGCATTGTATTTCAACTATACTCCAGTAAAACAAACAAGCAAACAAACAAACAAAAGGAATAGAGAAGATTTTTCTCTAAAATGTCACTAATTATCTGGAGGGAACAAAAAGAAATTCAACCACCAGTAAGGTGGTGGGTATAAGATTAACGCTTAGGGATTTTTAGAGTCAGAAATATGAAATACTCAACTTGAGCTCTTTTGAACTTTAGAACAAAACAATCAAAACACTCCTATACCAGGTCACATACATTTTTAGCTAAGGGCAAGGATTAAAGTGAGGGAGTGAAAATGAAGAGGAAATGAACAAAGAGAACAAGAGAGAGACAAGACGTTCCTGGTAAGTGGAGAGACAGATGAGAGAGGGGAAGAATATGGCAAAAAGTCCAAAAGGAAACACCAGAGGACAAAGAATGGAACGGCCATGGAGCAAGTCCTGTCTGCCCTCTCACGCGAGTTCTGCAGGCTTCCTGGCCGTGCTTCCGCGCTGCAGCGTGGCTCCACCTGCTTGAAGGCTTGCCAGGGTTGTCCTTTTCCAGCCCCGTGTTCACCTAATGTCCATTCCTCTCCTCCTCAGCTGCGGTTGCCTGTGAATGCTCCCCAAAACTTGTGAGAGCCCCCACGTTCTCCAGCTTGTCTGCCTGTCTCCTCCGTGCCTTTTTAACTCTTGGTTCTTTGTGGCTCAGAATCCTCTGTGCTGCCTTGTGGGCCCAGTCTGTGGTTGCATCGTAGCCCCTTAATAATTCTCCTCGACCTCTCTTAGTTTTCTGTTAAGTTCGTCTTCAGCTTGAATCACTCTTCCTTCACCCATAGCATGCCTGGCAGCCATATGATAGTCTAACAGTCCGTCAGCCCGTTCCAGTGGTTGGCAGTGCCTGCCTCTAGAGCACTGCGTGGGGAGGCTTGTGTAGCTGCATTCAGACTCAGTACGTCCAGACTGTTGGTGCAGAGTCGCCTCTGCCAAGGGCACGGCCGTCAGGAATGGTGGCACGCTTGCATCCATCCGCTCTCCTGTAGCAGTGTTCTGGGTGCATGTAGCTGTTATGTTCAGTGTGCTACAGGGAGTCAGGTTGGATCAAGAGGAGTGGAAATAGTAAGTTGCCTGCTTAGACCTATTTCTTGGAACAAGTGATATCGAGAAAATGACTGGAGAAATGAGTAGTATTAAATGAGGAGACAGAACTACAATGAGAAATTCCAGAAATATGCCTTTCTCTGTCAAAGGCATCATGCCTTTCTATGCCTTTTACCTTTCCCTGTCAAAAATCCAATCCTTGAAATCCTGGTAATTTGTAAGAATAGAAAGTCAAGGGATAAAGAGTTTATGCTTTAGTTAAACCTCCTTGTGCCTGTCAGGATGCTGAACTATATAGGCATTATAGGAGCCAGGGCAAATCTTAGCACCTAACCTTCCGTCCGTCCGTCCGTCCATCCATCCATCCATCCGTCCAACCTATATCAAACCTATGTTACATACTTGCCAGGCCCTGACCATATGGCCATCAGAGGACACATGCCCTGCCCTCAAGGAATTCAGCCAACACAGTTTATTTTCATCTTTATAGTTACTTATATGCTTATGTTATTTCTTGATACAAGTTTTTTTTTAGCAGGTAAACCTGTATCTGATCATTTTCTCATTCTTGCTGCTGCCCTGTGGTGGTTAATATTATGTGTGAGCTTGCCTGGCCTACAGGTTGCCCAGGTAGCTGATAAAATGTTACTTCTGACTGTGTCTGTGAGGATGTTTCCAAAAGGGGTGAGCACATTTGTTTTAGTACACCATGAAAGAGGTCTGCCCCAACATGGGCGGGCTTTGTACCATCTGCTGACGTCCTGCATGGAACAAAAAGGTGAAAAAAGGGCAAATTCCCTCTTTCCTTGAGCTGGGATGTCCATTTCTTTTGCACTCGGAACATTCTTGGGCCTGGTTCTTGGGCCTCCAGATTCCAGGACCTAACCAGCACCTGCCTGTGTTCTCATACCTTCAGCTTCAGACTACGAGTTACCCCAGCAGCTCCTCTGGTTCTCAGGCCTACCCCACTGACTCTCCCGGTCCTCCAGTTTGCAGACAGCAGATTGTGGGACTTCTCAGCTTTCATAACTGTGTGAGCCAGTTCCAATAATAAATCTCTTCTTTGAGATACATACATATATGCATATATATCTCCTTGGCTCTGTTCATCTGGAGAAACCTGACTAACACACCCCTAAGCAGCTGCCCTCTCTACAGTGCCTCATACATTGGAGTTTCTCCATAGCTGTTGCCAAGTGAATCGTTTACTACCAGCTGCTTGGGCCCTATAGAAGGGAGCAGTTGGTAGAGCCTTACATGGCTTTGTAGAGAAGGTGATTGAGGTAGTTGTGTAATAATGAAGTGATTGATTAAAAGACATCTTGACCATTTATCAGCCATGTGATTTGGCCAGTTCATTTCACTCCTATGACCCTTGGAGTGCTCTGCTGTAAAACAGAGGTGGTAATTTTGAAAGGTTTGCTTATTTTGCAAGCTCTGTCTGTGCTAGGTGTAGCTTTGAGAATTTAGTCCTGGGGTGTTTTTTGTTTTTTTTTTTAAATTCTGTTTTATAGAATTTATAGTTTTAGACCCGATTTTGCTCATTGCTACTTTTCTTTTAAATTATAATTCTTTTTTCTTTTCTTTTTAATTTATTTTTTTTATTGAAGGATAATTGCTTTACAAGTTTTCTTGGTGTTCTGAGAATTAAACATTTTGAATGTGAAGGAAGTTTATCAACTCAAAGTGTTATGCAGGTATTAGTTTTTATTGATCTTTGTCATTTGAAGCTGCTCTCCCCAAACTTCTGAGTTCAGACATCTATGCCTTGGATCTGTCTTCCATTTTGTTAAATTGTCTGCACAATTCTAAATGAGGCAGTCTGGCCTAGGCCCAGCACCCTGGACAAAGGTTTATGCCCCTGACTAATTTCCTGTGGCATCTTAGCTATCCATTGAAAAGAGTCATCTCTTATTTAAGGAGAGTCTAGAATTTTAACTTTTCAACCGTACCTTAGAAACCAAAGATATTAAAGGATGCCCTTAACATCTGATATTAAAGGATGCCTTTAAAGCACGAGTTAAGAATGGAATATAGGCTTGATTCACAAGCTACCTTGATTCCCATTTTAAAGGTGATATGGTAAACAACATCTCAGTGAAATACCTGAAGAAATATTAAAAGTTAATACATTCTGAAACTTATGTCTATGTGAGATTTATATTAGTCTAAGGCTGAGGGTTTTATATAGTAGTCTTTTGTTTAGGGTAAAGGACTTACCCTTAGTGTCAGACTGTAGCATATTTGAACTTTTTAATGGAAGTGCATTAGTATTGGACATAAGGAAACCTCTCGGTTATTTTCCCATGTGATGAGAGCATAATTCTTTCAAATACCAGATTTTCAACCATATACTGACACTGTTGGTCAAGGAAAATAATAATTATGGTGATTGCAGTTAATAATATAGTATTGTATATTTGAAAGTTGCTAAGAGGTTCTCATCTTAAAGGTTCTCATCACAAGGAAAAAGACTGTTGTAACTAGGTGTAGTGAAGGATGTTAACTAGACTTATTGTGATTCTTTCACAATAGATGCAAATATTAAATCATTGTGTTGTATACCTGGAACGAGTATGTCAGCTATACCTCAATTAAAAAAAAATAATTCCTATTAGCTCATGATATATCCCAATTTTCCTCCTCTTTCATCAGTTATATTTCCTCTCTTGCTTTAGAATAGAGGGTGTGACATCTTAAATGTATTACGGTTTCCGCATTACAAGGTGTCAGTGGTTGTTTCTCAGAGATTTTCCGTGCATGACCAACAGTGTGCATTGTGTTAATTCTCGCGTGTCCCCCCCGCCCCCACCGCCCATGTTGTAGAGCATGATGTGCTCTTTCAGTTTTGTAGTTTGCTGTCCTCTCACTAGAATTTGTACATTTACTTTAGGCGATGTTTAGAAAGTGCTGGTGGAAATATAACTGCCATTCAGACGTGTAGGCCTCTGTTATTCACACCTGGATCCTTTGATTTGCCCCCTTAATGGTTCCCCCACTGGCATTCTCCCCTCTTTCTAATCCATCCTATTTATCAAGATTAATCTTCCTAAAATGCTGTGTTCATTGTACTCAACCTTTAGAGGCCCCCTGATGGCCTGCAGGATGAAGTCCAGACCTCTTAGCCAGACAATTAAGTCTTCCTGCAGCCCAGTTTCCACTTACTTTCTGGCCCTCTTACTGTAATTCCCTCTTCAGCTGATACACCTGCGGAGGCCTCCTGTTTTCCCTCCTCTGGACTTCTCTTGATTGTCCCCTTTCTTGCTATGGCCTTTGACTCCGTCTCTCCCCATCTAAATGCTACTCATACAGTTTTCAAGTTCTAGTCCAGCTGATCAGATCTTTTATTTCCCTTGCAGCATTCACTGTCTTTATCATCTATTGTCTTTTATTATGGCTGTTTGTTTATACAACCTGTGGGCTGCTCTCCACCCCACTCTGTAAGTTCTTGAAAAACACAGCATCTATGGACAGGAATGGATTGCTGCTAGTTTTATAGCTCTGTATGTAAACTGGAGCTTTAGGACTGTGATTGATGGTCACTGAGTGAGGTGCAACTGGCTCAGTTACTCATTGTGTTCTACCGTTTTTGTCACAGGATCTTCATAAAATAGGTGTCATTGAGTGCTTGTCAAATAAATGAATAGAGACATTAAGTTTATTTTGTTCTTCCCATAGGTGAATTGTTTTAGCATTTAACAGAACACGTTAGCGTGTATAGGGTTTGGTTTATTCAGAATGCCCCAGGATCATTTATGGATGGTCGTGAACTGTGTGTAGTCTGCTTAGGTCATGCTGTATGCTTAGTTAGAACTTGGTAAGTTGGAGGCCAGGTCTTTCTATCAAACAGATTGGAAAAATTCTCCAGAGTGTTCCAGGAATTCTTTGGAGAATAGATCAATTAACAATTTTACAATTTTACGTTGCGTTTCATCTCTTGAAGGTCAGGAAAGCTCCTCAGGACAAAAGATGGCTTGTTGCAAAGACCAGCTAAACAGTCTTTTTTACACACGTTCAGCCAGTTGTCAGTTCTTCCTTGATCGTATCATCATTACTGCTTGTATTCATCTGACACCAGACTGAAAGAATAAAAGCAAAAGATGGGGGGACCTGGGAGGGAATTCCTACAGCGCTTACACCAGGCTTGTCACGCTGCAGGAGCACAGTGTCTGGTTTTAATAATCTCATGTGTCATTTCCAGTTTATTATTAGTAAAATAAAAACCTATTTCTGAGAATTATTTTAATTTTTGAGAAGATTATGGAATGTCACTTATACTCTTCTTTCAGGAAAGTCGTGGAGGGGGCTGTTAACTTGCTAAATGTCATTATACTGCTTGTTTGCAGTTTCAGATTAATAGCAGGTGGTAGCCATTTTTCAAAGCAAACAGGCTGTCTTTTTAGTTCGGTTAGAAGAAAAGCATGGATTCTTTACTGTAGCCTGGAATATTCTGTGCAAGGTGACAAATGGCAGGGATCACAGAATGCTTTAAAAAATAGAAAAGCTGCTAATATTGTAAATTTTTAAGGGACCAAGTCTGAGCTTTCAGCAGACTATTTCTTTACCATACTAAATAAGTTATACATCTTGGTATTTATGCTTAACATATGTATCTATTACTTTCAGTATATTTTCATGCAGCTGTTTTTGACTTGTCAGTAATATCTTTGTCCACTTCTACAGTGTTCATTCCAGATAGTAAACACCCCTGGAAAGGAATTCCATCTTAGAAGCTCCTTAGATAATGACCCATGCAAATGTAGCTTTTAATATAAGATAACCTGTACTTTACTCTTAAATTGTGACTAACTGGCTTTGTCATCTAATGAGAATAGAGCTGTCCCAGAATTAGACTGAGTTTGGGAGGTACATTCCTACTTTAAATGCATATGACTCTTTCTCCTTTTGTCTGAGTGTTTTTGGTAGCTGATAAGTATGGCATCAAATGTCTTTCATGGTTGGTCATTAAGATCATCATTTATGTGTACTTGATTTAAGAGGCTTTGAGGGTGGGGGTCACTTTCCTCTGAGCTGGCGTCTGATCACTTAGCTTCTCAGTCTGAACTGTTGCTAGGAGCTTTCTAGCATCTGATCAAATGATGGATGAGTGAAAATCATACAGGAGGATGATTGCTAAGCCAGTAAGATAATATATAATTAAAATGATAGCCATAACTGTAAAGCAGACAGGATATCATGTCAAGTAGCTAATAATATTCTGACTTCCCAGCAAGCAAAACCAAATAAAAAATCACATGGCTTGTTTTTATTTCTTGGGTCCAAATCTGCAGTGAGGTCTGCTTCATGAGCTCTAGTGGGAAGGGTCAGAAATTGTTTTCATGACACAACTCTTCCGGTTGTAAAGTTCAGGGAAACTCTTGTCTGCAACTGTTTCCCTAACTATAAAAAGAAATGAATAAGTAAGCAAATAAGCAAAGTGGGTGTAGTGACTCTTTGTGATTTCATTGTTGTGTCATGAGGCTTTCCTCATGTGATTGTGTAGTTTTACTTCTTTAAAAGTGATACAAGATGTTAAAAATTGTAAGTTTACATTTTGGTTATGTCTGTTTTTCAGTTTCTTGATAGCAAGTCTCTGATGAAACGTGCTCACTGGTGCACCAAGGAATTCTGGAATTTTGATTCAGAGTTCTCTGCTTTATATGGTCCTTCTATACCAGTGTACAAGCTTGGCTCAATTTATGAGTCAGAAAGAAGTCTGGTTCGGCATGGCCCATGTGATGGCCAGTAATGGCTGTTTCTTCATCCTTCTGTACCAGCTCCAGGAACTGAAGTGCCTTATTTACATCCTCTCCTATCTCCTCTTTTGCCTTTCCACTGGATGATTTATGCTTTGGGTTCATTCTCTTCTTTCCATTCCCCTCTAGGACTTCATTCTCTTTGCTTTGTTCAAGCTTGATTTTATCACTAGTTATTCCTCTGATCTCATCTCTTAACCTCTTTTCGTTGGTCAGTTGAACTGGAGACTTCATACAGAGGCTAAAATTTTATGCACGTATGTGTGTATTTATTTATACTGAAGTCTGCAGATGGTGATTGTAACCATGAAATTAAAAGACGCTTACTCCTTGGAAAGAAAGATATGACCCACCTAGATAGCATATTAAAAAGCAGAGACATTACTTTGCCAACAAAGGTCCATCTAGTCAAGGCTATGGTTTTTCCAGTGGTCATGTATGGATGTGGGAGTTGGACTGTGAAGAAAGGTGAGCACCAAAGAATGGATGCTTTTGAACTGTGGTGTTGGAGAAGACTCTTGAGAGTCCCTTGGACTGCAAGGAGATCCAACCAGTCCATTCTGAAGGAGATCAGCCCTGGGATTTCTTTGGAGGGACTGATGCTGAAGCTGAAACTCCAGTACTTTGGCCACCTCATGTGAAGAGTTGACTCATTGGAAAAGACCCTGATGCTGGGAGGGATTGGGGGCAGGAGGAGAAGGGGACGACAGAGGATGAGATGGCTGGATGGCATCACCAACTTGATGGACATGAGTTTGGGTGAACTCCGGGAGTTGGCAGTGGACAGGGAGGCCTGGCGTGCTGTGATTCATGGTGCTGCAAAGAGTTGGACACGACTGAGCGACTGAACTGAACTGATAGTTGATTTACAGTATCACGTAAGTGTCAGGTGTACAGCACAGTGATCCAATGGTATATACATTTTTTTTTTCAGATTCTTTTCCCTTATAGGTTATTGCACAAGATTGAATATAGTTCCCAGTGCTATACAGTAGCTCCTTGTTGATTATCTATCTGTACATAGTAGTGTATATATTTTAATCTCAGCCTCCTAATTTATCCCTCCTCCCACCTTGCTTTCCTATTTGGTATTCATGACTTTGTTATGTGTGTCTGTGAGTCTCTTTCTGTTTTGGCAATAAGTTTATGTCTCTTTTTTTTTCTCCTTTTAGAGTCCTTGTATAAGTGATATCATATGGTATTTGTCTTTCTCTGACTTCATGTAGTATGTTAATCTCTAGATCCATCCATGATGCTGCAAATAGCATTTTTCATTCTTTTTTTTTTTACGGCTGAGAAATATTCCACTGTGTGTATACACCACATCTTCTTTATCCATTCATCTGCTGACTTCGTATAGAGGCTGAAGATTTTTTTTAATTCTCTAGCTTTGGGGGAAAATGGGATGTCTTCAAGGGCCAGGTACTCCTTCATACTTTGATTACCAGTGGCCACTGCTGAGGCCATTTTAAAATATAATTTTTATCCTTTTAATACTTTTATAGTCTCATTGTTTCTTGGTGTACAGTAGAATCGCATCTTGATTAAGAATTTAGTTTTAACACCAGCATGTGAATTTTATTTGCCAGTTATATCTTAATAAAGCTAAAAAAAAAAAAAAAATCCGCATGTGAAGCCAAGATTCCCTTTGTTCAGATTTACTCTTGGGAGTCCAGCATTGCTGTCTTTCTTCCGTTACTGAGTTAGTAGCTCTCTTTGAACGCTAGATGAAGTGTTGGCTTTCAGGTAAGGATTTTGTGATTGAAAACTCTCTAGAACCGCTAGCATTTCATTCTCTGGGAAGAGTTGGGGCATGGGGGGCATGAGATGAGACAAGCCGAGCGTCGAGCTGGCCTGGGCTTCTGAAATGGGTGGGATCCTACACACGAGTTAAACGTAGCTCTTTCTGCTCTTTAACCTGAGGAGTTGGAGTTGCGTAAGCTAAGCGTGCGTGTGATGCAGTCCCACTGTTCCGGCCTCTTAAAAGCACGGTGCATGAGATGAGGAGGCCCAGAGTTCTGAACTTAGTCTTTTGTTGGTAGAAAAGGAGAGCCAGTGTGATTTGGTTAGCAACAATGTATTGAACTTATTTTAGAAAGCGGCCCATTTCACCCTGGATCTTACCTTTTTGAATCGGCCAGGTGGTGGTAGGTTCAGGCAGCAGCACAGCGAATATTGCTGAGCGACAGGGAGCCAGTGAAGTCCCTGTTGCTTCGCAAACCCACCAGCGGTGCCAAGTTAGGCAGAGAGGGAGCCGCGCTGCTGCTGTGCAGCATCTGCCCCTGGCGTCGGTGTCACGTCCACACGGTCATTTCCGAATGTTGTTTCTTGCGTGCTTGCAGCATCCTGGCCATTTGGCAGTAGAACATACGCATTTGTGGGATTCCCCCTGGCCTAGCTGTAGAGTAGATTCAAAATGAATAATGGAAGAAATGTTGTGGTAAATGTAATGCAAGAAATGCAAATGTTAAGGGCTCTTAGATACTATTTAGCCCATCCCCTTAAGTTTACAAAGACGCCCTCAAAGGTTAATTGCCCATGATCATGAGTTAGCAGCCTTTCTGGAATTGGAACTTGAGTTGTCTGAAGACTGTTTTGTAGCTTTTCCTACCATACAGAATTTCTGGATCAAATTGTATCCCACAAGTCTATTTGGATTTATTCCACCTGGCCTACACAAGTGAAGCCTTTCTAAAGTGAATTGCAACAGATAGAACCTCATTTTTGCTTGCTGGTTTACTTTCTATTTGAACTGGAAGCCAAAGTTCAAGACCTGCTCAGAGTTCCTTGTTTGTCTCCTTTATTTTGCGTTAAATGGCAAGTCAGGTGACGTGGCTGCCCTGGGGGGTGTACCTGTCAGCTCTTTCTTTAAGGGAGAGGCTGCTGTCAGAGTTCAGCTAGCAGAAACCTGGGGTCCACCGCAGCACTGGGGTCCACTGCAGTGCTGACTGACAGCACATGGCATAGACTCTGGAGCTGGGCCTTTCTGCTTGCACAGGATTCCTCGTGAGCAATCTCTGCTCTGGGGCCCCCCACTGGCTGGCCAGGGTTTTCTCAGAGCTGCACTGTTGCTTCCTTCCTTGTCTCCCATCACAGGTGTCAATCCTGCAGCATCATAGAAGACTCTCCCTGTCTTCTTCTGCCCCCTCCCCACTTTATCCTTCCTTCTAATAAATTTCCTCTACTTCTGCTTCTATCTCAGCATCTGCATCCCAGAGGAACTGAGCTATGATGAGCTACATAGGTGGTTTTGAAGACATTTTCAGGCTATTCTCCATTAACCGGTAAAAAGTCTCTTTATATTGAGTAGTGTGAAATGTGACTACCAACATTTGACTGGCCGTCTTTACGTTGTCTTCCCTTAAAGTCAAACCAACATGAAATAAGGTTAGAGAGTGATGGTATGTGCACTGCTGTCAAGAGGCAGGGGTCTGAGAACCAACTTTGCCCCTGACCTCAAAGAATTCCCTCTGACACCAGGGGCTTTGGAGCCTCTTACTTCCTATAAAATGAGCTGGATGGTCTCTGAATGTGTTTTTTTTTCAGCTCCAGATGTGAAGTAGATTGCAAGAGGAGAGATTGACTCTGGCCAATTGGTTTCAGTCGTGTGACCATTAAACCCAAATTTAAAGTGAACTGATGCAAGTTAATACAAAGAAAAGGAATTCAGAAGTTGTGCAGTAATTGTCTCCATGTTGTTGTCCAATTTATTCGTCAGATCAATGACACCAAATACCTTGGCACAGATAGTACAGCCTAACTAGCAGCTCTGTGTTAGAGTGCTTCTGAGATTTTAATCTCTATGGTAAAACAAGATTATTTGTAAGTGCCTGGAAATGGAAGTATTATTCCCCACAATATGGATTAAGAGTAGAGACGATTTAATATAATTGAGACTTAGGTTACAAATTCCAAATGCCTTCACTGTATCAGCTGTGGTCTAGAGAGAAACCACTCTGCGTTTACATGTAATGGTAACATTCAATGGCTTATAACACCAATCTGTTCTGCAGCTGAATTTGATAATAAAGCAGCCCCTTCCTGCTCTCAGTCTTTATAGTCATATAGTAGTTTTATTAAATATGACCCTTTTAAACCACATTTTCCTCTTTGAAATATAATTCTTATCTTTAAAGTTTCTGAGCTTACTAACAATTCTCTGACATAGAGTTCTTACATCTTTTGTAGAACTTGGGTTTCTGGAACTTCGTTTTTATGCAGCTGCTGAATCTAATTACAGCTGGTCTTTTGGACCATGCACGTTTGCATTTGCTTGGTCCACCACAGTCATATAGGTCATATAGTCAAAGCTAGTGTCATTAGAGAAAATAAAACTACACATCTGAGAACTCAAATGCTAACAGTTCATTTCCCTTTTGCCTCCGCATTTATTTACTGTTTCTTATGTGTTGGGTATCTTGATGGGTGTTCTCTCTTTAAATGGCTGTTTTGAGAGGAGCACAGAATATACGATACTGAGCTGATGAGGTGTGATATATTTCAGCACCTTTCATGTGGAGACTTCATGTTGAAATATCATGTTGCTTTGTAACGTGAAACTGTTGTAAAATCATAACATGCCTGTTCTTAGGAATGCTGTATAAAATATTTAACAACAGGTCTGGCGTTGTCACTGCCCAGGAAGAGCAAATGTGAAACCCTTGGCACCAGTGCTCGCCACTTCTGCCTGAACTGAACGTTGGTCACATAGATTTAAAATCTTATGTTGTGTGGACATCGATTCTGTTGTTACAGGGAGCCATGCAAAAGATAGGACCTGTTTTGTGCCTTTCCTACGTAATTCAGAAAGAATGCGTTCAAACTTCCAGTTTCTTCTCAAAGTGGGACATGGTTAACTACTTTATATACCTTGCTTTTCTACATTATACCCTTCAGGCAACCCTACAACCGAATTACACTGTGATCAGGTCTCTGACCCTATTCTACCAAACATGTAGGCATTTACTTGATAGAAATTTATTAGCAAGCAGGTACAAAATGCTTTGTATAACTCATCTGTAGAACTCAACGGAGTCCCAGTTGTCTGTTCTTTTAGGTGCTCTTTGCAGGGATGGATCACCTGAGTCGGAGGTGACTACTTATCGCTGGCCTCAGACAACCAGCAGTCCTTTTAAACCAGTGGTTTTCAACTGGTGCCAGTTTGGCTTTCCTGGGGACATTGAGCGCTGTCTGGGAACGTTTCTGTCTTTCGCAGCTAAAGAGCCAGGGGTCGCTCCTGGCGTCGTAGAGGCCAGATATACTGCTAAACATTCTGTAGTGTACAGGACAGCTCTCTGCAGCAAGGGGTGATCTGGCCCCAAATGGTAGTAGTATCCAAAGATAGACTCTGCCCTAACCAGTGGCTGGACACAGGATTGTTCAGAGATCAAACCCGAGGCACTGTTTCTAAGGTTAGAACTACCGGCCTTGTTCTCATAACTCATGTTCTCATAACTTGTTCACACAACAGATATAGGAATATCTTTATATACATTCACTAACCCTTACATCTTTTTGATAGTTTTCATTTGACCAATAGAACATCTGATATTTATTATGCTAGTTAATGAACCATTTTCTCTAATAAAATCTCATTTCCAACAGTCACTGTGCTAACTAGCAAGGCATCACTGTTGATCAAGATACAGATAGGTGAAGCCCTGGTTGCAGCCATAGCTAACGTTTTAAGCTTCCAAATTGTGGAGCTTTTGATATCGCTCCTGGATTGTGCATTGTTGACTAATACGGCAGCAGTGCCGAGTTCAGAGCTTCATCTAAGTGATATGCACACATACCATCCCACTGAGGGTGCTCTTGTGCTTTGAAGTAATGTCACATGCTGCGACAGATTTGTTTCCTAGAAGCTGTGTCTACTCACCTCCGACAAACTCTTCCCCTCAATACACTTAATTTCATCTTGGCTACCATGTCCTGAGTGTTTCCCTTGTGGAAGATAGAGGAGTAACTCTCTTTTCTTGTCTTAGAAAGTCTGAGGTTGACAATAGGAACAGTGGGTAAGTGAACATGTATAATACAAGACAAAGTCAAAAATATGTGCCCCAAGAGACACGTGGGAAGTTTTATTAGGTGTAAAAGTGTGAGAGGCAGCAAGGGCAAGGGTATGACATGGCAAAAACCACATGAAGGAAGAACATTCGGAAGGTGTTTTAAAACTTGATTGGGGTCTGGACTGGGTCAGTGCCTGGTCACCTGGTGATGTAGCTGAGCTCGAACGGATGTCCTGGTCTCCTGACCCCTCACCAAGTGGATTTCCAAGTATGTCATAGTGCTGGTAAGTTCTGACTTACACTGGAAAGCTGAGGAAGTAAATCTGTGATTTAAAAATTTTTTTTCCCCTCTCTAAAACTATGAAGAAAGTTGTAAAGTTGTTTGTGATCTCACCTAGCACTTAATGCCTCTGCTTCTGTCAAGTAGCATGATCTGCACAAATGTTAGGAGAGAACTACTGGGAAATTTAAAGCAAAGTACTGCCAGTGCTCTCTATTCTAAATGTATGTAGCTAACAGCCTCCGCACTTCATTGTTAGTTTACTTTTTAATTTGAAAGACCACTTATCTTTGCCTTTGTTCTTTTCAAGAGAACAGCCAGATACGCTCCCAAAAGACAGGGAACACGTTCAGTAGGCTGTTTATAGTAAGTTGACAATATGACATGTAGACCAGGGTCCTTTGGGGAAGACAAAACAAACAGAAGCAAGTGGATTTAATCAAATCCAGGGAGATAGAGTATGACTTCCAAACTCGAGATCAAGATGGCTGTGGGAAGAACGGTCTTTGTCTTTCGTCCCTTGGTCTGTACTCAACTTCCGTTAGTGAATGTAACATTTCAGGCCGGGGGTTTGCTCATAGCTTGTGTGTAATGCCTCAGTAGTCGCTGCAGGGTATACTCAAGTTGATAATAGCTTGGATGTTTTTCAGGGTCACTTGAATGGCTTACCCTTTTGAAGGTCACCTTCTGCTGTGGTTTGGAAACCAGGGCTTTGAGTGTAACTCTTTGTTTATTAATGCCACTTGATAAAAGCTCAGTGAACCCTATATAATTTCTCATTTGTAACAAAAGTCTAGTATTCAGCTAATTGAATACATGGCCACTTTAATTATTTTGTTACGGCTAATTGATATTCACAGTGATCATGTTCTACAGTTTCTAAATGTGATATTACTTTATAAGGTTATGGTTCAGCTGCTTCGGATGTTTCCATTTTTTTGTCTCTGAGTGTCAGCATGTAGTTTTATTTTCCTGTGTATCACGCTTGATGTAGGTCTAACATGGAAGAAAGCTCCTTTCCCCGTCCTTACTTGCCTTTGTGAGCTGATAAATGTATAGATTGGTTTTTGCCTACCACAGATTATCCTTATGATTGGGAAAGATTTAATCTTCCCAGTTCATTATATGTGTGTTTCAGATTTGTTCAGGTCAGTTCAGTCGCTCAGTCGTGTCTGACCCTTTGCGACCCCATGGACTGCAGCACGCCAGACTTCCCTGGCTATCACCAACTCCCGAAGCTTACTCAAACTCATGTCCATCGAGTCGGTGATGCCATCTAACCATCTCAACTTTTGTCATCCCCTTCTCCTCCCACCTTCAATCTTTCCCAGCATCAGGGTCTTTTCCAGTGAGTCAGTTTTTCGCATCAGGTGGCCAAAGTATTGGAGTTGCAGTTTCAGCATCAGTCCTTCCAATGACTACTCAGGACTGATCTCCTTTAGGATAGACTGGTTTGGCTCTCCTAGTAGTCCAAGGGACTCTCAAGAGTCTTCTTCCAACACCACAGTGCAAAAACATCAGATTTCTTACAAGATTTAAAATGAAAAGAAATGTAGTTATAGGGATTTCCTGTTTAGATTGATTTAGAATTGTTGCCTTAGTAATTTCTATCTTCATAACATCATCCCATGGAACATTGAGCTCATACCTGCTTTGTTTTCTACCTTGAGGTATTGAAATTGAACCCTGGCCTTTAAAGAACTTTGTCATTTACAATATATAAGCTTCCCATAGCACCAGCTCTCCCCTTGCGTGCCTTGTACTTGATGTGTGAAGTAACAGTACTTCCTCTGAGCTCAGTGATTGTGATGTCACTGCGTTTCCAGTGCTGTGTGCTCTGTTCCTCATCTCAGCCTTCCCAGAGCAGCCAGGCCTAAGAGGGCCGAGCTACCATGTCAAGAATCTGTCAGCATGAAGGTTTCTCTAGGAACATACATGGAAAGGTACATGGGAAACTACCTTTATGTCACAGGCAGAATCCCAGTTTTTACTTCTCTTACTGTATCATTTGTTGTTAACAGCTTCAGGTCTCTTCTGAAATGAGGAAAGACTTTAAGGAAGTACGTATGTGTTGCATACTTCACTTTGACTCTGGCTACCAGCACTGAGTGCAAACATCAAAATGTTTATGCGTGGGTTTCTTAAAATTCGATTTCCTTGTTTTCTTTCTCTTGTATATGGCACACTCCAGTTTTCCATAATGATCCATTTAGGCGCTTTCTGTCATATTTTCAAGCCCAATCACATTATCCAAAATCTAACAGAATCTGAAGACTCATCAGTACACATTACTTCTTGAGAAGGAATAACAAACCAGAGATGGTGGGGGAAAACTTTTTATACCTGTTTTTCCCCCGAGAAACGATTCTCCTGTAATGGTGAATAGCGCTGTGGTCCTCCTCGTTGTCATCTGTCCGTTTACAGTGATCCCATATCAGTCAGACAGTTCCTTGTGGAAGTTTCGTTCCCTGCAGTCAGTTTACCGCTTTTTCTTAAGTCGCGTGTGACTCTTCATCCTCGGCAGCTATTAGTTTAGCCAGTGTATCCCAGGCTTGTTTAAGTTTCCAGGTCCATACTGTGTGACTTTCTCTCCCACTCGCACATTAACTGTTTCAAAGCAGTGTGCCGCTGAAGTGGTGTGGCCGTGTCTCTGGCTCTGTTTTCCCCAGCAGATCTCAGGCTATTGATTCTGCTGACAGTCTAAGGGAAAGACCTGTGATGGCAGCCTGTGGTTGGGTGTTTTTCAGGCTTTTGGAGGTGGTTCGTCTTTAGTGCATATCTCACCTTTTGATGTGTTTCTTTAACAAAATTCCAAGGATTACATCTTACAATGTGGGAGTTTCTGCATATCTTTTATTTAGGTGGTAATCAGCCTTTCAAAATTAATTAAATTTGGTGGTTAGTGTAGTCTCTTTTAGGCCGAAGCTATATACTTTTGATACTGAATTCTTAATGTTTTCTAAATAGCCATAACAGAATATCTATTACTTTTTTTTTTCTTAAAAAAGAAATCTCAGTGTGCAGCACTATGTGAACAAAAGCAACATTATTTAGTGTAAATGGTTTAAGAACCATGATTGGTAATGTCATGCATTGAATGGAGAGATAATCAAGTCCTTATACATTAAGCATTTACTAGGTAAAATAATTTTCCATCTATAAATAACTGTTCAAGTTGTTAAATTCTTTTGTTCATTAGTATAGCCACTTAATCAGTCACTCTTTTGTCTTTTGTACCATGTTATATTTCCATCTGATAATCACAGATAAATGTATGTGATAATAATGTTTAAAGTTTTTTTGATTAAAGAAATATAACTTTGTTACAGAGATTTTGGAAAATAGAGAGTAGTCTAAGTAAGAAATCTATCCCGCTGTGCATGTCATATCCAGTGTTAACATCTCAGCATATATTACACTTTTTCTGTGTCTACATAACCAGGTACTCAGTTTTTCCTGTCCTTCCCTTCTGCTTCCCCCCACCCCCGTTTCTTAACCAAAATTAGGAATTTAGTGTACGTGGTAATTTGTGACCATCCCTCTCCCCTTAATATTTTGAGTAAAAGAAATCAATTATTCTATTAAAGCAGTATTTTTTAATGGCTCTCAATGTTTGATCATTATGGCCAGACTCAAGTCTTTATAATAAAGAGCCTGTTATTGGACCATATCTCATTTACACAAACCTCTGTTGTTCCCAGTTTTTTGTTGCTTTAAATAATGTGTGCTTTTCTTAGTATTTCTTAGAAATAAATGCCCAGAAGTGAAATTAGCTAACTGATAAGCAAATTAACATTAGTGAAGATATATATATATAAAAAATTATTTTCATAAATTTTAATATGCTTTATTTGGATCAACTTACAAATTTTACACTGTTAGATTCACTCTTTTGTGATACACTGTTGCTTCAGTTTTGACAAATGCATGCACTTGTCTAACTACCATAATCAAGAAGGAGAATTGTTTCCTCACCTCAGAAAATTCTCTCCTTTGTCTTTTGACTGCAAAGTGTGTTTATTCTTAATATGGAAAACGTAAGAAAAAAAAATAATTAGAAACCCTCCATAAGCTTACCACCCTGCTATAACCTCTATTGACATTTTATTGAATATCCTTCTGGTCTTTTATTTCTTCTTCCCTACAAAAAAGAGATCATACTCCCCTTTCTGTTTATATCTTTTTCTTATTTTACTTAGTATATTTTGAGTATATTTTAATTTAACTGTTAGATCAGTTTTTGTTTCTGTTTCTTTGCAATTCTAATTAATCTTATCATGAATATCTTTGCATATTGCCATAATTACTTAAGTCCTAAAAGTGGAGTGTTTAGATCTCAATGCATATGTACGGTTTTCAAACTTATTTGCATTTTGTCAAGCTGACTTTTAAAATGCTTATGCCAGTTTATATCCTGACAAACAGTGTGTCTAGAAGAGCTTGTTTTTCATGTATCTTGGGCAGTATTATTTTTATTTTATATTTTTAAGTCTGATAGATGAATTATGGAATTTTGTTATTTTAATTTTCATTTTGACTTCTTGTGGGTTTTAAAAAATGTGTTATGTACATTTTTGTGCAGATTGCTAGTCTATGTCACTTGGATGTTTTTCTCTTGACTCTTTTTGGGGATGGAGAGCTAATTTTTTTAAGTGCTCTTTATGTGAGCAATACTAATTTCACTATTAGGAGATAGTATTTCATTTGCTTGTTCATTTTGTTTATTGTTTTTTATCTTATGGAGGTTCTCATAAATCCATCCTTCTGCATTTCCTTTATATTTGCGGGGGTATGTGTTGAATTTAGACAGATCTTTCCTCTAGGCCATATAGTCTTGCATATTTTCTTCACACATAATTTTATCAAAAATTCTTTCTCCATTGCTACTACTCCATTATTACTCTATTACTGACTCCATTACTACTCCATTATTACTACTATTATACTCCTGTTAGACTAGTGAGGATTTTACTGTTATGTCAAGGAGCCGTAGATTATGTGCTTGCATATGTGTGTATTTTTTATTTAATTCATTATTTGTTCTTTAAATTACTCTTATACTTTCAAGCAGCATGCACTTTTCATTGAAATCTTCTATTCAAACAGTATTTAATAGTACAATAATATTCAAATATGTGCCAAGTTAAGCAAGTCCTCTTATTTTTTTCCCCATTGTTGCCTTTGGCTTGCATTTTAGGTAATACTATCCATCTGATTTCTTGGTTGACATTAGGGGAAAAAGTGTTTCTCCCAGTAAATAACTATTTCTCTGTTTTTTACATGCCACAGGATATTGAAGTCAAAGTAAGTAGCAAAGCAGTTACCTACAACAAATGTGCAAATGAGCTCACCTAAGTTAAATGTGTAGTGACAGTCTCCCTTACACAGGTTGAGCCAGGCGAACCTTGATCGCATTGCATGGCTAAAGAGTGAGAATGCCAAAATATGTGTTTTGCTTATTTCTTAAAATTTCTAGCTGGGCTTGTGCTCAACATTCATTGACCAGAAAATATGTTAAAAACTTTTCTGACATGGGTGATGCAGAGAGGTTTGTTCTCAGAAATAAAGGTCATTTAAATATAGTAAAAATAGAAACAGCAGTTTAAGAAATGCATTTTTCATTGTCCCTCCCCCAGTTTTATTGAGATATGATTGACATACTGCACTGTGTAAGTGTGAGGTATACAGCATAACAATGATTTGACCTACATACCTCCTACAGTGATGACCACAATAAGTTTAGTAAACACTCATCATCTCATATAGACACAACATTAAAGAAGTAAAAAAAATATGTTTTCCCTTGTGATGGGAACTCATAAGATTTACTCTCTTATGATTTTTATAAGGTAGAACAGTATTAATGATATTACCATGTTGGACATTACATTCCTAATGTTAATTTATAACTGGAAATTTTTATCTTTTGACCATCTATTTACCCCTCTCTCTTCCCCTCACCTCTGGTAGCTACAAATAAGATCTCTTTTTCCCTGAGTGTTTTCATTCGTTTTGTTTTTGAAGTATAATTGACCTGCAGCACTGTGTTAGTTCTTGGTATACACTATTGTGATTTGATATTTCTGTATATTGGAAAATGGTCATCATAAGAAGTCTGGTTGCCATCTGTCACCATGCAGAGATATGGTACATAATTATAGACTTACAGACTACATCCTCTGACTGTAGTACATTTCTCATTTGTGAATCATTCATTTTGTACTGAAAGTTTGTATCTCTTAATCACCCTCACTTATCTCTTCCCCCAGGTACCTCCTCTCTGACAGCCACCTGTTTCTTCCTGTATCTGTGACTCTGTTTCTTTTTGGCTATATTTGTTCATTTGTTTTGATTTTTTAGGTCTCACATATAGTGAACTCATACAGTCTTTGCCTTTCTCTATCTGCCTTATTTTACTTACCATAATACCCTCTCAGTCCATCCGCTTTGTCCCAAATGGCAAGATTTCAAAGAAATGCATTTTAAATTTAGCTTCAAAAACATCCATAAGAAAGCATTATTTTTTTCAAGGATAAAGATTTTATTGATTGATTTTTAATTTCATAAAAAAGATAAATTAGTTAAATTAACAGTTAAAAATTACTTTTATTATTTTACTTTTAATTACTTAAAATTATTCAAATAAAGAATTAGAATGGTTTTTGCCCTTTTTGCCAAAGACAGCTATGCCATGAAAAAGGAATTAGACCAATACATTTATTTATATGCTGGTTTCACTGGGTATTTTAAGGGTTCTTGTATGTAAGGTTTATGTACAAAATGTTATATAGGCATTTTTTATTGCTCAAGAAAGGTTAATAACTATGTGTCTTTTGCCTGGGATAGAAATCAAAGTTTTATTAAGCAAAATATTAATCCTTGAAATTAGTCTTCGAAAGAGAAGTTAAATAAAACTGTGCTGTATTCTGACATTATCAGAAACATTTGGACAAAGTAGGACACAGCTGTTACAGTTTAAAAAACTACAATGCAGGCCCATTTTTTACATTTAAATACAGCAATCATCATCTTATAAATGTTTTTTCTATGGCAGAGACCTACTAGCCTGCAAAAAATCTTCATCTTTGTATACGTATTTATAATGCAATTTATACTTAACTTTTGCTTTGCTGTTACTGCTTTTTCTTAATATGGTATATTTTTCATTTCTTTTTTTAGGCTAAGCAGCTGGAAGAGAAGGATCGGTTGATAAAGAAGCAGGATGCATTCTACAAAGAGCAGCTGCTAGACTGGAGGAGAGGGTAAGGCTGTTTCTTGTCAGTGATTCTCTTCTCTTAACCACATCTGCAGTGTTCCCATGGGTGTATTTAAAAATCAATACATTAGAACTGTAACCACTTTTCCTAGTTAAAAAGTGGCCAGGAAGTAAAGAAGCCAACCAGGCCGATCATTATCGAAGATAATGTCATTTCTACTTTGGTAGTTTTGTGTATTGTTGTGTTACCGGTTTGTTGATAACATTTTACTACTCAGGAACTCCCCCCAGATATTTTCCCCTATACGTTTAGAAGCTGCACTGTCTCCAGGTCAAGCAGTAGAGTGCTATTCTGGGCTCTCCCAAACATTGACTAAACTTGAGCACGTTCTTAGAAGCGGAAATGTTTTGAAGGATAAACTGTCTTTGTGAAAGCTCGTTTCACTGTACTTGTGGCCAAGAAATGAATGTCTTTTTCAAAACTGGTGGACAGGAGCTGAATAATAGGACTCAGGAGAAGAGTTAGGATGGAGAGAAAAGGAAGTACCTCTGGTCTCCGTTTCTATAGAATTTGACAAAGACTCGAGGAAACTGAGACTGAAACAGGAGGAGGCAGTGGGCTTAAGATTGGAAATTTGGGGATCCAATCAGTGCCCCTGTTCAATGAAATATTTATTGTCTAGGATAATTTCATACCTAGACCATGAGGTTGCAAAGCTAGTTTTCTCTTTGCTTTGATTGAGACCTCCAAATTTGATTTGGAATAGCATGTTTACTAAAAAAGTAGAAACTAAGAAATAGACTATCAAACTCCATTCAGTACAAATATTTGTATGTTGTCTGCACCTCTCTCTATGTCATTGAACTTAGTACTTCTTGAATATAGGGACCATTTTCTCATTGTTTCAGCAGATGTATGTATATGTCAGTCTTGTATATGTCAGGCCCTGATAGTGCCAGAGAGAAGCTAATGAAGAAAGTAAGTTAAGCTTCTGCCCTTGTGGAGCTTAAATTCATGGGAACCCTGTCAGCATGTTGAATGGCAGATTAAATAACATGCAAACAGTGAAGTGGAAAGAGGAGTCCCAGGGCCTAGGAATATAGGTGTGGCGCTGGGTGAAGGGCCTTTCTAAGAGGTATCTGGGTGTGGGAAGCAGGCCAGGACCAAGCCCTGAAGCAGGGCTAGATGGCTTGTGAGTTGCTGTCTTCAGTAAGAACTGAAGCAAGAGGGACTTATTAGGTTGATGCAAAAGTAACTACAGTTTTGGACTGTGAAATTTTAAATCATAACTAGGCTCAAATATATCTTTATTAATCAAAATAAGAACCATTGCAATAAACACATTTTTGCCAACGAGAAATGACCCTTGAGCTGTGGTTTGCAGAGGACTGAATCAGTGCATGGTTTCTGACATCTGGGATTTTAGATTCAAGGCCCTGAACTGGCATTTACCTGCTGCCTATCTTGGAGTGATGTTGGTGGTTTAGTCACTAAGTTGGGTCCAACTCTTTGTGACCCCATGGGACTATAGCCTGTCAGGCTCCTCTGTCAAGGCTTCTCTAGGCAAGAATACTGGAGTGGGTTGCCATTTCCTTCTCCAAGGGATCTTCCCAACCCAGGAATTGAACCCAGGTCTCCTTCATTGCAGGCAGATTCTTTACCAACTGAGCTATGAGGGAAGCCCTATCTTGGAGTATCATATGTAAACTTTAGGATTCCTCAGCTATAAACTGAGGATTTTGTAGTACCTACCTCGCTGATTTGTAAAATGAGATAATTCTCATAAATTACCTGTAAGACTGTCCAGGACAGAGTAACCATTCAGTCAGTGGTAGCTCTTCTTTTACTTCTATCCCAAACACTGTTTCCGATAATGAGTCAATATTATCTGAATCAAATGAACGAGTGAGAGTTTTTCAGGTGATTAACCAGGAACTTGCTTTTCCCCCACCCAATGATAATTTTCTTTGCCTTCAAGTATTACCGTGCTAGGTATGTTTTGAAGTTCTCATCGATCACTGTTACATACAAGAAAAGGCACTGATAAATATTTGCCCATTTCTCATAAATCCCAGTTTCCTAGAGATATTCAGTGATTGATTTGAGGCACTGAGAGGATGGATTTACTCTTGGCCAATTAAATATGGTGCTAGTGGTAAAGAACCCTGCTGTCAATGCAGGAGACATAAGAGAAATGGGTTTGATCACTGGGTTGGAAAGATCCCCTGGAGAAGGACAAGGCAATCCACTCCAGTATTCTTGTGTGGAGAATCCCATGGATCACAGGAGACTGGTAGTCTGCAGTCCATGAGGTTGCAAAGAGTCAGACCACAACTTAGCAATTAAGTTTCCACCACTTACAATACCTCTCACATTCTTAAAAAAGTTTGCTTCACACCCATGTCAGCTTTGATAAAGCTGGCAACATTTGCAATGAAACAAGTATTTGAAAAATTTAAAAATGGCTTTGACTTTCTTTGTCAGTGAAGAGTTGATACCTTTGCCTATTGGTTCTAAGAAGGGTGAAATTGGTGTACAGTTAAATTACACTTATTACTCCTCCCGAGTTGAAGAAAGGCAGAAATTATCTCAGATGTCTAGGGAACCAGCTGATATGAATACCAGGGAGGAGAAAGCTCCATTCACACAAGGGAATGTCTGATCGATAAGGAGTGTATTAAAGTAGAATCTAGAGACATCCCAAGCTGTATTACCGAACTGCTTGTGTTTCAAATGCTCAGTAGACTTGGGTTCTATATTCTCAAATGACCATAAATTTCTCACTTTACAGTAAAAGAAGCACAATGAGACATTAAAATAACTCTGTGGGGTATCATGCTGTAGTTGCATCGTGAAGTTTGCATCAAGTCAGTGAAAATAAATAGCTGAGTAATAAGGCTATGAGTCATCAGAAAGTGATAACGCACAGACGGTTAACAAGCACATGAAAAGATGGTCAACGTCGCTCATCATTAAAGAAATGCAAATCAAAACTACAGTGAGGTGTCACCTCACACCGATCAGAGTGGCCCTCATCAAAAAATCTGCAGTGAATGCTGGAGCGGGTGTGGAGAAAAGGGAACGCTCTTGCACGTTGGTGGGAATGTAAACTGATACAGCCACTGTGGAAGGTGGTATGGAGATTCCTTAAAAAACTAGGATTAAAACCACCATATAACCCAGCAATCCCACTCGTAGGCATATACTCCGAGGAAACCAAATTGAAAGAGACACATGTATCCTATTGTTCATTGCAGCACTATTTACAGTAGCTAGAACATGGAAGCAACCTATATGTCCATCGACAGAATGAATGGATAAAGAAGTTGTGGTACATATACAAAATGGAATATTACTCAGCCATAAAAAGGAACACGTTTGAGTCAGTTCTGATAAGGTAAATGAACCTAGAACCTTTTACACAGAGTGAAGTGAGTCAGAGAGAGAAAGATAAATACCATATTCTAACACATGTATACAGAATGTAGAAAAATGGTACTGAAGAACTTATTTACAGGGCAGCAGTAGAGAAACAGAGAGAGAGAATAGACTTATGGACATGGGGAGAGGGTAGGAGAGGGTAAGATGTATGGAAAAAGTAACATGGAAACTTACATTACCATATGTAAAATTCACTGTATGTCTCAGGAAACTCAAACAGGGGCTCTGTGTCAACCTAGAGGGGTGGGATGGGGAGGGATATGGTTAGGGAGGTTCAAAAGGAAGGGGATATATGTATACCTATGGCTGATTCATGTTGAGATTTGACAGAAAACAGCAAAATTCTGTAAAGCAATTGTCCATCAATAAAAAATAAATTTTTAAAAAGGTGGCTGCTAATGTAGCTGACAGGCAGATGGTATGGTGGTCTTAGAAGTTATCCTAGGAATGACTGTACAAGATACCATGTCCTCTCTTCATTAATAAGACCACCTAGTATTCAGTTGATGGTTTCACCAGTTCACCTAGTTAAAACAGAGAAAGATAAATACTTGTATCCACTTTTAAACTTACATTTTTAAACAGGAACCTGGATTTCATAGTTGGTTAAATGATTCTGCAACTTACATAATACCACAACCATTTTTCCTTACATTAGCCACTGCTGGATTCCGATTTTGCATCTTTTAACACAAAGTGTGCAGGATTTCTAACAGAAATGGTTAGACAGTGTACTTTTTTTATTGTCATCACAAGAAAATCCTCCTTATAATCTTCTGCATTAAGTTTAGAAAGTGCTTCATTTTTGCACACCTAAATGTCTCTCAAATATTCCAAGGTGAAATCCAACTGGGAAAAATTCAGCTTAGCTACTTTTAGGAATGGTAGTAATAAACAAAAATACAATATTACAGAAATGGACAGAAGACACCAGGAGGTTGAATACCACAAAAGTAATTTCATGACTTTTAGTATCTTGCACACAGTGAAAAATATTCTTTTTATAAAAAATACTTATTTCTTTGGCTGCACTGAGCCTTAGCTGTGGCACCCTGGACCTTTGACCTTCACTGCAGCATTTGGGGTCCACTGCCCTGACCAGGCATTGAAGCCTGGGCCCCCTGCATTGGGAGTGCAGAGCCCTAGCCACTGGACCACCAGGGAAATCCCAAAAACACATATTCTTTAAGGGGCAACAGCTTATATTTTGGAGAAGGCAATGGCAACCCACTCTAGTACTCTTGCCTGGAAAATCCTATGGACAGAGGAACCTGGTAGGCTGCAGTCCATGGGGTCGCTAGGAGTTGGACACGACTGAGCGACTTCACTTTCACTTTTCACCTTCATGCCTTGGAGAAGGAAATGGCAACCCACTCCAGTGTTCTTGCCTGGAGAATCCCAGGGACGGGGGTGCTTGCTGGACTGCCGTCTCTGAGGTCGCTCAGAGTCAGACACGACTGAAGCGACTTAGCAGCAGCAGCAGAAGCTTATATTTGTTAAGCTCTTTCTTACCTCATGTAGGTATGCCCTAACTGAAAAAAGGCTTGAGTATCAATTCCCATTGGTTGATGTAAGAAGCTTGAGAGAATTAATTCCTGATCAGTGATTGATGAAAGGAATCACGGGGCAGCTTTCGAGGGAAATGTTCTTAAATGTTTTTAAGATGCCTTTGCCAGTCCCTATGGGGCTTCTCTGGGGTTCACACGGTAAAGAATCCACCTGCAAAGCAGGAGACCCTGGTTTGATCACTGGGTTGGGAAGATCCCCTGGAGAAGGGAATGGCAACCCACTCCAGTCTTCTTGCCTGGGAAATCCCGTGGACAGCAGAGGCTGGCAGGCTACGGTCCATGAGGTTGCAGAGTTGGACACGACTGAGCCACTTTCACTTGTCAGTCCCTCAGGTAATTCTCCATAATGCTTTATATGTCTCTCTTAATGTGCTGTGTTTATGCTGATTGTGATTAGTTACCTGTGTTTATCTGGTGAGCACCTTAAGGATAAAATCATTTTCTTATTTCTGTCTTTTCTACAACTCGCATGCCGTGAGTGAATCCTGCAGTTCCTAAGTTTATGCCATAAGGTTAGATCCAAGCCATTCATGTACAGTTTGTAAGTATTTGCAAAATATTTAGCTTCTTTTTCATTAATTAAATTAATAATCTAAATCTATCCTATGAAAATATCAAGTTTAACTTTGAATATCTGGATATGTATAGCATCTTCATCATCCTCATAGCTAACAATAACATCTTTTGAGTATTTATGTTGTGCTGGGCACTTTGCATGGATTATATCATTTTATTCTCATAAACAACCCTAGGAGGCTGTCAACTCTGTTGTTTAGGTGAAGATCCTACAGGTTCAAGTAATTTTTCCTGAGACTATACAAAGGGCTTCCCAGGTGGCTCAGTGAGAAAAAACCCATCTGCAGTTAAGGAGCCTCAGGAGACACGGGTTCAGCCCCTGGGTTGGAAGATTCCCTGGAGAACACAGTGGTCTGGTATTCTTGCCTGGAGAATCCCCTGGACAGAGGAGCCTGACGGGCTGCTCAGTCCATGGGGTCAAAAAGAGTCAGACAGGACTGAAGCGACAGAGCACACAGCACACATATAGTCAAAATGTGACCTGAATTTGCACCTGGTCCAACATCCGAGCTGTTAGCCATTGTCCAATACCGTCTTTAATGTTTGTCAGGCCTGCACTTTAGAAGTTAAATCCGCTGACTGCTCTGTTAGTTCTGTGGGTAGTGACTTAACTCCTTCTGGCTTCTAATACAGTGTTTTAGGTCCTGATGTTAAAACTTGATCAGTGTTACCATATAACCTGGAAGTGTTCAGCATTGAAAATGCTTAATTTCACCCCACCCCCACCCCCTCAGGATTTGGCACTTCCTGGGAAATTTTGACCAAAAGGGCAGCAGCAAGGTCATATTACTTAGCAACTGTGGCATGCCACCCCCAAGAATTACTTTAATGTCTAGTTGTGCTGCTTGTACTTTGAAGGAAGAAACTTGTAGTCATTTAAGCAGTTTAGAAATGTCTTTGGGGCATCCCATTCATTCATAGGTTCACAATGTCACTACGGGATAATCTCATTCCATCTCTAGGACAAAAACAAATTTTTTGTTTTATCAGCGGTTTGATGGTTATTTCATGAAAATCTGAATTTGCCTGCTCCTAAAACATCCGTTGCCTGGGTATTTTTCAGAAGAATGTGTATTTTCCCATAGTCTGTTAGCCCTCTGGAAAAGAATGGAGAGGCAGGACTAAGTCCATGGTATAAAAGGACAGAATCCAGTTTCTTCTAGGATCTTCTGGGATGAAGGGCCACTCCCTCCCTCTCCCAGGATATCTAGAGATGTGCGTTCTTGGATGATGAGTGTGTCTTGCCTAACTTCTCAATTATAAACTTGAATTGAGTTGCTCTATGTAATCCACTTTGCTCTTGGCGTTCCTAAGAATGGTGGGGTTTGGCACAGCATGAAGAGAGCTATACAAGCCCTAGTGGCTCGAGGAGCTGAGGGAGATCAGAGAGCTTAGTTGGATACCATTACACTGTTCAGATCAACGGGGTAGCACGGTTTGTATTGTTTCCAGTTTGCAGGTTCCTCTGGATTTTGGCAACTATTTGCATACACACTGCCGTCAGCCCCATTCAATTAAGAAGCAGAGGGAATTGTACAAGCTGAGTGAAAGAGAGTGATGCAAAGAGAATGGTGAAAAATAAATTGTCGTTAAGAAAAAAGTACTTTACTAGTTGGTCACCTGTGGAGAGAGTTGCTAATTAAATTCTAAGGTCATGCTTACATCAAATGAGCAAGTTTTCAAAGCCTTTTACTTACAGTGGGTGGCGTATCTTCTATTGCATCACAGCGTCGGGCTCATCTGTATGATTAATTGGCTGTTTTGATTGCTTGACTTCTTCTTTGTCAGTTGGTACCTTCATTTCTGTGTTCCTCTCCATAAAGCTTGAGGGGGAAAATGCCACAAATGATGATAAAGAGAAATGACAACAGAACAGATTATTGCCAGCCCCGTGTGCTCCTTAAGGAAAGAAGTTATTGGTGCTTTTGTACTATCAGATGAAATCTGTCACTGTAAAAAGATTTCATTGAGTGGAGCTGGGTCAGCCATTTCAAAGGATTAATACAGGATGAAATTTCAGTCAGACCACTGGCATCTGCGATCCTAAAACATGAAGATTCTTTTTTGAGGGGAGTGTAGGGCAATAACTACTTAGACTCAATTTAAGGGATAAAAAAAGCCCTTTGATGTTCTTCCTCTTAGGTACTTTCTAAACAGTTGTCCATGATCCAAGGTCATATCGGTAGCTCATATACACTGAATTGTGTGTATGTTTTTGGCCAGGCGCTGAGATATAGCAAGTTTAACTCAATAGTTAAAAGCATTACTTTGTGGGAGATATTCCTTGATAGTTTATGCTAGTTTGCACTTGTCAATCTAGAAAGAGAGATTATTCCATTGACACTTGGAACTTTTGTACTGGCCTCCTCATTCATCTTGAAACCAGGGCAGTTTCTCTAGTTACCAGAAGTTGCAAGAAACAGATGAAGCTCTCTTATCCAAGAGTTTGTATGTTGAAGGCATAGAAACCAGTGTCGCTTTTAATTGTATTGTTGTTACAAATGACAGAGATTTCAGTGAAGTGGTTTTTAGCATTTAATCAATGAGTTTTTTTTTTTAAATCATTAACGAGTATTGATAGTTCAAATAAATGTACTTAGATGTTAGCGGTTAGGTAGGAAATTAATAAGGCTCAGTATCACTATACCTTTTGTTAATATAATTGAAACAGTTATTTATAACTTAGGTTTAGAGACTGAACCCCTTCTGTGCTTTTACTGGGCTCCCTAAAGGAAGTTTATTATTTCAGACTTTCCAAAAGTAGCAAGGAGGGTGGACCCCCCCCCCCCCATTTTGTTCTACAGAACAAGGGGCAAGAAAATCGATACAGTGGGGGTATTATCCTTAATTCATTATTCAACAAGTGCTCCAAATGCATTGGCTTTTCTGTTAACCTCTCTGAGTTTTCTAATGGGAAATGTGCCATGGGTAACCTTGAAATGCTTTTTTAATCTGCCTTTAGGGATATGAAACTTAATTTTTTTTTTCCCGGGTTGAGCTGTTAAAAGTGCATCCTGTTAAAATGATCCCTTTAACTGGAGCCAGTTTTTCTGTGCCTAACTTTAGAGGAAATATTTGCAAATCATGGGATCAGCACTTAATTTGGGGCTCTATTTACCATGTAGGCTGTCAAGAAGTATTAACCTTAAGGTAAGATGAGAATGTGGAGTACAAAGCTATGAACTGATGGCACAAAGTACACCAGGTATTAAATAGTATTATCCATCCTGCTTGCTACAGTAAATAGGATTTCACTATTATGATGTGTCAGGGCTTTCAGGGAAATCAAATTTACAAGACACTAAACTGCCATCCTCTCTGCTGAGCAGCTTTATTCTGGGATCTTGCTTTCATATTAATCCTGTTGGTTAGGAAATACTTGTAGCAATTGTGCATGGAAATTATAATTTAATGATCTCTTCCTTTTCTCTATTCAGAGCTTAGAATGGACCACTGTGCTTTGTAGTGATAGCCCCAGGGCTCTGAGAAAGAGATAATGTGCAGTTCCAGCTTTAAAGCCCAGTATTGCCTTTCTGTGAGCTCTTGTAATGATCATAAGTGCTAAGATGCCAACAGTATGGGCTGCATGCTTTCTCAGCTCTTCACATCTCCTTTACCCTATGAGAGGCTGTACGGTAAATAGATTCTGTTTACCATGACGTTTTTCAATGCCCCTTGAACGTGTAAAGACAAGGTAGAGAAACGAAGTGTGATGAAATCTAGGGGAAATTGATTCTGCTTTTAAAGATTCTGTTTGTTCTGTCTGGGGAGGCTCAGTAGGCTGTTTGCTTTGAAAAGCAATTAATACCCCCTTTCCTCTCTCTGGGATCTTTTCTTGCTATGGATAAGAATGCTGCAGCCAGGAAGGCATTCTGTGCTTCCTGTGTATTTCCTGTGTGTGTGGTTGAAAATGAGCTAAATCTCTTGAATTTTCTTTGCATCTAGTTTCATCATTAGTGATTGTTTTGCTTCTTGATACCGTGTTTATTTATAAATTTCAAATGCACTCCATTTAGGCAAACCAGCCAGTGCTCATTTCCCTATTTTCCTGACTGAAAAATTAAAATGCATAAATATTAATTCTTTTAAGGGAAATTGCAGGGCTGGTATTGGAAAATGCTCCTGAATCTCAGTTTTATGTCCAGACCATGAGCCAGCTGTGCCTCTGTAAGGGATTACATCTCAACACATTAGCTTCATTAAGAAAGATGTATTTGGTCATAAAACATTTGCAAATAATATTATCTCATAACAAAATCAAATCAAAAGTGCCCATATCTGAACTTGGCATGTAAAGCAGATTGGCATGGTAAGGACAACATGAAATTAAGGGAATTTAAATCTAACCTGACCATGGAGACTATCTAAGATAGGAGTTTAACCTTGGTAGTGTTTATCAGAATTGGGGGCGGGTGGGGGTAGGGTTTGAGGGAATCCTCGACATTCACCATTCATTTGAGCACACATTTGTTAATCTCCTCTGGTGAGACAGGCACCGTACGTAGATACAGTGATGAATACAAACAGCACCAACACCCGTTGGCATCTGCTACAGAGCTTTTGATTGCCATAGTGGACCCATGTAGGCTTTGCCAGGTTTTCTTCCAGAGCGGAACTGTTTTGTGAGGAGAAAGCGACTACTTTTGTCCCTTCAAGATCTAAGATCAAGGGATTTAGAAGGGAATTTTGTGGGTTGAAGAGATTGATCAGGTTAAATGCTCAGATAAAGACCCAATAAGCTGGTTACCTTCAATGGCAGTCTTTGGAAATAAATGTTAAATATGTAAGTTCCATAAAGACCAGAACTGTTTCTGCTTTTTGATCACCATAATAGTGCCTGGCACATAGTAGGTGCTAGATAACTTTTAAAATTAACGTGCTAGTCAGGAAGTGGGATGGGTTCCTTGGCCAAATAATTTTGAAGAATAAGAATGTTAAGCTTAACTAAGCAAAACAGATTTCTTTACTGTAGTCCTTCTCTGAGTTTATGTACATTCTGAGCTTCCAAGATGAGAATACTGCATGCCATGTTTCAGCATTATACTTGAACCATAAAGTCTCTTTTTCAAGAAACACTTATTAACTTAACCCAGCCCACCATCTGAGATTTTCTGTTGCTCTGCCTAATGCTATTGCTTAACATTTTTTGAGTTCTTCCTGATTGCATCCTAGAATATAGAGGTCAAGAAGCCATAGAATTTCATTGATAGAGTTCTTAATTTGAGGGCTTCTGAGGACCTGGAATTGCCTGCCTGTGTACTGTGTTGTAAAAGAGTGGACAGAGGAGAAAGAGACCCAGGGAGTCTATAGTTCCTCTGGAGGGCTCTGTGTTCTGGCTCTATACCCTTCAGAATCTCTATTCTCTATAACAGTGTTTGAGAAAGCTATGCCCGCAGTAGCTCAGTTTCATCAGGGCCCTCCCACCACAGGACACTTAAGTTCACTTCAGTTGCTCAGTTGTGTCCCAACTCTTTGCAACTCCATGGACTGCAGCATACCAGGCTTCCCTGTCCTTCACCAACTCCCGAAGCTTGCTCAAACTTATGTCCATCGAGTCGGTGATGCCATCCAACCATCTCATCCTCTGTTGTCCCCTTCTCCTCTTGCCTTCAGTCCTTCCCAGCAGGATGCAGAGCCATGCCCATTAACCCAAGAGTCGTACATCTTCATATGAAGAATCAGGCTGTAGAATGCCCCCAAGGATCAGGGTCCCCATAGAAGTTTTCTTCTTTTTTCATTAAATCGAGTAGAGGAATTGGATTTCATAAATATTGAATTACCACTGTGGATCTTTAACCCACAAGTGTTTGCCAAGACCCAGAGCTGGAGGAACAAGAAACAACATTTTCCATTCCTTCATGATCTTGAGTT
This sequence comes from Aepyceros melampus, assembly GCA_006408695.1. Taxonomy (NCBI): domain Eukaryota; kingdom Metazoa; phylum Chordata; class Mammalia; order Artiodactyla; family Bovidae; genus Aepyceros; species Aepyceros melampus. The sequence continues at coordinate 449,365 of SJXQ01011377.1, forward strand.
TTCTGTGCCCCTTCAGAAAGACTTTGGAAGTAGTAAGATTTGCTAGCCACGATCAGAAAAATCGTGCAGTCTCTGTCCTCACAAGTTCACCAGTCCTCTGTAACCTCATTCGCCTTCACACGAGAATCCAGGGAGGATCGTGTGGCCACAGCACTGCCCCCTCACAACTTGCAGTTTCACACCAGATCTCTGCCATCAGTGCCTGGCACGTAGTAGGTGTTTCACAGATCTTTGTTGAGTAAACAAATAAAAGGGCTTTCAGCAATTAAAAGGCTTCAATCTTCAGACTGGCCCGGGTACCTTAGATATACGTCTTCCAGGTGACTTGGTGTACACTTCCCGCCAAGCTACACCTTATCCTGCAGGTTTTGCAGAGATTCAGACCCGGGTCCTTCTGCTCCAGCCATGCCAGCTGCTAATATTAATGCAACAGCCTATCTTACTTCCATAGAATTAAACAGTACAGATGCTACTATTTGGGCAAACTTTTGAAGTAAATTAAATCACTTTGCCTAAGTGATGTTCTCATCCATTACTTTTCTGTGACTTGAGGCAGGGGTAATCCATTTTATCCACAAACCCTGCCCTAAATAGAAACCTAACTTCATGAGTTATCCCCAAACTTGGCTTTTGGTGAAAATGTTCATGAGTACTTTGCACTCTGGACATTCTTGCTGTTCCAAGGCTATTGGCCGAGAAATATAGTATCATTAGAATCAGCATCATATTAAAATAGCTACCATCTATTGGGGCTTCCCTGGTGGCTCAGATGGTAAAGAATCTTTCTGCAATGCAGGAGTCCTGGGTTTGATCCCTGTGTTGGGAAGATCCTCTGAAAAGGGAATGGCAACCCACTCTAGTATTCTTGCCTGGAGAATTCCATGGACAGAGGAGCCTGGTGGGCTACAGTCCTTGGGGTCACAAAGAATCTGACACAACTAAGCAACTAACACTTTTCACCATCTATTGAGGGATTATCATAAGCCAGGCAATGCAGAAAATGTTTTAATAAATCATTTAACTCCAGGACAGACCTCCAGGGAAAGGTGTTTTCTTCCTTTGCCACCCTTATAACTAGCTACTGATTTTGTTCTTTGGGCTCAGAGACATTGGGTAACTTGGGCTAATGTTTCCCAGCCAGTGCAGCCAGGCCTCTCTGTCTCTTCACTGATTGCCTCTCCTTCTGTGTGACCAGTGAGCATCTATGAGACTCTCGTAGGCTTACATCTGTTACTCAATGCCACTCCCCCAGACTTTAAGAAGAATTTTGGTGGAAGTGGACATGACAGTTCTTGTTTAGACCCAGTAGAGTCAAATAACAGATTCTCAGCCATGTTTCCCTTAGCAGCATTTGTACTTGACTTCTTTTATCAACTAAGCACCAATAGTCTTACTTAATCATGGATCCTATTCTACAGTAAAGTAACAGTGATAAAGCATGATTGGATGTTGGATACAGTGGGTATGGCTTTAGTACATAGACTGAACTGATGGAGACACTGTCAGTAAGGAAACAGTACAGGATCTGTGGATTTGGCCTTATCCTCTGAGGGGATGGATAGAAAAGATAAAGGACCTGGAAATACTGGGGGGAGAAATAGCTGGAAATCAAAAGGACAGGCTAGATCAGCCAAGGGGATGCTGAGATCTAGTGGAATGACCATGGGGGAAGTGGGTGGAGGGTTCAAGAGTGACCTGGCAACTCCCACTGCCACTTGGGCACTCCTGCCCTCACCATCTTCCTTTGCAAGGGCCCACTTTGCAAAATTGCTTCCAGTAGATCTCTGACAGAACCCCTGAAACTCTGTCCACGGCAGTCCTGCCCGTTTTGCCTGCTCTTTAGATTGTGAACCTATGAAATTTGGAGTATAAACTTCCTGCAAAGTTAGATTATAGTCATACAAATATGTATTTACTGTTAATTTCCTTTCTCAGAGAAGGCAATGGCACCTCACTCCAGTACTCTTGCCTGGAAAAATCCCATGGACGGAGGAGCCTGGTGGGCTGCAGTCCATGGGGTTGCCAAGAGTCGGACACGACTGAGCGACTTCACTTTCACTTTTCACTTTCATGCATTGGAGAAGGAATTGGCAACCCACTCCAGTGTTCTTGCCTGGAGAATCCTAGGGACGGGGGAGCCTGGTGGGCTGCCGTCTATGGGGTCGCACAGAATCGAACACGACTGAAGTGACTTAGCAGCAGCAGCAGCAGTTTAAGGCCAAAGATGTTGCTCCTAAATTAGAGCTATTTGAACTTCAATTCAGGGGTTTCCCTAGACTCTGCCACAGAATTAACTCAAGTAATTAAATCAGTGTCAGAAATATAGCGCTCAGTCAGCTACCCTTAAGCCAGCCACTCCTACGTTTAACCCCTGTGATAGTTTTCCCTCTACAGCTTCAGTATGGTTCATCCCCTGTCTCGGGGATGCTGACCACCTGCTCTGTGCTCAGGTATCGTGCAGAGTAGGTCCTGTGATGCGCAGAGTCTAAATCAGGCCCACTTCACCTCTGCTGTCTCATCCCTCCTCCTTGCCTGCTAGTTCTTAGTATTATTATTTCTAGAACTTCATCATAATGTAGTCTCTACCTTGCCTAGACTGACTATAAATGATGTGAGGTGGAGAGTGTAACTAGAAGCATGAGGGAAGAGTAGTTCAAGGTGGAGGGTTAAGATCCTTCGGTAGGCAGTCCCTGTGCTGAGATCTGTGTTTCTGTTTATCTATCATTAAGACAAAAATGTTACTAGAACTACAATGAATGTTTCTGTAGTTCCAGAAAAATAATACATGATAAATTGTAAGCTGTCTAGTCTCTCATGATGTACTTGCTCTAGATTGTAGAAATTTTGGCAGACATTCCTAGAACTATTTGTAAAAATTCATAGCATGTAATTAAAGAGAGAGACTGCCATTTCTCTGTTGGATACATTAAAAAATTATATTATATATCATTTGGATTTGACCCCAAACTCCATTCCCAAAAGAATAATGCCAGAAAGACAAAAGGGTAAGTATTTTAGTCTTAACTAGAGGCACAAGTTACATAAAGTAACTACATTTACAGAACTGTCAATTATACCCTAGCTATTTAAGAGTAATTATGCAAAAGATAGCTTCTGAATGAATATTACTTTACACATCACCAAATGGAAACAGTGATTCTGATGAAATTCTGGGTTTTCAGCCTTGCCAGACAACAGAATAAGAGTGTTGGTATTTTAAGCCTGTGCTGACGATTAAAATCAATATTAATACAACAACCTGGATACTATGTTAATGAAATGGAATATTTTATAGGCACATAAAAGTTTACTGCTTCTTGGAACTTTAATATTCTTCTAGCACAGAAGTGTGTGGTTTTTTTTGTTTGTTTGTTTTGTTTTTGTTTTGTTTTCAGGCAAGGAAACAGAAATCTAGAGGTTTAAAAATTGGTTTTATGTGCTTAGGGAGAGGAGTGGTGGCATTGTTTACCTAGTCATTATTATTGTTTCATCAAGTAGGTTCTAAGTTAGTGGATGAGGATTTGTTTATTCAGGTTCCTAGAACTGATTTGTATTGGGGTGGCCTTGCAGATATTGCAGAGGTGACTGAAATGTAATGAATACTTGGGAACCATTCCTTAGGTTTTATGAAACTTAATCAAACAGACAATAAAAGTTTCTCTAGCTTCATTGATATCATGGTACAAAGCAGACATGCAGCAGTTTTAAAATTATTTGCTATACCGAGCAAAACAAATTTTTACTAGAACTCACCTGGTTTGTTCTATCGGAAGAAAGGACAGCTAAGTTGCTAATTTGTTTCAGTTGCTAATTTTCATCTACCTACAAATGCTTGTCCTTTTGGTCATTGCCTGAGATATTTAAGAATAATCCCAGACCTCAAGAATGTAGGGAGATGAGCTGGATGCTTCCAGAATGCATTGAAGCTTTGGGACCCCTCCACCAAAAGACCTCAAGGTAAATATAATGGTATCAAAGATAGGTGGATATACATTCAGGTGTTAGACCTTCTACTTACTGGTTCTTTGTCCTTGGAAGCACCCTGCAACCTGTTTGACCCTCAGAGTCCTCATCTGTAAGGTGGCTTTCAAAACATGTTTCCTGAGGGTGTGGAGAAGAACTGAAATGTTACATGAGAATTTATATGGATATTAAATTAGGATAGGACTAGGTATCATCATTAGTTTCCAGCGTCTAGGAGGTTGATAATTATATGCTGTTTGAGGTAACTTGTTGAGGGGAAAACCCTAGGAAAAAATAACTATTATTTTGTCATGTTGAAATGTTAACTTGAATTTTGCCAGAAGGAATGGAATCATTGGCTCAATTGTAGAAATGTTGTGTAAAACAGATAAAAAACTTTTTAAAGCTACAATTTAGGTCTACATTATCTTTTGGATTTTCAGATCTCTTTAATGTACTTCATTTTATCAGGTAGAAAGGGATTTCTCTTGCAGTCATTTCTGTTCAAATTTGGCTGCCTGTGTGTGAGAGAGTAATCTGGATACTTCAGTGTCCTTCTGTACTTAGGTATTTCTACCATCCTCCATGTTTTGAGAGAGGCTGGTGTGAATCTTTGTCCATTTAGTTGAGTCTTTCAGTGATCATAAAAAATGGCTTATTTATGAAACCCTATGACATTATAATGTTGGAGTCTAGCTCCTCAAGACTGGGCACACAAAGGCAAAGAGGTCAGGTTCCAGAGACTGTCATGGTGAACTTTGGGGTACCAAAAAGGCAGTTACTGGGGGTTGGGAAGCTTAGGGCCGGAGGAGCCTTCAGTCTCTGGGAGAAACACTGTGCAGCTCATGTCTAGGTTGGTTCTTGTTGTTCAGTGTTTGCTTTTCATTTTAATCTTCTGTTGGCAGTCTTTGACTTTGGATATTAATGGAGAACAAGAATTTACCTCCTCACTGTGACTTCGTGTCAGTCTTGCAGAGTTTCTTATTTTAGTGTTTGTTTTTTTAAAGCCCTCTTCCTATTACCCATTAAAGTGGAATGGATGGCAAGGAGGAGAGAGTGTAAATGAGGACAGGTCCCAGCGTGGTGACGGGACAAGAGCAGGGAGGCGTGAGGGGAGGAATCACAGAGGGGCGGTCGCTGGGCAGATACTGCTCTTCTCTGGGTGGACTCCACAGTTAAGAACATTGTGACCCTCATTATTCGGGTCTTCTCTTGAAAAATGAGGGTTTCGTTTTTCATTGTATTCCTGAGAGGCAGAAACCATCTCTGGTGGGGTCATAGCTTCAGGAAAATGCTAGGAGTATGTTGATATCAGTATTGTAGATTTCATTTCTACAGAAAAAATGCACTAGGTCAGGTGTAATGCTGTGCTTATATGAGGATCTATTAAATGTACTCGCCAAAAGGCAAAATCTCTGAAGTCCTTTTGATTATGAAATGAAGAGCCTCACAATATTGTTGGCCAGCTCAGAAAACAACTGCAATACAAATACAACCCTAATATAAAACAAATGCCTAATAATACAATACAAAATAAATACAAAGTAAATTCAATACAAAACAACAGTAATACCTAGTGATATCATCTTAAAAGTGTACCTTTTTCGACTAGATTCCTCAAGAGGCCTTTTGAGATTTGAGAGTTTTCATAAAACTTAATTACTGAAGACTTCAGTCTAAAAAACAAAATCATCAACCAGTAACCTTTCAAAAAGATTTGTCTGTATAAACCGCTGATGTCTTTCTCATGTAAATTCATTTTCATTTATTTCCCACAACTTCCTGTTCTCTTTACTGCTTCTGTCTCAAAAAGCAAACCAAAAAACCCAATTAACATTGGTTAGTCCCTAAATTATGCAGTTGTTATGTTTTTAATCCCTTGAATCATAGTATATTTTAATAACTAAAGTATCCAGTTGTTATAATATAAATTATGAGCATTTTAAGGATTAAAAGCCTAGTTTATTAATTGTGGGTAAATGCTTTTTATTCAAATATGTGCATGTTTAAAGGCATAAGTAGCTATTGTAAATAGGTTTTTCTTGCTCATTTTCTGTGTGGTACAAAACATGGTAAAATACCTGCTAACTCACCACTCTGAACACCCACACTGCAGTTAAAAAAAGTTCTCATAGCCTATTTTATATAATATACCTTCTGGATCATCCCATTATCCAAAGAAAACCATTTTTCTTTTGAGAAAATTGCACCTCTTAAAGTTTATCCACATACCAAATAAGATGTTGGTATATATTCTTTATGCTTTATAGTTCTCGTTATTTCTTTACCCTAAAATCAGTGGTGGCAATAAAATATTATATGTTTGTAGTAAGTATTTTTAAGAAGCTGAAATACCGACTTTTATTTAACGTATTTTTAGTAATAACTTTATGAACATTTTAAGGGGGAGGTAAACATTTTAAGGCGGAGGTGAACACTTTTAAGGGAGAGGTGAACATTTTAAGGGGAGGGGAAATGTTTGTTGATTTCAGTTAACAAGTGAAATAAAAATTCTAAAATATTTGTTTTCATAAACCCACCTTGTATGTTCCTCAGTTTGTTTTCTTGCTCTCAGGAGTGACAGTCCTTTCAATTTCTTGGTCTGTCTATGATTTAAAATACTTTTAGATAGTTTACTTGGATTTTTGAAAACTTTTAAAAAGTAATTATTACTTTAAAGATATTTTATTAATTTATTAAAACAAGCAATTTAGTACCCTTCTTACTAACAATTGAGAACTTTTGGCAGATGTTTTCTTTGTCACTATGAGCTGTTCCTCAGACTCAATCATTCATTTGATATTTATTTAGAGTGAACTCTGTGGAAGGCTCCATTTTAGGCTCTGTGGATTTAACAGCAGAAAACAGAAAATAAAAAAATCCTGTTTTCATAAAGTTTCAGTCAGTTCAGTCGCTCAGTCGTGTCCGACTCTTTGCGACCCTGTGGACTGCAGCACTCTAGGCCTCCCTGTCCATCATCAACTCCCGGAGCTTACTCAAACTCGGTCCATCGAGTCGGTGATGCCATCCAACCATCTCACCCTCTGTCGTCCCCTTCTCCTCCCGCCCTCAATCTTTCCCAGCATCAGGGTCTTTTCCAATAAAGTGTAGTGCTCTGTTAATATGAGACACTCAATAATGAATACATTTTACATCAAGTAGTGAAGTGCTCTATGAGGAAAAATAGCTCATAGTAAGGAGAGAAATCGACAAGTGTGTGGAGGGGTGGAGATGCCATTTCACGCAGGGAGGACTCTGATCAGGTGCCACTTGAGCAGGGACTGAGTGCCAGGCTGAGCCATGCTTTTGGGGAAGAAGAGCCTTCTGGCAGGTACTGTTGAACAGCCGTTGCCCAATCTCTTGTCTTGATTCCATGCCATTTATTGCTCTGGTGTATTCTTCACTATCTTTTCAGAAAGTGCCAGGTTTGCTTTTCAAGCACCACAGTATAGGTCTTGCCAAGCCTCGCAGACGGTGCTTACTTTGGTGTGTACTTTGTTAGCAGATCGTTTCTATGTTGAGTTCAAATGGCACTCTGATTTCAAGAGTGATTCTCATCCTTGTTCTGTTAGAGGAACAGTAAACAGGCACTGTGGATCGGATAGATGAATATTGAAGTATTTTTTAAAATGCCTTATCAAGTGAAAATGTGCCCAAGGCTCCCTGTGACCTTGTACTCCTCTCTTAAGCCTCCCCTGACTCCCCAGGTCAGGTCAGCAGGAATAATCCTACCTAGCTCTTTGAAAGGCAGAATGGCAGCTTCTGTCATGAGCTCACCATTTTCCAGCACTCTGCTATGCACTTTACATGTGTTATTTCATTTAACCTTTCCAGCTGTTCAAGGTGGTTATCCTCATTTTACAGATAAGAGTGAGGCAAAGTAATGGTGAATACTTTATCCAGTGTCACAACAGAGTAAGGTGTAGAGCCAAGATTTGAACCCTTCATCGAGCCCACAGTCTCACCCGATGCCCAGGGAGGACTCCTGGGAGGTTGGAGTTGGGATGGGATTCAATTAGACACAGATTTGCTTTGACTTGGGCTGTCCCTTCCAAAGCTAGGCATGTGTGTTATAACATTAGTTCAGCAAAAAGTACTCCTATCACCACGGTTAGTGTGTCCACAAGGTGGACAGATCTTTTACCATCTCCACATTCCCTTTCCTCTGTTCAATGAGCCAGACTTCAAAGGCCTAAAGCTACTTTTTGCACCTGTCATCTTTGAGTCTCTCTTTTGGGGTTGGTTTTTCTTTTTCTCCTCTCGCTTTCCTTCTCTACTTAGGTTCCTGACCCTCCCTGCCCCCCGACCCCAGCCCACCACTGCCCCTTACCTCTTCCCCATCATTAAAACAGGCAGTGCTTGGACTTCCCAAGGTTTCTCTACTGTGGACAGGCTGCTGAAGCTGCAGCAGTTGAGCTCCACTGTAAAAGTTAAGTGACTATTCTGGAGCTTTGGGACACATGTTCATTTCTCATTCTTAGCCCAAGTGGCTGCTCTCTTTTTTCCCCTCCCTGTAAATTTTTCTCAAGACACTCATTTATATAATTTGCTTTCTAACACATTTGGCATAATTTTATTTTAAGTGTTATTTTTGTGCCATAACCCTCTTTATCTGAAAAATTCATTTTAAATGTCTGTCTTAGCATTTCTGACTATAGACAATGAACTTTTAATGACAGAGGTATATGGTTGAATACATCTTTGTAATTAATAGAGATATTTAGAGATATTGCTGACACTATTTGAAAGTAGTGTTTTTTTCTGAGCAAGATGAGCTGCATGATAATATAAGAGTTTTCATTTTTTTATTTCAGAACTTTTATGTTATTTTTAAAAAGTCTTTCAGTTAGTTGAGTCATTACTGTAGTTTGAAATTGATGGTCATCATATTGCCACTCATCTTTTGAAATGGAAATCTTTCTCAGTATGGTCAGATAGTACCAGAACCAAAAGAAAATTAGCTTTGTTTTTGTTTCTGACTTGTAATACGTTTCTGCTGTGCCTCGCCTTCCTCCTCTTATCAATGCACGTTGCCTACTAGGTGCTAAATTCATGGACAGGGTTCCTTTTTCTTAAGGAGCCAGTAAACTATAGCAGGCATGTAAATACAAGGATTATTTCCCTCTTCTCTAGTTTGTTGCATATGAGAAGCATTTGCAAGAATTTATCTTCATGTGATTAAGGGTGTCTTCAGAAAGACTTCTACTTGGATAAAGTAAGTGATGAAACTAAATGGAAAATTTTCATTTATCATCCCATGTTGTATCACAGATCTGGTCTATAGGAATTGTTAACCTGCGACTCACCTCTGTATTGTTTTTTAATCTGAGTTGGTTATATAGAAGATAAGGCAAATGAGGGAAACGATAGCAGCTAGGTCATAATAACTAAGGTATAATTTTTATTTTTTAATGACACGTCCTCTGGCTTTAGGTTGACGTTAACTATACTGGACGGGAGCACACGAATAAGTCTTTGTAAAGTTGTATTTACTGTTTCACAGGTTTCTAAGGTTTGGTTGGACATTTAAGGAAACTTTTAATGACGTTATCCAGTACACCGCTGTATCACTTTCTCCGTTGCGTTCACTGACTGTGGGTAATGCACTCATGGTAACAAACGAGGATCTCTGCCAGGTGGTAACCTGAGGCTCCACGGTAATGGCTTAACTCTGATTCTTGTTGAACTAAATGTCAGTGCACAGAACAGTATAGCTGCTCAGGCTGCTGCTAGGTCAGATTTAAGAGCTGTTTAGGGGGAAAAATGCCTTTATGAACACCTAGCTAAGAGATGAGATGTTACTGACTTGTAAAAATAATATACTTGCTAGTGTTTGTATTCGTTCTTAACCCCAAAATGATTTGATTGGACTTGAGCAATATTTTTATCAGGAAAGCTGGAGTTGTCTGATATATAAACCCTAAATGTGCAAAAGACAAAATACCAATTTTTCTTTATTTTATTCCTGCTGGCACAGTACTAGGCTCTTTGTGCTTTTTTGAACTGAGAGCTAAGCCCCAGAGCTTGCTATGAGAGAGTCGGGGGATCAGGGCAGGACTAGGGTAGGCCACCACCTGAGGGGTTGTGTCTGAGGCTGGCAGCCTCAGCAGAAAGCTCCGTCGCAGTATTGCTACCTCTTTGTCCTGAAAGAAAGGTGTATAGCAAGTGTTGGTTCAAGGGAAGTGAAGCCAGAGATGAAATAAGAAAAAAGAACTAGAAAAGAATTGAAGACAGCTCTACTCTAAATGAGTTCCAGTGTCCGGATTGGAATAGCCTACATCTCAGCGTGGAAAATGCAGGCAGGGTGTTGGCCCTGCTGTGGAGTGGCTCCCTCCAAGAACAGTAAGGGATCCTGGAGCACCAGACCCAGTGGTCTTTGGACTGAGTTGAAATTGTCAAGCTTCTTGGTGACTTCCCCTTCCTTCAGCTCTGATCCTGTCACCATCCTAACTTTGAAAGCAAGGACCCCGAGACCCAGAGAGGTTGAGTGGTTTGCCCAAGGTCACAAGCAAATCAGGTCACCCTTGGGGAGTGATCGCTGTCAAGCTGCTCTGTGGGATATGCCCGTCTCCTGGCTGCCGTCAGTACTTTAGGCAGAAGGAGAGTGATCTCTTGTCAAGGATGTTGCAAAGAAGATTCTTGCAAAAGGATTCCATGAACTGTAAAGGTCCCTTACAGCTTTAAATTCTATGATTCGAGCTCCATTTTCATTGGTTTAAGCAGACTGTCTTCCCTCTCTAGCTCTCTAACTTCTTATAGAAATTGATCTTTGAGAGCATTTTGTTACATTTTCCATTTAAAATAAAAATTAGCCTTGCATCTCAGGTACTTCCCAGTGTATGGAGCCACATGTATCATTCCTTTGGAGTATTCCTTCACCAGACAGTGCCTACAGGTTTAGTTACATGTGAAGTGGTAGTTTGATGAAATAACATTCCGGCTTCTTTCTCAGTAAAGCAAAAGCTCTAGAAAGCTTTGTGTCACGGAGAGACCTTCATTTTCCCAGCTGTCAACCTGACTGATATTTTAATTTTTCTGCCCTGTAGAAAACTTGAGTCTCTTATCTGAGAGATAAATGAGTGAACCCCCCCAGAAATGCAGCAGAATGTTTCTGTTTGCCAATGCAATAAATGCAGAAGCTAATAAATGTCTCCTTCCATCAGGAGGAGGCGTGTAATGAGCAAATGATGAGAAAAAGAATTCAGGGAAACAAATGACCCATCCAATCTAAGATGACAAACAATTTCTTAATAACTTGTCCTCTGGTCGGAGAGAGGGCTTTCACCAGGCAAAGAGAATGCCTGTTGAAACTAAGCCCAGCACACGGCCATTTACATCTGGCTGCTGATGGATTTAGTCTGGATCCATTTGGGTCACACTGAGCAATAAGCTGCAATTCAAACTCAGCCTGGTTATGGGTGACATTCTTTGCTGGGTAATTTCTGTGAGCGTGTGCTAGGAAAAGGGATCATTTCCAGGCCAAATTCGCATTTCTTACCCCAGATTACATTTATATTTCACATTTGTCTTTTTTAGTAAAGATCCAGTCTCTTTCCCTTGAGATGTGTTCAGAGCACAGGGGTTTTACAAGTACTTCTTTCCTGTGGGCTGAATATGCTATTCTTCATAACACTTTTGTGAACCGCCACTCTGAATCCCCAAAGTCTGCCTTATGGAAGCCAGTGGAAGCCTGTATGCTTTGTTCCCGGGATGGCGGCATCCTTGCTTAGGGGTCTAGTTTGGAAGGACTTGTACGAGACAGAAGGCACAGTGTGACTAAAGGCGGAGGCAGTGAGATCAGCTTTGGAAGAAGAGGAGTTGCCATCTACAGTGAAGATGTGAGAGAGAGAGACTCCATGCCAGACCCCCCAAAAAAAAAAAAATCATTTGACAAAATGCATTTTATTATCACCCCTTTGTGGGATCTTTCTAAGAATGTTTCTCAGAAAACCGTGTGGAAAAGATTGGCTACCAAATACCAGCAGTTTTCAGGGACAGATTTTCATGAATATTTCTAGAAGAAGACTATCAGATTGCCTTACTGGGTCTTCCGTAATTATCTTTTCTTCCCCATTCCACCATTCCCCCACCTCCCTCCTTTTTTTTTTCTTAAAACAAATAAGACATTCTGGTATGTTTCAGTACCACATGAATGAATACATTTGTGCGGTTGAGGAGTGCAGCTTTTAAGTAGTAGTAGGATTTAGGGCCATAATGGAGGAAAATGTTAATGAATCATCAGATAAAAGCTGGAAAGAGGTGATACCGCAGGGCCCTTGGTGTACTTGGCAGCGTATGAAATGTACCTTAGATATTCAGGAATCCTGCACAGGACTTTCTAAGGGAGAGCCATTATACCTGAAAGCTAAGACTTTAGTGTGCTTCTATTCACATGCATATTTCTATGCCACATCTTTCAAAAGGCCTTTCCTTTGAAACACAAAAAGATAAACATGTCTTTGAAATGGATAGGTGATCTCTTTGCCACTTTTGAAATCTTTCTCCATTTCATAGCTGAGATTTTTTTTAACCCTAAAATTAAGACTGACTTTTCTGTTCACCTGAATAGCTTTTTACACATTGCTGGCCTCTAGAGAACCATTGTCACAGTCTGAATTTGGGCACAAAATCAATGAAAGGAAATTAAACCTTGAGATAGGTGTTCCATCTGCATAGGATCATATTTTTGCTTGAGTCTTTTCAGTTCATTGTTGTGTGACTTAAATAAATACAATACCTTCATGCTCAAAGGAAACCATGAATTTGAAAGTACTTACAGAGTACCATTTATTGCTTAGTGTTGAAAATACTACAGTATTTTAAAATCTCAACCCCTAGATTTGGAGCCCGAGATTTGGCCTGATCTGGTTTAGCACTTATACCTATGGGCCAATAAGCACATGTGTAATTTTGGTTACACATACCATTCCTGATGGATAAAATGAAGACAGTAGCCTCTAACTTTACTTCTTCCTTGATTTTTTTTTTTTTTTAATGTAATCAATTGAGATAAATGACTGCTTCCTAGTCATATTTGCTGATGGAGAATCCAAGTCTCTACCAGCCTCCCAACAGTTTTAACTTTTGCTTTGATGAAATTGTGTTCTCTTGTAAACAGAATCTTTAGATCATCTGCTTTCCCGAGACTTTCTTCATATGAATATCACATCCCTCTGGATTATGAGGACTAGAGTCATGTAACTACTTAAAAATTATTATTTTTTAGATATTTCTGTTAGCTATTGGTACCTTGCTCTTAGGAGATGGTTGTCAGTAAATATTTAGTGCATTAAAAAATGAACATTGACTCAACAAATGGCAGAATTTCAGAGACACCAGGAGCTTTCAGTTAAGTTCAGTCGCTCAGTCGTGTCCGACTCTTTGCGACCTCATGGACTGTAGCACGTCAGGCTTCCCTGTCCATCACCAACTCCCAGTTCAGTTCAGTCGTTGCTCAGTCATGTCCAGCTCTTTGCGACCCCATGAATCGCAGCACGCCAGGCCTCCCTGTCCATCACCAACTCTTGGAGTTCACCCAGACCCACGCCCACGGAGTCAGTGACGCCATCCAGCCGTCTCATCCTCGGTCGTCCCCTTCTCCTCTTGCCCCCAATCCCTCCCAGCATCAGAGTCTTTTCCAATGAGTCAACTCTTCACATGAGGTGGCCTAAGTACTGGAGCTTCAGCTTCAGCATCATTCCTTCCAAAGAAATCCCAGGGCTGATCTCCTTCAGAATGGACTGGTTGGATCTCCTTGCAGTTCAAGGGACTCTCAAGAGTCTTCTCCAACACCACAGTTCAAAAGCATCCATTCTTCGGCGCTCAGCCTTCTTTACCAACTCCCCGAGCCTACTCAAACTCATGTTCATCATGCCGGTGATGCCAACCAGTGATCTCATCCTCCTGCTGCCTTCAGTCTTTCCCAGCATCAGAGTCTTTTCCAGTAAGTCAGTTCTTTACATCAGGTGGCCAAAGTATTGGAGTTTCAGCTTGAGCATCACCTTCCAGTGAATGTTCAGGACTGATTTCTTTTAGGATTGACTGGTTGGATCTCCTTGCAGTCCTTACCTTCATGATTTAAAAGCTTTTCCCTCTTTAAAAAATTAATATATATTAGCTTATCTGTATTGGCCTTATGGGTGAATACATTTGTAGCTTTGAAAATGCCAGGGTTTTAGTTTGTTTTTGTGTGTGTGTGTGTTTGTTTTAGAGGAGAACTGGTACAGTTTGGAACATTATAAGAAACAGTTGTGTGACTGTCCTTATTTTTAAATCTCTTCACCAAGGACTAAATCTTAAAGAAATGTAAATATTTCTTTTCCTTGAAGAGAAAAAGCCTAGCCTAAAAACAACTCCCATCCTTCCATTGGGTGGGTCATCTGTTACTTATTTGAGCTGTCCTCTGCGACAACTTGAATATTTAAGGTGCTTTTCATTTTTCAGTATTATAAACTCTGTGATGAAAATTTTTTTCACTACATTTTTATACACACCTATGATTGCTTCAGATATTTCTAGAAATGAAACTGTGTCAAAGGCATTTGAGACACGTTGCTGTGAATTGTTCCAGTTCATGCTCTCACTAGTAAATTGTTAGTGGATCCCATTTCCACATATACTCATCAAAGGAAGACAGCCAGTCTGGTAAGTATATAGTAATGAAATGATTTTATCAATGGTTGTCTCACAGGTTTTTCTATGACCTTCCAAACGCTGCTTTCAGGAAAGTGTATGTACCCGATACCTGTGCCCTAGACCATTGTTTCAGTCAGGAGGTACTGAAGAATGGCATGTCTCTCCAGGAAGTTTTAAAAAAAATTATTTTTGAAGTTTCGGCATTGATTGGATTTCACATAGTTTTCCTCCTCGACCCTTGAAAACACACAGTGCCAGGGACAAGAGGAGATCCACACGTGAGAAACTATGGTGGGTGGCAGTTCCATGCCCCTTACCAGCCTTAAGCCAAAGTTGTGTTGAGTGTCGGTGTTCAGTGTACGGGCTTCCCTGTGTCCAGTGTAGGGGTGAGCATCCTAGCTCTCAATGAGTGCATTGCAAAGGTGCAACACGTGACTTTCACAGCAACCTAGTGTGAAATCATCTCTGAAACTTAAGAGTGCTTTGCCCCATCTCCGTCTTCACAGCCCCTCTCACTAAGGCTTTTAGCTCGTAACTCTGCTGAGTCAGTCAGTGTTTCATCATCTAATTCACTTGCAGAGATGTGCTCAGTCTGGGATTCCGAGCTTGGTTGAGGCGCTCTTCCTGTCTGTGAGCTGCTTATTTTTGGTAGTGTTGGAAAGGTATTACCTTCGAACAAATAGATTTGATTCAGTTTGGGGCTGGTGCTGCGGAGAAACCAACTCTATTATGTCTGTGACAGAGTTCAAAGGTTTGCTCAATTTTCAGGAAAGTTCTTCTTAAGTCGGTTTTCTGGCTTGGTTTGAGTTACTGGTGTTGGCCTCTATGATATTTTAAAAACTCAAGTTCTAGGCAAGAGTGGGAAGAAGGCAGACTTCTCTTGGCCTCTCCATCCTCTTCTGTCACAATCCTCTTCTCCCCTGACACGTCTCCTTCCTGTCAAGGATTCAGTGGTTACTCTTACACACTTACCCTTTGCCTTCGAAAGCACTAGTCCTATTTAATTATGAGTCCCTTTTAGGGAGTTAACTGATGATAAGCTAGGGTAATAAATGGATTAGCCTTGAATTTCTCAGCCTGGATTCTGAGGAAATCATCTCAGAAGGTCTTCAGGTCTCTATGAGAATCTTTCAAGTTTTTCTGTGCTTTGATTTCTATGATTCTCTCTGTAATTAGTGCAACCCTATTTCCAGTCAGTGGGATGGACCCTACTACACTTTTGAGGAATCCGAGATTGAATGGCGGAACCTGCTCCCTCCTGCAGCATTAGCGTTAGCACATGGAGCTCTTGGAAGCAAAAAGGGCTAGCAAGCTGAAGACGGTTATTGTTGTGTACTGCAGTGGATTCGCCGTTCGTGTGTCTCTCCCCACTGGCCTTTAAAGATGTCTTCACCCTCCCACCCCCTGGGCCTGGTCCAAGTTCCTTCTTCAGTAAGCTCTTCTGAATGAATGAATTTTAGGCTAGGCTGTCAGAGGGCTGGAAAAGGAGAAATGGGTGAGAAAGATCCTCCACGGGAGCATCTGTTGTACTCCCTTTAGATCCTTAATATAGCCTCAGGAGGAAAGCGAATGAAACAGTTGAGGGTAATGCAGCTTGTGTATCTGCCTGCTTCTCTGCAGTAAGCATTACTGTTCACAGGTTTCCTTTTAGCTCACGGTTTACAAGAGGACACTGTGCGTGCCCATGCGTGTGCTGGAGCAAGTGCAGGAGAGTGTGCGTGTTAGTTACAGAGTTCCCTTCTGTGGGAGACAGACCAGCTTGGGGTGAGGTGGAGTGCATGCTGAGCTAGGTTGGTAATACAAATGCGATGCTTTCTGAACACAGCCATCCAATGTGTGTGCTTTTGAACGTGCATAAGGCACTGAGCCCTACCCAGGTAAGGCTGTTGACCTTGAGAATGACTGTGTCACATTCCCCAGCCCTCGAGCACAAGAGCTTCCTGCGCTGGTAACATACAGTGATTTCTGAGTTTCTGTCTGGGTCTTGCAAGACATCATGGGAAAACCCTTAAGATGACTGTGAACTTCCTCTGTCTCACTACTGTAGAAGAGCAATGAGACACTAAACTATTTCAAGAGCAGAAAGGCCTTAGGTGTGTAATTGAGAAGTCTGAAAGGTAAGTATAGAAGGCTGGATGCTGTTTCATTTCAGGTAGAAGGGCTAAAACAATAGGCAGATTTCAGACCTTTTATTGACCTTGTTGTATAAAAAAAAATCAAGAAAAATGAATAACTTATAGTTAAGGTAAATGGGAGTTCTCCATATAAGCAGGGTTAATGGGAGCTGTGGATGGGAGAGGGACAGGCAGGCACTTTGCAAAAGTGGTAGATCTCCATTATTTTTAAAGAGATTAGAATAAAATTTTGCAAGTAGAAAGAATTCTGATAAGCAGCTTGAATTCTGACAGAAAAAGCTAGTGATACTAAAAGGAAATTAAAGCACAAGCTGACTTAAGAACTGAATATGAAGGGTAGTTTGGTACTTGAGAGAAATCAGGGCTTTAGAGACTCATTCGAAAAACAACTTCTTAGAAATAAATAAAAGATTACACTATATGTGGTCTGGTAGCACTGTGATTCTTTATTAATATACATTTATTTGTGTGATTTTTAAATTTATGTCTTTCTTCTCCAGTATGCCATAATAAGCTCCATAGAAGTAGGGCCAAGTATCTTGTTTGTTCACCATCACATTACAAATTCCTGGCCTAGGTTCTGGCACAGACCTTCAGTATTTGTAGAATGAAGAAATGAACAAATAATAGGAAACTTGGAATGCCAAATGAATGTTTGGTGCATATGTTGAAGTTGCTCAGATGAAGAAACTGAGGTGTGAGATAAAATAACATAACTAATATAGCTTGAGTATTATTGCAAGGCTGTCAATGAATGTAAGGATTTCTATTCTAATTAAAAAAAAAAACTAAACTAAACTAAATCAAGGGGGGAAAAAAACCCTCAGACTTTAATTAGTGAAGTGTCTAAAGTGCTTGGAATAAAAGTAGAAATGCCAGAAGAAGCTGTTTCTTTATATGAGAAATAGCAAAGATGGAATGAAAAGGTAATTACAGAAACTGTGTATTAATTTTGCCAGGGTGCCCAGGAGACAGTGTGGTTTCCATGAAATGTGGCTTCTTTAGAAATGGTAAGCTTTGATGCTAGAGTTAAGCATCATTTTAAAAATTTTAATTCTTTCTGTTCTGTGTCAGGAAAGGAGAGAGGCAGAAGGAAATAAATTTCTGACAAGTGGAAGCAGAGGATTCCACAAAGGAAAGGAAAAAGATGCTCCTACTGGGTCATTGCATTTGACTTTATTAAAGTTATTCATGAGGTGTGCAAAAAGCAAATATACCAAGGTATAAAGAACATTTATTCCTCATTCATTTGCCTCGCTCTGTCATAAAAATGAAATTGCCTAAATTAGGAAGTTTTTTTGCTTTGAGTTCCCTGCCCCCCCCCCGCCCCCCTTATGTAATGAAAGTCTAGAGGTGAGCAGTCCCAGGACTGGAATGGTAGCTTCAGTGTCGTCAGAACCCCAGGCACTTACTGTTTCACTCCTGCATCCTAGTACAGAATTTCCCTCTTCAAGGTCAGCTCACTGCAGGGTGGCTCTGGAGCTCTGGCCGTCACGTCTGCACTTCATGTTAGAAGAAGGAAAAGGGGCAAAATGACTGAAAAGATTCCCTGTCAGCTGAGGTCAGCTCTCTTTAAGCAGCCTACCTGGAAGTCCCACGCAGCAACTCTGCTTATGGCTCAGCCTGAATAGAAGAAAACTGGAAATTTTAGTTGAGTTGACCATATATTTAGCTTCAAATGGAGTTATATAAGGAGGAAGGAGAGATGTTTGGTAAGCTATTGCTAATAGTCTTTTCCCTGTGGAAAGATTCCACAGGGAATCTTCTTTTCTCTTTGCCATGGAACTTAGTAGGGTTTTTAAGCCATTGCATGCTAAGTCCCTTCAGGTGTGTGCGAATCTTTGTGTCTCCATGAACTGTAGCTCACCAGGCTCTTTTGTCCCGAGGATTCTCCAGGCAATACTGGAATGGGTGGCCATGTCCTCCCCCAGGGCATCTTCGCTACCAGGGGATCAAACCCACATCTCTTACAGCTCCTGCATTGGCAGATGGGTTCTTTACCACTAGCACCACCTGGAAAGCCCTTGAATCATTAGGATCTGCTTAGTAAATCAGTAGTTTATTGTTGATCACCAGTAATAAGGATTTGAAAAAAGTAAGGCTGAGAAAAGTTAAGATACACTTGTTCAGTTCAGTGCAGTCACTCATGTCGGACTCTTTGCGACCCCATGAATTACAGCACGCCAGGCCTCCCTGTCCATCACCAACTCCCAGAGTTCACTCAGACTCACGTCCATCGAATCAGTGATGCCATCCAGCCGTCTCATCCTCTGCCGTCCCCTTCTCCTCCTATCCCCAATCCCTCTCAGCATCAGTCTTTTCTAATGAGTCAACTCTTTGCATGAGGTGGCCAAAGTACTGGAGTTTCAGCTTTAGCATCATTCCTTCCAAAGATGGTTATATGCGAATATTTAGGGATGCTCAGACAAATACCTAGCCTTATAAGTTTATTGCTTACGCAAAACATCACTCAGTGTTCGAAAAACAGAGATTAAGTTAAATCCATCTACTTGATGATCATTCTTCAGGTTCGTGTGTAGTTGTATAGGTAAATTAATGGGGATCTGGGTTCTGATGGATAGGCCAGGGAGCCAGGGCCTGTGGGCAGTTGTATTGTGATGGAGAATCCCTGTCTTCCACAAGGAGAAGCCAGGCTTTCTGCCAAGTACTGAACTTACATTGTTCCATTGATGCAGTCACCCTGAAAGATAAGGACCTCATCTTTGTGTTAAAAACCGAGACTTGGTTTAAATAACCCAAACCATTCCTTGGTGTGCTTTTTAGAAACAGAATACTGAATCTGATATTCTGTGTATCTGAGCCAGTGTGGGCAGTTTGCAGACTATGTCTTGTCGACAGAATTTGCCTGAGCCCCAAGGGGTTCAGGGGTCAGAAAGGAGTAAAAGGAGAATGTCTTGGGACAATGGAATCAAGACCATGGGTCTGAGAGGTGGAAGGTTCTTCAAGATGCCAGCTACTCTATTCGAGGGCCACTTTTCTCACCAAAAATTGTCAGATCCCTTGCTCTGCTCTCCTGCCCACCTGTAAAAGACTTCACCCTGTTCAGAAATACAGGGAAGGCAGAATTCAAACCTGCCAGCAGGCTGCCTTATAGAAGGTTAGTCAGGAGAAATACCAAAACCACTTGATCAATTGAAGTTGTTTTAGACAGTGATTAAAAAAAAAAAAATTCTTTAGCTCTTAACATTGTGGTGGAGAACAGTCAGTCTCTGTGATCCTGTGTAATTCTGTAGAAAGACAGAATGGTTGAGGAAGCATGAACTCTTTCTGGAGGGTAGTTACAGCATATGACTGGACCGTAAATGACTGTCTCAGGGCTTCTGGGCCAGGAATTATAGCCGCACTGCATTTGCCCCCAGATGCTTAACTTTGATATTAGGGGAAGTATAGTTACTTGCAGCCAGCTCACTACACATTATAACAGTTCCTAGTTGAGTGTTAATAACAGACAGCGAAAAGAAGTCAGTTCTGAATCCATCTACTTAACAGTAGGAATGCTTTATTGACATTGTCAGTAGGAAGGCTTCTTCTGTTGGTTTGTGTAAACACTAGACGTTTGTTTGAAATAGCTAGCCAGATAGAGTAATCCTTGTGTTTGGGTGGATACGAGAGGGATGGAGACCAACAGTTGGTGGTGATAATTATAGATCAGCTTAAAAGGAGGAGACCCACACTTGCAGTCAGTCTGCTCACATCCAAGGTCAGACTCGTTCCATCTCTCATCCACTCTTCTAAATAATCAGAGTTGCCACCATCTGAATGGGTAGTGTGTGGGAGTGTCCATCTCCTCTGAGCAACAGTGTCAGACCACCAGAAGTTAAATTGCACCTCAGTATGCAGAGTTGTGTAGCATTTTATAAAAGAACTGACAAGAGCTAGCTAACAGATTTTTCTTGTGACCACTTTTCTCATATGATACAGATAATGATCATATTAGTGATAATAGAACCGAAATAAGTTTCTGAACCTGAGAAAGTATTACAAGAATATACTATGTGCATGTTTTCTTTTGATTGAATTTAGAACTCGAAAAGATGCTTTTCACATCTAGCAATAATGTGTGTCTGTGCACGTGCATTTTAAAACACACTTCAAAAGGGAAACTTTGCAAATGGAAAATGGCAGCATCTCACACATAGAGAAACTTGGACCACAGCCAGCCCAGAGAAATGTGGGGATGATGCCCACGCTTGTTGATTGCTGTTTCCTTCTTACAACTGGCTAAAAACTTTGGGCATCAGAATGCCAAATGGGTAAATCCCCCCATACCCCAAAATAGAACTCGCAGGGAGATGGAAAAGAAACATTAGAGTACTTGTATCTGGAGATCCACCGCAGTTTTGCACATGGCTCTGTGCTGTTCCTTCAGCTGTCTGTGGCAGGTATGATAAATTGGCTCAATAAACACCAATTCCAAGCGCCTCCCTTCTCTTTCTTCACTCCAGAAGTGAGAAAACAAAATTACTTAATTTCCCAGCTGCTTTCGCAGCCAAGGTTGTGCATGATGTATAATTCTGGCCAAGAGATGTGAGTGGAAGTCTCTGGTGAGCCCGTCTCTTCCCTTGTAACCTTCCTCAGAACGTGGGCATGCTCACTGGAGGTGTGATAGCCGTCTTGAGACCGTGGGGACAAAAGCCAAGTGCTCAGGGTGGCTGGGAAAGGAATACTTCATGGTGTCCTTGGCACTTGCATCAGCCCTGGGTTTCTAACATCTGAACTTCTTATTGCATGAGAAAAATGACATCCTTACTCACTCAAGCTACTATTTGTAGCTTAAACTATTATTGTGCTGATATTGCAATTGAACACAATCCTTGGCAATATTTATTTCCCTTTTACATAGCAGAGCACACTAAAGTGTTGGTCAGTTTGTAGGAGATACGTAATAAATGTAGTAGATCGCCTTCTCCATGTTCTGATATTCATTTTAGACCTGGCTCTATCCCATTCTGTTTTAAATAGGAGCAAAAGTTGGAATTCACTTTAGGATGATTAGGTCACTCTTAACATCATTTTAGTGAGTTTTGTGTGTTGTGTAAACTGAGTGCTCTAAGTGTAAGGATAAACGGGACAAGATTCCTGCTTTCATGGACCGTGTGGGCTAACTGGAGAGACAACAGGTGAACAGGTATTGTTGGTACATGGTGGCAGGCGCTTTGATCAAAGTCTGTGATGCTGTGAGAACACAGAGAAATCTTTGTGACTCAGAACAGTCACCGTTTATTTACCTCCTGATTCTACATGTTTGTCACCATTTGGGCTGCTCTCAGCTGGGCATGTCTTTTCAGCTTGTCCAGGCTCACTCTTGCTGAGTTGGCTGCAGTTTGGCTGGTCTGGGTGGTCTCAGTGGGGAAGACTTGTAATCTTTCCTTCTCCAGCAGGCTAGTGTTGCTGTTCAGTCACTAAGCTGCGCCTGACTCCTTGCGACCCCACGGACTGCGGCACGCCAGGCTTCCCTGCCCTCCACTGTCTCCCAGAGTTTGTTCAAGTTCATGTCCGTTGAGTCAGTGATACTACCTAACCATCTCATCCTCTGTCATCCCTTCTCCACCTGCCTTCAATCTTACCCAAAATCAGGGTCTTTTACAAAGAGTCCAGCTCTTCCCATCAGGTGGCCAAAGTATTGGAGCCCCAGCTTCAGCATCAGTCCTTCCAGTGAATATTCAGGGTTGATTTCCTTTAGGATTCACTGGTTTGGTCTGCCTGCAGCCCAAGAGACTCTCAAGAGTCTTTTCCAACACCACAGTTCAACAGCATCAGTTCTTCTGCACTCAGCCCTCTTCCATGGGCCAACTGTCACATCCGAACGTGACTACTAGAAACACTCTCCAGCAGTCTAGCTTGGGCTTGTTGATGTGACATCTGGGCAGGGTTCCAAGAGCAAGTCTTGGGTTGGGAACTGGCACTTCATCACTTCTGTCACATTCTGTTGGCCAGAGCAGGTCACAAGCACAGCCCAGATTGAGTGGTAGAAAAACAGATTTCACCCTTTCATGATGAGGGAGGCTAGAAAGTGTCACTAAAGGACATGAATATAGAAAAGAGTAAAGAATTGTGACCATGTTTGCAGTCTGCCACAGGGCTCTTAGGAAGCAGGGGGGATGTGAACAATAAAGGATTTATCTCAAATTTTTAAGATTCAAGATAATAGCATGCTCCTTTTTATGAGCTCTTAATAAAAAGTGATACTGTCAGCTACTGTATAGTAGTGTGTATATGTTAATCCCAAGCTCCTAATTTATCTTTCTTCCCCACCCCCGTTATCCCTTTTGATAACCATAAGTGTTCTTTGTGCGAGTCTGTTTCTGCTTTGGAAATATCAGTAAGTTCATTTGTGTCACTTTTTAAAAAATATTCCATATGTAAGTGATATCGTGTAATATTTGTCTTTGTCTGACTTACTTCACTTAATATAATAATCTCTAGGTCCATCTCTGTTGCTACAAATGGTATTATTTCATTCCTTTTTATGGCTGAGTAACAGTCCATTTATATATATGTGTATACACATGCTAAGTCACCTCAGTCATGTCTGACTCTTTGTGACTCTGTGGACTATAGCCCTCAGGCCCCTCTATCCATGGGATTCTCCAGGCAAGAATACTGGAATGCGTTACCATGTCTTCCCCCAGGGAATGTTCCCAACCCAGTGATCGAACCCACATCTCTTATGTCTCCTGCATTGGCAGGTGGGTTCTTTACTACTAGCACAAACTGGAAAGTGCACACACACACACACCCTTCCTTATATCTTCTTTATCCATTCATCTGTTGATGGACATTTAGGTTGCTTCTGTTCGTGCTAAGTCACTCAGTTGTGTCTGGCTCTGCAACCACGTGGACTGTAGCCCACCAGAACTCATAGAAGTTCTTTCTCTCACTGCCTGAACTGTTCCTATTTTTTATTAAATTTTTTGTTTTATATTGAAATATAGTTGATTATTAACAATGTTGTGTTAGTTTCAGGTGTATAGCAAGTGATGAAGTTATACATATATCTGTTTATTTTTTCAAATTCTTTTCCCATTCAGGTTATTATGGAGTATTGAGCAGAATCTTCAAAGAGCTTTGTATGACTTACCATCTTTAATCCCCCAAGGGTCCTGGTGGCCTTTATTATTACCCTCCCCATTTCACAGATGGGAGACAGCTCTCGAGTTATATTCCATAGCCGTGGAGCCATGACTTGTCAGGCTGTCTCCAAAGTGTGTGCTCTTCACCACCTCACTATTCTGTTAAGAATCTTACGCGCAGAGTGCCATGGACAGCATACTCATGTGTTTTAAATGAAACATTTTAAGAGTTATGTTCAGAGGAGCATTCTGTCTCCTAACTCGGTTTGTTGCCTCTATATTTAGTAACTGGTCCCTGGTGCCTGAGATTGGAAGATGTTTTGATATGGAAAACGAAAATGCCTTTTTCCCCCAGTGATCCAGTAATACCTTGTCCTCCAATATAGGTGACAGAACCCCAGATCTCAAATGATGTTATTTTGGAGATAGTTCACCTCCTCCAAACTCC
Source organism: Aepyceros melampus (assembly GCA_006408695.1). Classification (NCBI taxonomy): domain Eukaryota; kingdom Metazoa; phylum Chordata; class Mammalia; order Artiodactyla; family Bovidae; genus Aepyceros; species Aepyceros melampus. Next base: position 473,640 of record SJXQ01011377.1, read on the forward strand.
TTTCACTTATCCTTGACCCAAACATGTAAACCTTTATTGGGTTTTTGATAGTGCTAAAACATCTGAAGGTACTATCATTCTACTTTGAATTTATAAGATCTACCTTCTCAGAGAGAATCTTGGTGGAAAACATGTTTTAATCTTGTATCAGGTAAGAATTCATGTTTTGAAGGTAGACACTAATAAATTAGACTTTGAATATTTGATTTAAATCACATTTACCTGCCACAAATCCATATTACCACTGGACAAATCACGTCAGGTATTTTTCCTGTCATTGATGGAGCAGCAAACTAGACAGAGTGAATGGGAATGCAGAATTTTTCACAGGTATGGAAACAGTGTGGCCATGTCCAGAGCAGTGATCAGGTCACAGGCACCTCTCTCTGCTTCTTTTTCTGGGGTCTCCTGATAGGGTCATCTCACGAGGTTGTTTCTTTGATACCTCGTATAGTATGAGGACTTAGGCACAATACAGCAGTGTTTGGAGGGTGCGTGTGCATGTAATATGTCTTGTCTGTATGCACACACGTATAATTGCTTTGTGCAGGGCCATATCCATGTACATAAGTGTGCCTTTACACTTCTTTGGAAATAGGAATGTGGCTTTGACTTACTAGAAACATAAAATTTGGCTATTATAGAAAATGATCAGACTAAAATACAATTGATGTCAGTATGTACTACCCCAGACAGTAGGGTTGGTTAACCAGATAGCAACAAACTGAGTTATCAGGATGACAAAGTGACAGTAATTTATGATGAGTAAACAAAAAAGAGCCGCAGATACGACCTGGGGCCGTCTCAAGACAAAAGCGGCCCACCTGAATATTATGGCGCTTGTACTGCTTGTGAGTACAGTCCAGAGGAGGAGCGCTGTGGCGGGGGAGGCCATGGGGCAGAGCTCTCAGGCCGTTTCACATCCGTCAGTGACTTGTGGACGGGCCTAGCAGCATCCCTGTTTTGCAGCACCCTTGTAAACGTTCTAGTTCTGTTGGGACTTCCCTGGGGGTCGAGACTTTGGTGGTTAAGATTCTGTGTGCTTCCCCTGCAGAGGGCATGGCTTCTATCCCTGGTCGGGGAGCTAAATACCACATGCGGTACAGCCAAAAAAAGAAAAACTGTTCCGTTGTGGAAAGTAGTTTTGCCATAATTCTTCCAAAACACTGATTTATTTTTCACTTTGAATGGCACACTGAGTAGTATGCTTTTCATTTTCCTCTCATTGTTCTAGAAACCCAGTAGTGTCCCAAGTTGGTGTGTGCTCAGAATCACTTGAGATGCTTGCTAAGCTTGCAGCCTCTGCACCCCATCCCCAGAGATTCAGGGTGTGACTGGGGAGTCTGTGGTTTCACAAGCTCTGCAGATGGCTCTGAAACAGGTGGTCCCCATTCCTGTCCCCATTCCTCTCCCTAAGGGCTCACAAAATAGGATGGCACCCCATTTCCTGTCCTTGTGAAAACCTGCATCTGGAGCTCAGACATCCCCCGAAAGGGACATCTGAAACCACTCATTGGCCCCTTCTCCCTTTTTCCCAATCCATGAGCCCATTTGGCTCATTCTCCCAACAGTGAATGGTCACCTCTTTACAATGATGAGGACTGGCCTGTGTTGGCAGGAGTCTGGGCCCTCTCAGTTATTCACAGTGAATAGGGGTGGAGAGCATGCTCTTCCTGACTCAGGTCTGATCCTCCCCCAACCCCAGCATAGTTCCTTGTTTACCTCCTGTCCCTTGTTTCATAACCAGGTTGTAGGGAATTTATGCTTTGCTGCGAAGAGCTCCCTTCCCTTTGAAGATTTTTTTTTTTAAAGGCTTTTTCTGTGAGGATACTGTTTTCACTATTGAGTAAGAGAGTAATTGAAGATTATTATATCAGTGAGGTCTAAATATGCAGTAATGTCATTTAAAAATTAACACATCATTCAGTTCAGTTCAGTTGCTCAGTCGTGTCCGACTCTTTGTGACCCCGTGGACAGCAGCACCCCAGGCTTCCCTGTCCATCACCAGCTCCTGGAGCTTGCACAAACTCATGTCCATCGAGTTGGTGATACCATCTAACATCTTATCCTCTGTCATCCCCTTCTCCTCCTGCCTTCAATCTTTCCCAGCTCAGGGTCTTTTCCAATGAGTCAGTTCTTCGCATCAGGTGGCCAAAGTGTTGGAGCTTCAGCTTCAGCATGAGTCCTTCCAGTGGGTTTTCAGTACTGATTTCCTTTAGGATTGACACATCATTAGAACACCACAAAAATTCTTGCTGCAGACAATGGTTGGGAAAAACAAAAACAACTGATGGCAAAAGTTTAAGAAGAAGCATAGTATCTACATAATGTCAGACAATCTCCTGTAAGATATTGATTACAACAGGAAAAACAGTAGCTTTACTATGGACAAACTCTTAGGTACCACCTTAGCCAAGCAGTCAAGATCAAGCACCAGTAAAAAGATCTGCTGATGTAATGTAACCCTGGATGCATGGAGATGGGCACATCACTGCTGTGGTATCCTTCCCTGTAACATTGGATAGTGTCAGTCCAACCATGAGAAGACATCCAACAGGCCCAAATTGCATGCCATTATACAAAACATCTGACCAGTGTTCTTTGTGGGTATTGAGATCATCAAAGGCAAAGCAAGCCTGAGGAACTGTTGCAGATTAGAGGAGACAAGAAAGCTGTGACAACTAAATGCAAGACAGGATCCGGGGCTAGATCCTGTGAGAAATAAAGTCTGATTCAGTTGCCGCAAGTCTCTAGTGCTGTAACACTGTTAACTCACCAGTTTTCACAGTTGTACTGTGATCATCTAAGGTGTTGACATGAAGGTAAGCTGAGTGAAGTATATGCAGGAACCTTCTTCTGTTTTTGCCCCCTTCTCTAAGTCTGAAATGATGACGTAAGACAGAGTTTGGATAAAAAGAACTTTTATTTTCTAATGTATGAACACTACAATAGCTTAGCATTCAGCCACTCTCTTCAGCATGTATTCCCCACACATATTTTTATATTTTAGCTCTACTGAATCATTTGTTGTTGATTAGCTCCTTTGGGGAGTGAGGGGGAGTAACACAATTTTTGTGTGTATTACAAAATGTTTATGACCAACGTAACAACTGGCTGTGTACCCACCCCCCACTTTTAAAAATATGACAGTGCAGTGAAGTCCCCCGCATTGTATTCTTTTATGACATTCTGCCCCTCTCATCCTCGTTTACCACCTACACATAACTGCCACTACTTACAGTTAATCAGTAGGGCTTACTATTTACCAATCCTATCTCAGTGTTTTGCCCTTTTCCAAACTGACATAAATTGCCTTGTGCTGTATCATATCTACAACTTGCTCTTTTGGCCCCACTTGATGTCTGATTCATTCTTTTTCATCACTGTATAGATTTCCAACATGAATACACAATACATATTTGTCTTTTCTCCAGCTGGCAGACATATTGGGAGTATTTTTGGTTTGGGGTTTTGTTTTCTGCATGGTTATTCCTTTTAAGAAGTATTTCCTCAGGTCAAAAGAGATCTCTACTTTTTCTGAGCTCCAGTAACACTGCCCACCACTTTTAGCTTAGCATTTGTGACCTTTCAGCACAATTCTTTTTCTTTTCTCCTGTAGCAGGTAGAAAGCTTCTTGAGGATCTAATTCTCCAAGATGGACATTATTGGAAAAATAAGAATTTAATTTTGTTGACTGAACAAGTAAATACTTAATGAATTAAACATGGTTTACAAACAGATGTTGGGCATATTTGTGTTTATTTTCTTAGTTGTTGTATGGTGTTGCCTCTTGGGGACTTTTCTTGTTAGATTTATGTAGTGTCAGAAACTGGTCACTGAGTTTGAAGTATGGAGCATAAATCAGCTTGAAACTTTAAGAAATCGTATGCTGGGTTTGCAGGCAACACAGGCGCACGGTGTGTGTGTGTGCGTGTGTGCGCACGCACGTGCACACGCGCACGTTTGTGTATATTTAACTTTCAAGGAGAAAGTTTGACAAAATTAGCAATTTAATCTGCACGTTGGCATTACAAAGCAGAAGGGAGTTTGCTAGTTTATATTATGGCAGAGCTCTTGCTTTTGTGTATCATTCTTGTTAGAAAGTTAATATTTAATGTTGATAATTTTGTACGTGTACCCAGAATAGAATTGCCGAATTAGTTCTTTGTCTCCAAAATTCTTTTATTTGATGTTCGTCCTACTCTGAAAACACAGAGCAGGTTTTAGAGCTCTCTTGCCCACCCTGCTTGATTTCCGCAGCAGCTTTGGCAGAGAGAAGTCGTGCTCGTATCATCCATGTTTTACAGGTGAGGAGCACTGGATTGGAAGCCGCCGGAGGTTGTTTGCTCAGGGACCCTAAATGGAACCAGAAACCAGATCTTTCCTGGCTCTGTCCAGAGATTCCAGTTTCATTGCATACACTAAGCAAAAATATTAATCAAGACATTTTTATTTTGATGGCATTTTAATACTTGATTCGGTAGCATAATGCCAATTTGACAGTTCTCCATAGTAATGCAGGGAGTCCCTCGTCACTGTTAGTGGCCCATTATAACTACCTTTTTACTGCCCTCTTTGTTAGAAGGGTTCTGAGAAAAGCTGAAACCAAACATTACAAAAGAGCATGTCCTGACTGGTGTGTATTCTAAAGGAAAGAAAAACCTTATAAGTGGAACTGATAGGATGGAGTGACACAACCGAAATTTAAAATAATCTGAGGAGACAAATGACTTTTTGATAGCTCGAGACCTATAGGAGAATTAAAACCTCTCAGCGTATAGACTGGTGCAGTTGATCACTCACATTGCAATGTTAAAAAAGGCAGAAGCAGGACACTTAGAATATTGTCTTCATGTCAGAAATGCACTTTCGTGCTTGAAAATGATAAAAAATTACAATCGATCCCTACAACTGTTCTGTTCATCTTTATTGATCAGGTGCAAGAAAGATAAATCGCAGCCCAAATAAGATTATAGTAAATGTTAGCATCGTCGGGGACTCTAGGTTGATAGAGAGCCATTCATCATCTCAAATGGTGACCTGTCCACTGCTCCAGCCATCCTGAGCCGGCTGTCTAATCACATACCTATTGATTTTATCTACATCCAGCAAACCTGGATGTGACTGTCATTGGGCAACCCAGATTGTTAAATGCAAAGGGGTCACTGGGTGTGAAAGGATTTCACTTTCATTTTCTCACCAAGCAACAATGATGTATTAAAAAATAAACCACCCCAAGTCATGCATGTGAAGCCTGAGTGAGTAGAGAATGAAGGGACACAATAGGCCACTGCATTGCATTGTGTTCCTTTGTACGGCAGTGCGTTTTGCAGGATATTTCATGGAGTGTGAAGGCTCCTCGGGTCACTTAGGCCACCCCCTACAGGAAGACAGGTTTCACAGTAGCTAGTCAGAATGGATCGTTTTTAATCTTGCGGCCCCAGGAAAGGCATTACTTGGCTCTTACAACTTGATTTATATTATATTGCTTATGTGTTCATTTATATAATAGTGGAAACATTTTTAAATAAAAATTACCTAAATCTGCCTCCTTGTTCATACTGATTAATTTGTTATAAATGTTGATGCTCTTGTGGTCGTATGGAGATGATAGAACAAACGGTACTTGGTAAAGAATCCATCTTGAGGACAAATACACAGTGTAAAAAGAAATGATCCTTTAATATCCTAGGTGGAACACTGGAATGATAGGAAAATATGGTGTGTGAATTTTATATTTGATCTCAAGTGCTCTTTGGTCATGCAGTGGTGGATTCCAAGTACGGGAGATCAAAATAGTCTTTCCAAACTACGTTAGGAATTTTTTCAGGAGGTTCAAATATTGATGACTTACACGAATATTTAGTCTGTGATTACAATGTGTATGCCAACAGTGGTACTATTATTAAATAGATAACCTTACATGTATTTTAAGTGTTCATGTTGCCATCTAAGAAATTTTCCTCCTTCTGGTTGAGTGGCAGCCACAAGATTTTATGTAGTCTTTGAAATCGTAAGTCTTGCACACATGTTGTCCTCTTGAATAGTGAAAACTCTGCTATCAATCTTTATCCACAGAGCTCAGAGTTCTACAAAGTTACCACCGAGCAATACCAGAAAGCTGCTGAGGAGGTGGAAGCAAAGTTCAAGTAAGTCTTTAATAGTATTATCATTATTTTCCTTTACCTTTACCACTCTTAACACGTTAGCTCTCTGGCATACTTGGAAGTGTGTTTGGACCCATATCGCTATCACGGAATTCCGAGTCAAGGGACAGGCCTCTGATGAAAGTGTGTTGCAACTCCATTTTATGAACTCTGGGTAACTTGAAAGCAATGGGGGTAGTGTTTTCATTTGGAATATGATTTTAGTAGGATACCTCTGATTATGAAGAGGATGTTAAATTGTTACCTCTAACAGTAGAAGCACAGAGATCACTCACTTTCATATAATAAAATGATAGGCATGTCCAAATTTGGGTATCAGTCTTTCTCCCGTTTAAGCTGTTTTTATTTCTTCACGTGTACCTTGAAAACATTTAAATCACAGAACTTTCCCTTGCCCTTGATTATGAAGGTGATGTTAAATTGCTCCCTGTATTAATCCTTGGGATGATTAAATGAGTGTTCTGTAATTGATGGATCAGAGTGTCCCTGACCCATAGCCCTGTACTTTCCGTTTGCTTTCAGTACTCACATTAGGTAAGAAAACATCATTCAGAATTTTCCTGAGTGTATAGATACTTCTACTGTGTAACCCCTATTAGTCGCGCATGTGCAAATTAGTGAAGCACAGAAAGGTGTTGTGACAGGTTTAGTCAAAAGATTGTGTTAGGCTCTGACCTCCTTCCTTGGCATGTTTATAAGCATTTGATAAAATGATTAAACCCTAGGATAAAATGTTATTACTTTCTGCCATAGTGTAATTTGTGTGGTAATGGATATTGGTGTTATTTTAATGTTGATTTAAAATATTTTTTAGAAAAAGTATGATTTAAGGTATATTTAGATAGAACCCTCCAGTCTTCCATAGTGAATTATCTCTTTAGGAGCAGACAGGAAAGACCTTCTAAAAATGAGCCATAAATCTCACTCTTAAAGGTTAATGTGCTATCTTCAGAATTTAGATATGGAATTGGATAGATTTGATTTTCAAGACATTCTCCATATGTATTCTTAAAGTTGGGTTTTTATCTTTCCCACGAATGGTAAAGCAGTGTTTTCAAGCCATTCGTCTCTGTACTGTGAGAACCTTTCACTTGGCACCCTGGGTCTGTCTTCTTTGTAATATTGAAGCTATACACATAAGTAAAATTTAAGATAAGTCAAAGGAGATCCGTTCTGACCAGGATGATATCTGAAGTCATAAAGAAGATGGCATTTTAGTTGAGGCTTAAAGAAGAGTATTGAACAGTCAGGAAGGAAAGGTGTTCAAAAGGAAAACCACGCCCAGGAGTTGGTGGGTGACAGATAGTTAAGATCAGTGGTTTGTTGCAGGGAGCCTAGTGCCAGATAAGGTGGAAAAGTTAGTAGGGGCTTTCATTACCTGCTGAACAAGGTGATCTTCATTTAGCCAGAAGTCGTAGTCTTCCAGGTGGTGCAGCAGTAGTGCGTCCACCTGCCAAGGCAGGAGACTCAAGAGGCTCAAGGTCAGTCCCTCGGTCAGGAAGATCCCCCGGAGGAGGGAATGGCAACTCACTCCAGTATTCTTTATTGAGAAATCTCATGGACAGATGAGCCTGGCAAGCTACAGTCCATGGGGTTACAAAGAGTTGGACACGATTGAGCACACACACACACCCACACACAAGTTACACACACATTGCAAGGTGTTTGGCCAGGTGAGCACACTGAGTTCTGTGCTCCTTTAGTAATAATAAACTGACAGTTAATGCGAGGTTTGATTGGAGGCATTGAAAAGAAAAATAAAAAGCCAGAAATACCAGATGAGAAGTCTCTGTAAGTGAAAGAAAAGAGATGGATGCAAAAGTCACTGAGAGATTAGACGTGAGTTAGTGATTAATTGGTGTACTGGTTTGCTAGGGCTGCCGCAGACTGAGTGGCTTAAGCAACAGAAGTTTGTTTTCTCACAATTGGGAAGGCTGGAAGTTCAGGGTCAAGGTGTAAGCAGGGTTGGTTTCTCCAGGGGCTTTTTTTCTTGGCTCTCACGTGACCCTGTTTACATGGTCTTCCCTCTCTCCATCTGTGTCCTCATTTCCTTCTCTTGTAAGTCACACTGGATTGGGTCTACCCTGATGATGATTTCATTTCAACTTACCTCTTTAAAAAATCCTCTGTCCAAATTCACTCTCTGAAGCACCAGGCATTAGGATTTTAACATACAAATTTTGGGGGAGATGCATTTCAGCCCACAGCAAACACTTGGATAGAAGGGATAAAGGAGAAACAGAAATATGAACTTAGTGTGTTGGAAAGAAAATTGGCAGAAGCTGAATTTCACAAACAAGTCTGATTTTAGATGAAAAGAATCTCTCTTCTGAAACCACACCCAGCTGCCATGTCATGGGCCTGGAAAGCATATAGTCCGGCCTGGACTGGCCTACTGCAGAATGAGAGACTGCATGGAGCACAGAGGTAAGTCATGATGACTGACCTTCTTCACAGTGGCGTGGATCTGTAGGGTGGACTTAGTTTTAAGCAGAGCCTCAACAGCTATGGGGTTGCACAGGGTCGGACACGACCGAAGCGACTTAGCAGCAGCAGCAACAGCATCGTCCTCTTTTATCTTTAGAAGGTGGTGTTCTTGATTAGCTCCTACTCTCATCCAATGTAGTAGACAGTTTAACCTTTCCCAAAGCAAACTGTGGCACTTGTACTCAGCTTCTGGGAGTAGCCTCTAAATCCTTGGAATTTCCCAAGTGGAAGAAATGTCTTCTTACTCACAACGGGCCCCTTGGGCCATGTGGTATCAGCCCAGTGCCAAAGACTGAAGTCAGCCACGTGGGTAGCCAGGCCAGCTTATGTGACGAGGCCCTGGCGAAACTCTGGGCACGGAGAAGGGGTGAGCATCCCTAGCTGATGCAGCTCTACGTTTGTCACGTACACTGACACCAGGAGGGTTGTGCCTCCTGGGGACAGGGGGAACATTGCATTGGGAACCCTCTCAGGCTTTGTCCTGTGTTTCTCTTCCTTTGGCTGATTCTCTGTAGCACTTCCCTCTGTAAACTTGTAGTTCTGAGTTTAATAGCTTTAGTGAGTTCTGTGAGTCTTTTTATCGAATTTTCAAAGCTTAGAGTAGTTTGGGAGCCCCTTGAACTTGCAGTTGATACCAGAAGTTAGGACAAAGCCTGCCCGCAGACTTTGCAGTTTGGCTAACCCCAGTGCAAACAAAAATTCAGGAATGTCTGGAGCTGGTTCTTCAGAAAGTAGTTTTCTTTATGTCATGTTTTTCAGCTATTTCCTGCTAGACTGGACTTCCTAGAATATGGTATTTTGATTGGCAGCTTCACGCCAAGGAAATGATAGTGCTTCAGCTGCAAGAGATGTTTACCGCCTTTGAGGGCACAGAGATTCCTCAGTGGAATTCCGTTTCTCCTCAGAAACTTGGGGACCTCAGAGAATCATGACATCTGCAGTCTTTGGCAAGACAGTGTACTGTGTCCTTTCCACTGCAGAGCTGAACTCAGCTGACCCTCCTAGACAGCACACCCTGGAGGACTTTGAGGAGGTTTTCGTTCATTTTATCTGATGGAAGGATTCATTTGGGTACATCTTCATTACAGGAGATGGAAGCTTCTTAAAATGCAGTTTCAAGGGCGCACTGTTACACGCCTGATGGGGGTGGAGGGCTCCATACAAAATCACAGTAAAGAGAAATAATGAATACTCAGAGCATTTGAGGCCGCACGTGATGAATACCAGTTACACTGGTGCATCCTGCAGGACAGCTGATCGAACTATCTTAGGGAGGCTGAAATGTTAACTCACACATCAGTCCCTCACTTTATAGTATGGCAGCAAACAATGGAAACACTTTAGAGCCAATGGAATCCCGCTCCCCACTGTCCCCACTTTGTTTTATTAGCACATCATTCATTCATAGTGCTTCTATGAAACATGCCCTCAGCTGTGTTCTCAGTGTATAGCCATGCAGGAGACAGGTGGGTCTTACCAGCCTGAAACTTAGAAGCTCATCACAGGAGAGCAGGTGGAAGACAGAATTTTAATAACCCAAAGCTTCCAAAAAATCCAGAGTGAGTTTTACTATGGTAAGATAATTGCATCCCTAATAAACACTAAGTTATTAAAAATTATTTATCATTTTTTAATGGAAATTAAGTAATTTGGGATCAAGAATGTGTGTTTACTTTCAGGCAAGAACTTCCCCCCGCAAAAAAGCTTTAAAATTAGCTTTAAAACTGAAATCACTGGGTAAACTCACTGATATATATACACGCACACCTATATCTAGCTTTATTCAAAAGATACACCTTTTCAGCTCAACTGAAATGGTCATTATAAGCGCCTCTTACCACCTTTATCACCCTTTGTTATTATCTGTTAAATAGAGCAAATTATGGTGTTAGTTCTGGGTTAGTTTTCTGGCAGTAATACCATGTTATAGTTCTGTTACTGAAAATTATGTTCAGTATTAATCCTTGTAGTCTACCTTATAGATAATTAAGCAAAGTATTGTATTAAGTGTTATATTAATAGTGCTTATTAACACAGACGGGCCTAGCACAAAGTAAATGCTCAATAAATATTAGATTTTCTTTTTATTATATATTGTTATTTTTATATTAGTATTTTATTGTTGTATCCAACTCATGTTGTAAAACTCTGCACCATTAGAGAAATTTCTGTATCTAGTTCCAGACAAAACTGAGATGATGTTAAAACCTCCTGGGGACTTCCCTGGCGGTCCAGGGGCTAAGACCGCACGTCCACCCTAGGCAGCACAGTCTCCATCCGTAGTCTGGGGACAAAGATCCTCACATGCCACGGGGCAGGGCCAGAAAATTTTTTTTTAAATAACAAAAGAACAAACACACTGTAGGAACTTGTGGAGGTTTCTGTATTTGTTTTTAGAAAAACAAAAAACTCCCAGAAGAGCATTAGAGAGAGATCATAGCCATGGGAGGTTCATAGTCCAGACAGCGTGTAAAGTGCTTATGACAGGACAGCCCAGTACGCGGTGTGTCAGAGCTCTGGGGATGTTCAGACAGAATAAGGAATGTGCAGACGGTGCTGCGGGGCTCTGTGTTAGGTCAGCATCAGAGTCCAGTTGTCTTCAGTGGCTCGTTGTCGATATACCACACCTACAGAGAGGAGATGTTACCACAGTGTACGTACACACAAGTTGTTTTTCAAATACAGAATCAAACATGAAACAAATGTGTAGAGCAATATCAAAGCAATGTGAGATATCGTAAAGGCAGTGTAAACCTTGGGAAGACAACGTAATAGCAAACAGAAGCATTTCAGAGATGACATCTTTGATTCCCATGTTTTCCTTTAGATAATGGACTGGCCAGTTCTACCTTCCATAAAAACATGTATGGCAAGTGACATAGATCTATTGAAAATATTTTTGGACTGATTTCATTAGAGGTGTAACTTTTTAACTTGGCTTCAGTGTCTTCGAAAGATGAAGCGCTCGTAAAAGGACTGTGACTCTGTGCGGTCGGACGTGAATGCTGGTAATGCTCCTTTGTGTGCCAGGCGTTAGCAGCAGTTTTCACTTTTATCCTTAAATGAAGTTGTTCAAACCTGACTTACAAATTTAGGCTCATGGAAGAAGCCTGGGTTATCCTTGTAACGTATTAAAAGATTAGTTACCCCATGGAAGGAGTTTAGGTGATTGTAGAGTATCTGCAGAATGCTTTGCAAGAACTCTTACAGATAAAATGGCTTTTTAAAGTATTATATAGTCAAACGTTTGCATCAACGTAAAATTCTTTTCACTTTAAAATGTCCTTGGTTTTATCAGGGTTTCACTTTGGCCGCGCTGTTTAGTTTCTCTTTGGGATATGTAATTTTAATAGCTCCACTACGGATGAGTTAGTGAGGCTGAGGATGACATGCCAGTGGTATCAGCAGGTGTTTCTCGTGTTCTCTGTAATTACACATGTGGATTATGGACAGTTTTAAGCAACAGTGTTTAAAGATCCTGCTTAATTGGCTGTAAAATAATTAAATAAGATTTTGACTGGCAAATTTATAATTCTGTTAGATGCATAAGCCAGTGGGCTTGAATGTCAATGTGACTTCAGCTTGGAAGTATTAGATTAATAGAACTAATTGTACTGCAGGTACACAGTTTACTCTGATTAATAGTCTTAGAGCTCTTCTAAAAGTTTTGCTGAGTAATTTATGTTACTTACCATTCTGCTTAAACTTTTAATTAAAACCTATTTCCAAAGTTTGAGATGTTTAGCATTGCTGTGCCTCTTCCCGTTTTTTCAAAAATTGAACTCCTATAATTTTTCAGTGATGCCAGCTGCCTCATTGGGGAACTTGCCTTATCAAAAGGATTAAAATTATATACTGTCAGGCATGTATCTGTGCCTGCAGCTGACAGTTTCGCTGCACATCGTCTCTAACACTTATTGATGTCTGCTTATAACCTACTTTCGTGCTGCGTGAATGGCTCTGATATACCAAATGTACATGATAAATGTTTTATCTCTGATTCTCATTGATCAATTTCTAAATGATCAAATGGTTTATCTCAGTAAGGCACTAATTCACATTGATCAAATTCTAAATGACCAAGTCAACTTGGTTTTCTGCTGAACATAAATTGTATTAAAACAACATTACTTGAACACGCTGGCTCTTCCAATGCAGGAGTTATGTTACCAGCAGTTACAATATAACTAGAGTTATTGTATTATAAAGATGTCTCCTCCATAATGAAAAGTTTACACAAGAAGAAAAGAATGCAATATTACAGGAAGAACAAGGCTTCGGGCAAGGATTGGGGCTTTTACTAACTAATTAAATTCCACATTTGTATTGGGCCTTCACCCTCCTCCTTTTTTTTTTTTTTTTTGATGGGCTGTGAGCAGGAAATATAGCAGCTGCAGTGGTGACATTTTATTCCCTACAATCCTTAGAGTCAAGCAACGCCTTGATTATTTAGTAAGAGACTTAGCAGCTGAAGAGGTTAAATTCTAGAAAAAGTAAATATACCTGTACTCCTTGTATGTACACTTGGTTGTAATTGCCTAGTTAGAAGTATAGCATTGTGTGTTCTTTTTATTTTTTAAACATCAACTCACCTCTGACATCTTCCACAGTGTTTCACGTTCCCACTAGAGTTTGTCTGATAGCAAATACCCACGTGGCTTAAACGTAGTCTTGATTACCTAGAACACCTCACTCCTCGGCAGGTTATTTATTATATCTTTGACTTGTGTCTTCCATCTCTAAAATGTAAAATTTAACTGCCAGTCTCTTTAGGGCATTCAAGCTGAGAAGGTTTTAAAGTTAAAAAAGAAAAAAAAAGTTATTATTGATCCTCATCTAAAAAATGGACCTAAGTAGTTGTTTTACTTCGATCTAAGACACCACCTACCATGGGTATAGCAGCCTCTTCTGTCCTTCATCAGGGGATGTGTGGAGAGGAGCCGGCCACCTCAGGCTAAGAAGCTGCGTCATTCTCTTCTCCCACATACCCCAAAATAGCAGCCTAGTTCCGAGGAAAGTGAGACCTGCTCTAGAACACACCAGTATTTGACTATATTTCTTACGATTGGCATGTAGAATTGCTTAGATTTCTAAGGAAACTAGGTGATTAAGGCCTTCTCCCCCTCTTTAAGATCGGATCCCTCCTAATCACTTCTGTCTAGTTAGCTAGTTAGGTTCTTCTTCTTTCTTTAAGTGGGAGCTCTATCCTTAGTCTGCATGCTTAATTCTCTAAGGTAGCAGAAGATTAAATGCCAAGAAACACTAACACCACTTGGGAGTTAGGTTTCCACCTGCATCAGTTCTGCATACATTTAATTATAATTGCCCATTTAGAAGTATGGGGTTGTTTGTTGTTTTTGTTAAGACATGACACCATGAAACTCCTGGAAGAGAGCACAGGCAAAACAGCCTATGGCATAAATTAACAGTGCTTTCCTAGGTCAGTTTCCCAGGCAATAGAAACAAAAGCAAACAGAAACAAATGGAACCCAAGCTCACAAGGCCCTGCACATCAGAGGGAACCACAAGCAAAATGAAAAGACTGGGAGAAAACACTCGCAAATGATGCAACCGACAAGGGCTCAGTCTCCAGAACACACAACTGGCTTGTGCAGCCCAGTCTCAACTCAGGATGGGCAGAAGACCCAGACAGACACGTCTCCAAAGCAGACACCCAGAAGGCTACCAGGCACATGAAAATACACTCAGCAGGGCCAGCCTCAGAGACATGCAAATCCAAACCGCTGTGAGGCACTTCCTCACACCAGCCGGAATGGCCATTATCAAAATGTTCAAACACCAAATTCTGGAGAGATTGCTGAGAAAAGGCATCCCGCTGCCCCTAGACCCATGCTGCTGGCGGGAATGCAGACTGGTACCGCCACCTTGAAAACCAGCACAGGCTGTTGACCATTCCTCACAGCATTCCACTCAATCCAGAAGGGGCCAGGGTAGGATGGCAAAGTGGATGAATATAGGACTAGAAGGTGGAATATAGGAGTAAAAGGGCAGGACAGGGGTATAAGCCCTAAGATGGTATTATCTGTTTCACAAAACAATAGAAACTGCAGCCGTTTCATGAGCATGGGCAGTAGGTCTCCAGGTCCAGAGGGCCACGGTGGAAACCCCCTTATCATTTCGACAGTGTGTGTGAAGGAACTTCAAGCAGTAGCACAGGCCGGTGGAACCAGATTGGCCACATCCTGCCTTCAATCCGTGACCTGGAATTCTCTTCCAGGCCTCAGCAGTGGCAACTGGGGCTTGTTTGGGTTACTCCAGGAATCTTTTTTCCTTTAATACAGTCTATTTATGTATTGCATGGAAATGATCAAAACGAGTCTTGTTGCAGCCATTGGGTTAGTGGTTATAAGCTCCTGAATTCATGATTTGTTCTGCGTGAGGTAACGAATCATTCTGTTTTTCCCCTACAGGAACATTAGCATTGAACTTTCTGCTTTAATCAATACAATCCATTAAGAATCTAGTGTTACTCTACATGGGTATATGAAATATTAATTGCACACTGTTAGTTAGATAAATGAAGATTCTACCAAAATGATAGCTTGTTTCTTTCTTTGTATCATAATATTTAAATGAGAACATTTTATATTCTGAGATGTATGATATTTTAGAATTATTGATCCTTGCTTATTTGAGTAATTAGCTACGTAGCTCATAGTTTCCTAACTGGGATTACTAAGTTTTTCCCTGTTGCTGATTGCAGCAAGAGTTCATTTACTTTTAAAGGATCCAGTTGGAAATAATTTTTAAAATAATTTACTTTGATGTTTTCAAAGCTGAGAAAAAGTTATTTTGCTTTTTGAGTGCCACTCGGCTGCAGGTAGAAAGCAGAGAAGCTTGTAGGGGGGCCAATTAGAGTTAATTACTGTCTGACTGACCGGCCACGTACAGGAAGACTTGTAGGAGGTAGATTTTCAATTCTTTCCTTGTGTCAAATTTTCAAAGTTTAACCATCTAGAGCCTTAAGTATGCTTAAAAATTACATCAAAGAAGTTACCTATGCATAAAAGTAATAGCTGTCAGGATGGTCTCTGGCAGTTTGTATAGGCTCAGCCATATGGTGGTATCTACTTGTGTTTCATCGGTCCCTGGTTTGGTAAGCCTATTCCAAGTGCTATCAGCCCTTCCTGCTCTCAACCAGATAATTAACCTAGGGTTGCCCACTCACTGTATCTAGGGTAAAACCACTGTATTAACATTGAAACCAGAACTTTCAGGGCACTCATACTTGAACGGGTCTTCCTATTGTTTATTTAAATGTATAATGTCTAGATCATCTCTCTTGGTGTCAGTCTATCAAGGATTCCTATTTCTGGCTCTTTGCATTTTTTCTTAACATGTAGGCAAACAAATAACACAAGTTGGTAAATTTAGACTTTATTCATTAAAATGTTCTGCTCATCTTAACACACCATTTTGAAAATACTAAAAATAGGCAAAAGAACAGACTCTTCAAAGGAAGATATAAGAATGGCCAATTAGCACATGAGAAGTGCTAATAACATCATTAGTTATCAGGGAATTGCAAATTAAAACCACTGGAATGGTAAAAATTAAAAAGATTGACAGTACTAAGTGTCTGAAAGGATGTAAAGAAACCAGAGTTTTCCTGCTTTGCTGGTAGGGGATATAAAAGAGCAAAGTCACTTTGGAAGAAGGTTGACAGTTTCTTATCAATTTAAACATTCATTTGCTCCATGACCTAGAAATTCCAGGTCTAGGTATTTAGTGAGTGAAGTTGCTAGTCGAGTCCGACTCTTTGCGACCCCATGGATGGTAGCCTACCAGGCTCCACGATCCATGGGATTTTCCAGGCAAGAATACTGGAGTGGGCTGCCATTTCCTTCCCCAGGGGATCTTCCCAACCCAGGGATTGAACCTGGGTCTCCCGCACTGCAGACAGACGCTTTAACCTCTGAGCCACTAGGTATTTACCCAAGGGCAAAGAAAATACTCTCGGTGGTAAAGAATCCGCCTGCCAGTGCAGGAGGCATTGGAGACTCGGGTTTGATCCCTGGATCAGAAAAATCCCGTGGAGGAGGAAATGGCAACCGACTCCAGTATTCTTGCCTGGAGAATTCCATGGACAGAGGAGCCTGATGGGCTACAGACCATGGGGTAACAAAGATTCGGACACAACTGAGCATGCATATGTGAGAGAGAAAGAAAATACACGTCTCCAGAAAGATTTGTATATCCGTTCGTATCATGTTTATTCATACTTGTCAAAAATTACAAGCCACTCATATGGTCATCAGTGAAGGACTGGATTTAAAAAGTTGTGGTATATTCATATAGTAGAATACTATTCAGCAGTTTTTTTAAAAAAGCAAACCGTTAATTCATATAACAACATAGATGAATCTCAGGAACATGTTAAGCAAAAAGAAGCCAGACACAAAACATTATCCATTATGTGATTCCATTTATGTGAAGTTCAAAAAAAGGAAAGATTGGTCTATACTGATAGAAATCAGCAAGTAGTTGATGGAGGATAGAAGGGGACTTGACTGAAAACAGATCCATGTGAACTTCCTGAGATATTGAGGATATTTGTTTTCTGGGTAGTAGTTACAGGTATATTTACAATTTTTGCTGCAATGTGAACACCTGTCAATGAATTTTTTATATTAATTGTTCTTAAAATATCCTAGATTTCCTAATTTTAAAAAAATGTCCAAAATACTGGGAATATGCTACTTCTAACAGTAATTTGTCCTAGGTAAAATAAGTTTCCTAAGTTTAATCACAGTTTTAAAAAACTTTGATTTCTGATCTTATCTATAATCATATTTGCCTACTAGAATTTGAATACTTTATCTCAAGGTCAGGGCTGTTCGTTCAGTATATTTAATCTCTATACCTAGAGGGGTAAACCTTGCTTTGTTTTCTTAAAAATAAGTTTCCCTTCTTATTATTATTTTCTTTTACTTTAAAAAAATTTGTTGGGTATAGTTGATTTACAGTGTTTCTGTTCTACAGCAAAATGAATCAGTTATTCATAAACATATGTTCACTTTTTTAACAGATTCTTTTCCCATATACGCCATTAGTATTGAGTAGAATTCCCTGCTCTATACAGTAGGTCCTTTTCAGTTTCAGCTCAGTTTCTCAGTCATGTCTGACTCTTCGTGACCCCACTGAACTACAGTACGCCAGACTTCCCTGTCCACTACCAACTCCTGGAGTCTACCCAAACTCATGTCCATTGAGTTGGTGATGCCATCCAACCATTTCATTCTCTGTCATACCCTTCTCCTCCTGCCCTCAATCTTTCCCAGCATCAGGGTCTTTTCAAATGAGTCAGCTCTTCACATCAGGTGGCCAAAGTATTGGAGTTTCAACCTCAGCATCAGTCCTTCCAATGAACACCCAGGACTGATCTCCTTTAGGATGGACTGGTTGGATCTCCTTGCAGTCCAAGGGACTCTCAAGAGTCTTCTCCAACACCACAGTTCAAAAGGATCAATTCTTCGGTGCTCAGCTTTCTTTATAATCCAACTCTCACATCCATACATGACCACAGGAAAAACCATAGCCTTGACTAGACGGACCTTTGTTGGCAAAGTAATGTCTCTGCGTTTTAATATTCTGTCTAGGTTGGTCATAACTTTCCTTCCAAGGAGTAAGCATCTTTTAATTTCATGGCGGCAGTCATCATCTGCAGTGATTTTGGAGCCCAAAAAAAACAAAGTCTGACACTGTTTTCCCTGTTTCCCCATCTATTTCCCATGAAGTGATGGGACCAGATGCCATGATCTTCGTTTTCTGAATGTTGAGCTTTAAGCCAACTTTTTCACTCTCCTCTTTCACTTTCATCAAGAGGCTCTTTAGTTCTTCTTCACTTTCTGCCAGAAGGGTGGTGATGTCTGCATATCTGAGGTTACTGATATTTCTCCTGGCAATCTTGATTCCAGCTTGTGCTTCCTCCAGCCCAGCGTTTCTGATGATGTACTCTGCATAGAAGTTCAATAAGCAGGGTGACAATATACAGCCTTGACGTACTCCTTTTCCTATTTGGAACCAGTCTGTTGTTCCATGTCCAGTTCTAACTGTTGCTTCCTGACCTGCATACAGATTTCTCAAGAGGCAGGTCAGGTAGTCTGGTATTCCCATCTCTTTCAGAATTTTCCACAGTTTATTGTGATCCACACAGTCAAAGGCTTTGGCATAGTCAATAAAGCAGAAATAGATGTTTTTCTGGAACTCTCTTGCTTTTTCCATGATCCAATNTAGTCTGGTATTCCCATCTCTTTCAGAATTTTCCACAGTTTATTGTGATCCACACAGTCAAAGGCTTTGGCATAGTCAATAAAGCAGAAATAGATGTTTTTCTGGAACTCTCTTGCTTTTTCCATGATCCAATGGATGTTGGCAGTTTGATCTCTGGTTCCTCTGCCTTTTCTAAAACCAGCTTGAACATCTGGAAGTTCATGGTTCACGTACTACTGAAGCTGGCTTGGAGAGTTTTGAGCATTTCTTTCCTAGCATGTGAGATGAGTGCAATTGTGTGGTAGTTTGAGCATTCTTTGGCATTGCCTTTCTTTGGGATTGGAATGAAAACTGACCTTTTCCTGTCCTGTGGCCACTGCCGAGTTTTCCAAATTTGCTGACATATTGAATGCCTTTAGTAATATGTATATATCATCCCCAGTCTTCAAATTTATCCATTACCACCACCCCCACGGTCTTACCCCCAATAACCATAAATTTGTTTTCTCTATGTAGCTCTATTTCTGTTTTGTGGATAAACTCATTTGTACCCTTTTTTTAAAATTCCACATATTTTATTAAATTACGTTTGCTGTTATGCATATGTGATATATATGCTATTTATATAAAAAGGATTTTTAGAGGCAGGATCTATACATGAAACATTTATATAGTAACTCTGGTACTTTTTAATATTATAATCTTAGGCAGCAATTTGTTCATACTGTGTATTGAGTGAGCCCTGGCACAATGCTTGAAAACTTGTAAAAGCTTGCATCTTGCCCTTACTACATGTTGAAATGAAAGCACACATGTTCCCACGTGAAAGTGTCGCCAAGCATCCCCCACTTGCTCACATGGCTGCCTTGAGCTATTTAATGTGCTTTCTCATGCACCGGCCAACACTTAAATTGCCCTACTCCTTGTGTGAGTGTGTTTGTCTAAATGCTGGTAATCAACTGCGTCCCTTGAAAATTGATAGATGTGCTCGTTAAGGGGAGTGCTCACTCTTGGCTGCCTTCTCTAGTCACCTCAGCTACCGTTTCTGGATGAGGCTGCAAGAAATACTGTGCAGTGATACATCTGGCTTTATACTCCTTTTCAAGGACTGAAACCTCCCCTTTCAGTATGTTAAACACGCTTTGTAGGGATCTTACAAGCACAAAAAAGTCAGCTATTTGCCAATTGCAGTATTAATACAAGAAAGCCTAAGGGCTGCTGTTGTGTGGTGGGGTTTCTTTTTTTTTTTTTTAACGTGCTGCCATCCGCTCTTCATTTTGTTCTCTTGTGCTTCTGAGACTGCACAAACACCTATTTATTAGTGAGACAGATCCATCTGTGGAGACTCTGAAGTCCACCAGCCCGCCATGGGTATAGATTTCCACAAAGCTGCCTGTGTGTGAGGCACATTCCGTGTGGTTTATGATCAGGAGCCTGAAGGTAGCATACACCTGTTTCTGCTTTTAGGGTGAAAAATGAATTGCCAATTACTGTCGACGTGTGCAGACATGGCACTTCATATGCTAGAAGCTTGCTCAGCCTGCGTTATGCTGGGCTCCCCACTATGAAACCGTCAGTTCTGAAAAAGGGGTGTGTGCTGGCAAGAAGAGAGAAGGGGATCAGTCCTTGATCTGTTCCTGTCTTTTTGTGCGCCTGCAAAGTGGCGGGAGGGAGGTCAGTGCCTCTCACCTCTGTTTCCCCAGCAGAGCTCTTGAACAAGATGAAGTGATCAAAGCCGGACGCCAGCACGTCATCACAGGCTCATTACTTTGCAAGCTGCATGCCCAGATGCTGCTGTTTTCTGATCAGGCTTCGTTGATTTACATGCATAACACTTCCACTATAGCTCATTTGGTAGTATTCACAATTAACCAGTTCTTGTCTTGATAGAGTTTATCTGATACAAAAGACCTTAATGTAAAGAGAATAACATCACTAGTTGTAGCCTGCTTCTCTCAGACCTACTGGTTGTTTGACAAGAAACAGGGATCAAATGTTTTGTCACTGCTTTGTTATTTGTGTTATTGGTGTGGTTAGTGGGTTGTGGGTTTGGAGGTATTTTTGAAGTCTTTGAGATACAAGATTTTCCAGGAGACCAATTTCATCAACTCCCCGATCCCAGGAGTTCTTTTCAATGAGTAGATTCTGATACTCTGTTTTCATTTGTTTGGTTTCTTCCCCCAGTGAAGAGCTGCTCAGTGACATATATTTGTTTTGAAGGGTAGTAATGTGACAGCTCATCATCACTATCAACAACACAGCCATCCGTCAAGGGTCTCTGATGCTCCACGCTCTGTGGGCGCTAGAAATGCAGAAATGGATGTCTGAGTCCCTGTCCTCGGAGGTCTGTTCCTTGTTGAAATTATGAGTTCTACTGCAGAAGTGTCAAAACTTGATGCTGGAATTATAACTGTAACAACTATAACATTTGTTAGGGTTCCCTGGTGGTACAGTAGTTAACAATCTGCCTTGCAGTGTTGGGGACGCAGGTTTGATCCCTGGTCCAGACAGATCTCACATGGCATGGGGCACCTAAGCCCATGTGCCACAAGTAGTAAGCCTGTGCTCTAGGTCCTGCGAACCGCACCTGCTGAGCCTGCATGCCACAACTGCTGAAGCCCGAGCACTCTAGAACCTGCGCTCCGCAGCGAGACAAGCCACCACAATGAGGAACTCATAGCCCCCGCTGTCTGCAACTAGAGGAACTCGCATACAGCAAGTAAGACCCAGTGCAGCAAAAAAACAGCAACTATTTTTTAAAAAAAAGTTTGTTCAAGAAGATTTGTTGAGTATTTAATACATTTCAGGTGGTTTTTATAAACTAGAATACTGAGGTGAAGAGGTGTCATCCTTGCCCTCGGGACATTGACAGTACACGTGAGAAGGCAGAAAGTACAACAGCCGCTACAGTGTGTTAAATGCTTATATAAAGGCACAGACAACACAGGGTGAGGGTGAGAAGGAGGATCTGGACTGCAGGAAGAGGGGCTTTTTTTTTTTTTTTGAGATTTTCTCAAGGTGAGAAAAGGGAGATTGACTTTGCATGAAGAGGAAATCAAATTCTAGAAATGGTTAGACTGAATGTGGGGGAGGTATAATGGAATAGGAGGCCAGAAAGGAAGATTAGAGTCAGACTTCAAAGGACTTGAAATGCTGTTTTTTTGTTGTTGTTGTTGTTGTTTTTAATAATTTAGTTTATTTATTTATGGCTGTGCTGGGTCTTCGTTGCTGCGAGGGATTTTCTCTAGTTGAGACGAGCGGGGGCTACTCTCCGGTTGCGGAGCTTGGCCTTGTCATCGTGGTGGCTTCTCTCATTGCAGGGCATGGGCTCCAGGGTGCTCAGACTTCAGTAGTTGTGGTGCACAGGCTTAGGTGGCATGTGGGATCTTCCCGGACCAGGGATTGAACCCGTCTCTTCTGCCCTGGCAGGCGGATTCTTTACCAGTGAGCCACCAGGGGAGCCCTAAATGCTGTGTTTTGAAAGGCAGAGTTATTGGGATGTGAGAATTGAACCAAAAGTTTAACCTACTCGAGAGTATTTTTTTTAATTGCTTATGCTTGGTGCCTATAAATCTCATCATTAACATTATGGCTTTTGAATTGGTCATTTTTTCTAGAAGTAGGCCAACAAATATATAAATAGGATATTTGGTGCATACATACATGTGTATGCTGTAACAATCACGATTTGCTATTCATATTAATTACTATTAAATATACATGTTCAGTTCAGTTCAGTCAGTCATGTCCGACTCTTCGCGACCCCATGATCCTATAAATCTCATCATTAACATTATGGCTTTTGAATTGGTCATTTTTTCTAGAAGTAGGCCAACAAATATATAAATAGGATATTTGGTGCATACATACATGTGTATGCTGTAACAATCACGATTTGCTATTCATATTAATTACTATTAAATATACATGTTCAGTTCAGTTCAGTCAGTCATGTCCGACTCTTCGCGACCCCATGAATCACAGCATGCCAGGCCTCCCTGTCCATCACTAACTCCCGGAGTTCACTCAGACTCACGCCCATCGAATTGGTGATGCCATCCAGCCATCTCATCCTGTGTCGTCCCCTTCTCCTGCCCCCAATCCCTCCCAGCATCAGAGTCTTTTCCAATGAGTCAACTCTTCGCATGAGTGGCCAAAGTACTGGAGTTTCAGCTTTAGTGTCATTCCTTCCAAAGAAATCCCAGGGCTGATCTCCTTTAGAATGGACTGGTTGGATCTCCTTGCAGTCCAAGGGACTCTCAAGAGTCTTCTCTAACACCACAGTTCAAAAGCATCAATTCTTCAGTGTTCAGCCTTCTTCCCAGTCCAACTCTCACATCCATACATGACCACTGGAAAAACCATAGCCTTGACTAGACAGACCTTTGTTGGCAAATTGTCTTTGCTTTTCAATATGCTATCTAGGTTGGTCATAAGTTTTCTTCCAAGGAATAAGCATCTTTTAATTTCATGGCTGCAGTCACCATCTGCAGTGATTTTGGAGCCCCCAAAAATAAAGTCAGCTACTGTTTCTACTGTTTCTCCATCTATTTCCCATGAAGTGATGGGACCAGATGTTAACATGCATTAAAAATAAGCACATATCAGCCTATATTAATTGTCTCTTAGCAAGGTTCAGGGCCTTGAGGAATGAGACATAAGAAAAAGTAGTTTTGAGTGGAAAGGTGGAGAGGAAGGAGTTCAGGAAAGGTTTAGTTCATAGGATGCTATCTGGAGGAATCTCAGGGCAATTCTGCAGAGAAAGAGCCTTAGGAAATAGAGGGTCACCAAAAGGTAGGACGCTGGTTCTGCATATTAGCCCTGTCCGTGCAGTCTATGGTTTAAGATCATCTTTTAATTGAAATGGTATAATGATGGACTTAAATACTCTTAGCCATGATCTCTCTGTCCATGGTGTCCTGAGAATTCATTTGGTACCAAATTCTGCATGTTTTTGGAAAGAGTGCTTTGAGGCAATTGTATATGGTTTATTCACTTATGATCCCTGTGGGCCACAAGTCTTGGTTTATGTCCGTAACTGCGCTTATGTGCACCCAATGTATATAAAATTAGCTCATGGACTGCTAGTCCTCTTGAAGATTCTATTAGTATTATTAAATGAAACTTTTAAGAATTCTTTCTGCTTCCCATTGCATTTTGTGATCAACTTTTGCCTGTTGATATCCTCCCTGAATGCTTAGTATAAGCAAAAAACATGAAATTAATAAATGCTAATGGATTTTTTAAACTGTCAATATAGTACCCTCTACTTTTTTACAAAGTAAATGTAATTTTTTCCTCTTCCTTCTCAATCCCTTAAAAGTAGCGTGTGAAATTGTAGTTTGATATTCAACTTTCCAAGTTTACCTCTATCCGCAGAAACATTAATAAACATACATGTCTCATTTTTACACAAAATGAGATTATACCATCCATGTATTTTCAATTCAGTTCAGTTCAATTCAGTCACTCAGTCCGACTCTTTGCAACCCCATGAATCGCAGCACGCCAGGCCTCCCTGTCCATCACCAGCTCCCGGAGTTCACTCAGACTCACGTCCATCGAGTCTGTGATGCCATCCAGCCATCTCATCCACAGTTGTCCCCTTCTCCTCCTGCCCCCAATCCCTCCCAGCATCAGGGTCTTTTCCAATGAGTCAACTCTTCGCATAGGTGGCAAAGTACTGGAGCTTCAGCTTTAGCATCATTCCTTCCAAAGAAATCCCAGGGCTGATCTCCTTTAGAATGGACTGGTTGGATCTCCTTGCAGTCCAAGGAACTCTCAAGAGTCTTCTCCAATACCACAGTTCAAAAGCATCAATTCTTTGGCGCTCAAACCTTACATTTATAATGGGTATATCACTCCTGGTCAACACATGTAAATCTAACTCCTGCTTTTCAGTACCTGCATAGTATTCCCTGGTATTATTGTACCATGGTTTATTGAACCCATCTCCTACTGACAGTTACTCAAGATTGTGTCTCAGTAGGTTTTATTTTTTTAAGGCTGTAGTGAGACACATTTGTACATAAATCCTTAGGAACTGGTACTTCTGTTTCCATGACATGGATCGGGTTTGAATTACGACCAGTCCTTCTAACTATGTGGCATTGGGCTACTTAACCTCTTAGGCTTCTTTTTGCTGATAAAGGAAATGTTTATATAAGACCTTATAGGGTTCATACAAGATGTGTAAGCTATGAGGATGAAATGCTGGGTACAGAGTAGGTGCTCAGCCCTACCTGGGGTGATAGCTAGAGATCTACTAGGGTGGGCTTGCAGTTGGCAAGACCCAGGTTACTTCACTTCAGAGGGTTTATCATTGTGAATCTGTTTCCAGCCTCCAAGCCTGTCCGTCTGTCTGTCTCTTTTTTTTTTTTTTTAAGAGGTGGGAGCCCATCTTGTGAAAAATTTCAGCCTTCTTGACTCATGCAATTTAAAAATATTACATTTTGGCAGAACCTTTGCAGTTTTTGCCGCTAGTCTGTAATTCCCCAGAGGTGAATTGAGAAGATTAGTGGTAGAACTTTTTCCATTAACTCTGGGAAAAACTACAGAGCAAAAAAATTGTCCTTTGGCAGAAATGTCAATCCATACTTCTTTTGGAGCATTTGGAAACTGAAGCGCTTGGAAGCTGATTTAATAGGAGAATTGAAAACCTAAATGTATACACATCTTCACCTTTTCTAACTATGACAAGTGAAAAATATACTCTCAGAACTTGATGATGCAAAGAAAATAGGATCGTTGCTCCAGAAAGTACATTAAGGCTGGATCTTTAAAAGATTTGAATGCTATGCTCTTGGCCACGTTCTTCAGGAAACTGATCCATTCTTATTAATGTTGCATCTATTTGTACTTCATGCCATAAAATTCCTCCTCTTCTTCTTTTTCTTCTTGATGTGTAGTGCTTAGGAAGTAGGTTTAAGAAAAAAGGAGTGTTTAATACACTACAGATTTTGCTGTAGCAGCTACCAAGAAAATGTGCTCATCTTCTTGTTTGTGGTTCTTAGTCTTCCTGGTTTTTTTTTAAATGTGTTGGAACTTCTGTTAATTTTTCAGTTCCATAGTGTCAGTAGAGCTATAGTGAAATAATAAATTTCTGCATGAGCAGAATGTTTCTTGGATATAATCTCGATAGAGGTCCTTCAGAGTGCAGTAGCGTGGCTCTAGCGAGTTACTTCTCTTCTTTCCTTACCCCACCTGTTGCATCTGTGAAAGGTGGTCCTCACAGAGATGTTACACAGGAATGAAAGGAGGTCCACTCATGTTCTTGGCACACTCACTCGAAGCAGTCAGTGGTTAGCTAATGATTACAGTCATCGATAGTTCAGGTTTCTGTTCAGTGAATTTTGTGTGTGTTTTTAAATTGACACCCATCATATAATCCAATATATACGTTTCCCTAAGGGATAATCCCCGCATCTGTAAAATTGCCATTGAGAATGTACTGTGCCTGTGAAAAGATGTGTTTGAAGACAAATGTTTTCTGTTGAGTCATTAACCAACGGTTAGCAACACTACTCAAAATAATAATTATATTTTAACAGGCTAGGAAGTACATAATTTAGTTAGAAATGCACACCGGAGGCTCTGTCAGGAGAAACGCAGCTATTGTTAGTATATGGTGCCATCCTCATCTAATCACTTGTCACACCTTTAGAATATTTATGTCTGCTTGAGATTGTAGGCAATTACAGGTTGACAGTCTATGCAAATAAACAAAATTTTCCATAAAGTTGGTTCTGAAGTCAGTTGCTTGGCATTTGGACCCTAATTTTTCCCGGAAATAAAAGTGGCACTTATGGGTAAGTGTCTAGGTTACTTCTCAAACTCCTATTTAACCCCTGATTGTTTGCCGTGAAGAATGAAAGACTGGAGGTTTGGTGGCTTGGGGTTGGAAAGAAACAAACAAACAAAAAAAAGAGTATACTTGCCTATGTGTGTTTAAACTACATTCTAGATTTTAAAAACTAACTTAATCACAAATATAATCTTATTTCTTTGAAAAACTGTTGATCCCTGGAGAGAGTGAAAAGGGAAAACATAAGCCTTGAAAAGAACAACTTCCTCCCTATCTCCCAGTCCCTCCAGTAGTTTGCAAAATAATTTTTTTTTTCTTTAAACGGTGAGTAGACTCCTGTTTTCAAATGAAATCTTGTGTGGGATCCTAATGCTGACAGTATGCTATGTTATTAATATCACTATAGTCAATAAGCTTACTTGCAACCTTTGCTTATCATCAAGAAAACAGTGATGTTTTATTTTCATGAATCCAGCACTTAAACATTAGGAGCTCAGGATGGTGAACCACAGGTCTCTAGCAGTCTCAGCACCCACATTCATTTATTTGGTTGTGCAGTGTTGTGATGATCCTGATTTGTAGTGATAAGTAGTGACTACTGATAATAGTTTTTTTTTTTTTAACAGCTTGCCTTGCAATCTCAAGATACTCATCCATCAGTCTGATCCATATGATTAAAAAACAAAATAAGTTTCTGCTTCAAAGCTAAATAATTGACAGTATCTAATAAATCATTATTTAGAAGTTGGAACTAACATCCCAAACTTACAATGTTGAAGCATACTGTGAAAATTACCTTTGATACCTCCTCAGCCTCTTCTTTTTCCCCCTCTTTCATGGGCCCCGGAGTTGACTCTGTAAAGCAAGAGAGAGTGCCTTTTCCTGTGCGTCTGCAGCTTTGAAATTCACCTTTTCCTCCTCATCAGCTATCCCTGGCCAAGACCGGTCTCACATGTCGGTGACTCTGAAATATTGCTTGACACATCCCTTCTTCCCACTCCCAGCTCCCAAACGCAGGCCACATTTGCTCCTTCTGTGTACAGGTAGCTTGAGCCCTTCTCGTAGCCCGGTGTGCATCGTAGTTGCCTGTGTACCTATCTCCCTTCTGAAGTGAGAGCCTCTGGATGCACGAGCTGCCTCTTGGCCATCTTTGTAGTGGCAGTACTCTTAAACACATGTCCAGTTAGTATCACTATTATTACTACTAAATGGAATTAAAACTCATAAAACATTTTCCTGCTTTTCAGCTTCTACCTTCGGGATGTTTTCACTCTAGAAGGGCATTTGAATTTACAGTAGGGGAAACTGGTATCTAAAAGGCTAAGTGAGAATTACAGACTTTCGGGAATTTGAAGGGTCTGTTACCAAGGTTGTGTATCAGGTTACAGTATGTGAATCTCATTCCTAGTTGAAATGAAACCTTCTTGAGGGTAGGAATTGTATTTATTTTGTTTGTAGATCTCCACCAGCACCTCGCACATATTCTGTACTCAGTAAATACAAGCTGAAATAAATGCACTCAGCAAGTTAGAGGACTGTGGCTATGTGATGTCTCTGTGTCTAGCTAATGGTTTGATTTATCCAGCTATTGCTGGTCTTTATTTATAGGCTGTGCATACAGGGCTGATTTTTGTTGGACATTAGCTGATTGCCAGAATTTATCTCCAGAACCTGCCCTAGGGAAGGCAAGTGCTCCTCTTTGCCGTATCAATAGAGTACTTAAGACAAGAGCAAAATTAAAAATATAATGAAATATTGTTTATTAGATTAAGATTTGTCCTTCCTTCAATTTAGATTTCTATATAAGACACATTTTTGTTAGGGAAGGATTACTGATATGTGAAAACTTTTGACCTTTGCTGTTTCCAAGGACTATTTTTCCCTTCTGTTAATGTACACAGATTTGTATATTTTCAAAACCAAAATATACCTAATTAATATTTTCTGCTTGAATTGACAGCATGACATCTTCAAGTCAGGTAGCTCTCTACCACAAAAGCCAATTAAACACTTCATATAACAAGTTACTTTCTTATAAAAGCTAACTTACCTGCCTCCCCCTATGAGGTCTCTATATACAGTGTGCTATATACAGTTGAATACAGTTACCTGTATTCAACTCGACTGTAGGTACTTTCTGAGCAAGGACCGATGGAACCAAGGCAGAGAGGAGAAAACTCTATACTTGAAGGCAAGGAAAAGAGAAGCCATTTCTTTTCCTGGCTCAATTAAGACTGTAGTGATCGTCAAGTCCCATTAACCTAGCGGGTCACTACCTTGCATGTATTAGCAGCAGTCCCACTGTAACCTGTAGCAGTCTTGCCACGTCATGGACACATTTATGAAGATGGATAACAGTGAAGGTTCAGTGTTAACTTTTATTGTCAGGCAGGCTGTACACGAAACTGTCTGGTATTGGCTTTTGCTTTGATTTATGAGAAGGTTGCCACATGAAGAAGACATCACGTAAAACAGCACTGCTAGCAGCAGTATGATTAGATGCAGTTGTAAGTATAGCAAATAATTACTAATAGATTCATCACCCTCTCTTGCCAGTTCCATACTTTGGATGGGTGGATCCTCTGTACAGTACCTTCCCCTTCCCAAAGGATTGGGTCCCTCACTTGCTCTCACCTGGGTTAGCATGTTCCTCCAGAGGTCTCCTCTGAACAGTAGCTAGCAGTGTGATGCTGCTCGTCTAAGAAGGAATCGTTAGGTAGTCAACTTGACGGTCCCCTTCTCCTGCCATGAGAGCAGCAAGTAATCACCTATTGGTTTTGCCTGAGGCCACACATGCGCGCACTCTCCCACACACACCCCGGAGAGGGAAGGACTCTGAAAATCTGGCTCTTGAATATCTGCAGCAGCTCCAAGGAGTAGCAGGTGGTTCTTCTGGAAAATGGCACCTCTAGCTTCTTGCTCAATAGGACTTTTGTCCCCAGGGAGAATAGTCATTGCTTCGCCTTGCTTTTTAGTTCGATGCACGTTGGTCTGGTGGAGTGTCTTTTATGCTGTAAAAACTTTCCTTCCCTTTGAAATCTTTGTTTGGTCTCTGTAGTTCCAGTTGCGTCTTAATATGCAAGAAAAGCAGCTGTGTTTTCCTTTAAGCAAATATAATTGTAGGGGAAGGCGTCTCTGTTTATCCCGTGGACAACCACATTATGGGTAATGCCAAAAAAAAAAAAGGAAAGAAAGAAAAAGCCTGGGACCCCAGAGAAATGACGTAGGTCTTTTCAACTCTCTGTAAAGCAGAGGAGTGCTGCCCTTTGTGTGGCCACTGCCTGCAACCAGCACTTTCTTGAGAGTTAGCAGCTGTGGGGAGCTGGGGACAAACACATGCGCAGGAGAAATCGCCACCTTTCTTTCCTCACAAGAATAGATGGGGGCGGCCCGGGTAGCTCTGGTCTGTGTCCCTAGTTTTCAGGCAGCCACATTTCTGAATTTTCTGCATTTATTTTTGGCTGCGCTGGGTATTGATTACTGTGCGCGGGCTTTCTATAGATGTGGAGAGCGGGAACTGCTATAGTTGCTATGCTGGGATTCTTCATTGCGGTGGCTTCTCTTGTTGTGGAGCATGGGCTTAGTTGCCCTGTGGAATGTGGGATCCTCCTGAACCAGGGATCAAACTTGTGTCCCCCACATTGGCAGGTGGGTTCTTAAGCACTGGACCACCAGGGAAGCCCCCCACATTTCTAATCATAGTTGAACCTACCTCCGTTTCAATACTCCAGATTATTTTGAGACTTTATTGAATTAAATTGTGGCAAGGTAGAGCCGTCCTCTGATCTTCTGTTAACTTCTTTATCCAGGGAGATGCTCAGTGCAAGTGTGGGAGGTGGGCTTCTCTCAAGTAGTAGAATGAAAGTATCCAGGCAGAAGCAGACATGAGTGATCCTTGGAAGCAGAAGGTGGCCCTGGCCCAAGCAGGTTGCATCTAATAGCTTCGGCTGCCTGGAAGGCTCTGTGCCTGGAATGGCTCGAAGTGATCAGGCAGGCCCTGCCATAAAGCAGGACACACAGCAGCAGCTGGGGAGAGTCACGCTTGGCCCTCCACTGCAGGCGGCAGGCAGGAGACAGTGCCCAGGAACTCTGCTCTCTGAGGAGGGGAGCCATATTGTGAAGGCTGGACGTGAGATGGTGTCATGAAGGGCTTCCTGAAAAGAGAGCAATTAAGCTCAGAGTCGAGTGAACGACTGTGCTAACAGATGGGGAATGCTTGTCGCTCAGTGTCTGGCTCTGCAGCCTCTCCAGGCAAGAACACTGGAGAGGGTAGCCTTTCCCTTCTCCAGGGGGTCTTCCCAACTCAGGGACTGAACCCAGGTCTCCTGTATGGCTGGCAGATTCTTTACCAGTTTCACTTTCAATATATAAGGCAGGTACTCCTTAAAATGCTTGTGCAGGCTCTAGTGATTGTCATGAAACTTTCTTCTAAGCACATACTTTTTTAAAAGGGTGAATGCTGAGCCTGAACCTCATGCCAGCTTTAAAAGCAGACATAGTTAAGATCAAGGCTTAAACTTGAATAGGGGCCTACTCTTGTGCTCCTACTCTTTTTCTCCAGGAAGTAAAGAAATAGACTGCTAAGCCCAGATAATTTTTCCTGGCTTTGCGGGCCTTTTGGAGGGATGTGAAATGAGTCAGAAAGGTGTATTGTCTGGTCTCTTCCTCACTTTCAGAAGCCTTGGATTTTGTACAGCAAAGTTTTGGTTGGAAGAAAGCCAGGCTTCCAGTGAGAATCAACATCACACAGCCTTAGCTGCAGGACCACAAGGATGTGTAGCACTGAGAGAGTCAAACCCGAGGCTAAGACTGGAACACCACGGAGACTGGAA
The DNA here is from genome assembly GCA_006408695.1 of Aepyceros melampus. Classification (NCBI taxonomy): domain Eukaryota; kingdom Metazoa; phylum Chordata; class Mammalia; order Artiodactyla; family Bovidae; genus Aepyceros; species Aepyceros melampus. The sequence goes on from SJXQ01011377.1 coordinate 505,163, forward strand.
GGCTAAGGGATCTGGAGTGCCCTGATTGGTGATGTCTGTCATTGGCATGCGCATTAACAGAGTTGCTGGTTTTCCTTTGATTTGCTACTCGTGCTTTAGAAGCCTATATAAAATCTGTTTACCTCCCTTAATTGATAGCACCTCCCCCGAAATAGGAAGGATAGAGAAAGGAAGAAGGAAGAAAGGCTTGTAGTGCAATTTTAATATCTTTCTCTTTTCACCGTTTACATACCAGCAGGTTTGGGGAAATGAAATAACCACAAGACAGGGCTTTTATGTTTTATTACCTCTTGTCCTGACATAGCTCCTAGTAGGAAGGCCAATTTCTTTTTCCTTACTTCAGGTCACCAGAGCACCAGTGGGACCATGACTGGCATTTACCGGGACTTAAAAACGAACTTAGGATTGAAAATGCTGTTGGCAAAATGTCTTTAATGTGCAGTCGTATCTGCTGTTTTCTTTATAATGAGTAGGAGAATATATTAACATTGCACTGTGGTTAGTATTTATAATACATGCAGAGATATTAACCTTCAGTGCATTTCTGAGATAGTGTCTCATGGATAGAAGCCTTAGTTTACAAGCAGGGAAATAAGACTGCACTCAAATGACCTCTTTCCTAAATACCCAAAATAGTAAAACTCCATCTGTTAAACGATTCTTCCTTCAGTCTAAATACTGGTGCTTATAGCTAATATTGGAGACTGAAAACTGATAAAAATTAATCGTATTTGGTAGAAATTAATATTATAATTGATTTACCATTGTTTTGAAAAGTTTAAATGAAAGCATTTAGTACTTTATTTTATTATGTGCGTTGTGATAACAATTACCTCATCAGTTCATGCATTTTGGATAACCAAGCCGATCACATGAGTGTGCCTAGTCACTCAGTTGTATCTGACTCTTGTGACCCTCTGGACTGTAGCCTGCCATGCTCCTCTGTGCATGAGATCTTCCAGGCAAGAATATTATTCAGACCTTAAACTGAAATTACAGTCCTGAGCAGCACATCAAGATCTTCCTCTCTCAAGACTCTTCTTTCCGAACTGAAACAAGTTGCCGGGCATAACCAGCCAGCTTTTGGGTGGTTTACATTGATCGGATTAGGCAGATACGTCTAAAATGTCTACTTCATGATATGCTGTATAGCCACAGCTATTATATACTTCTTACCATGATATGAGATGAAACATATAGTGAAACTCAAAGTTTACAAGCTTTTACATCATCTTAGTCCTGTGCAGTTAACTTCTGAGCAGTAATCAATCCTCACATGTCTGTTGAGGTTTTATTATGTGCAAGGTCCCAGGTTCTCATATCCTTCACAATGGCTGCTCACCAGGCACCAGGGAGACCATCTTTAATTTCTCATCAGTATTACAGAAAAGAAAACCCTCTGGTGCCAAGCTTCCCCCAGTGCCCACCGTGGCCTGGGCCGCAGGGCCATCACAGTAAGTGCTGTCCTTGCCAGTCTATTTCGCACCATCTGAAAATGAAAGCATACTCGGTCCTCTCACATTTCTCCCCGCTCCTGAGTGCCCTTTGGTGGTTAACGTTTTTGAGGGTGGAGCTAGGGGGAACATCTCACGGTGTGAAGGAACTGAAAAGTTAGCCGACATTTTTAATTAACACTGGCACTTCTGGGCCTCCTGCTGAGGACTGCCAGCCTGACTTTACAAAATGACATTTATGACGTGAAGGATATAGAAACTCATGGAAAGCGGCTGAAAACCAGTTTCTGGCCTGTTAGAACACTGGTTTAATGGCAATTGAACTTTAACTGTGTGGTGCTGATTATTCTTGAAATGTCCAGCTTGTTTTAGACAGGACTTTGCTGCCACAAAAGGAAATTAAAGCAGTTTGCTGTCGATTCCGTGGAGTTCCCCCTCAGTACCTAGTCACAGGCAGCAGCGCTGCCACCAGCAGTGGGCGAATCTGTGCCAAGTGTAATTACTCCAAATACAATTCCATTTATTCATAGGGAAGGCTGTTGCTCCACGTGAGAACATAGTTGAGAGAAGAAAAGATGTATAGGTTTATGTTAATTATACTCCCCATGCTGGAGGTTTGATTTTCACATGAGTGCGACTTTTTAATCCCTTTATCCGAAACACAGGAACCTTGTTTGCCACCATCTGAACTGTTTGTAGGCACCTTCAAGTTATGTGCACGGTCACCAACTTTCACACGAATTGTGTTCTAAAACTTGGTTTTTAAGTTTGAAAGTGGAACCCATTTTTCTTTAGAAATAAGCTAATAGCTAAGAGGTTCGCAGAACAACCTCCCAAAGTTTATCAGTTGAGATAATAATAACAATAGTAATAATAGCAGCCACTGTTATTTTGTTAAAATGCTTACCATGTAGCAAGCATTATATTGAGAGCACATGCATTATCTTACTAACGTTTACAACAGTCTTAAATGTTAAGTGCCCATGAAGAAGTTGCCCTTTAGAGAGGTTAAGCAACTTGCACCAGCTTCCACAGCAAGAGAAAGGTGGAACCCAGGTTTGGACGTAGGTGTTTTAGCTACCTGATTCTGTGTTAACCATCAAAGTAAATGCTGCATGAATAAGCAGTGACTGTATTGTGGAAGCTAACTTTGATCATACTGCTTTATTAGAAAAAAGCTCATCTTGATTCCACTTGGGATGTTAGGAACACTTGCCTCCCCAGTGTACTAGTTTGGACATACTTCCTCATACGTCCCCCTTATGCCTGCACATTCACCCGGGCTAACATAGTGGCAAAGAGAAGTGGAGAGGGTGCCCTGGTAGCCCTGTAGTGATGGGCCTGGGCACCCAGTGGTGTTTGGCAAATGCTGTGCCAGGTTCTGGAAATACCGTGGAGACTAAACAGACAGGAGCCCTACCTTCTTGGAGCTTACAGACTAATGGGAGAAATGACTAGTCTCCCAAATAATGTGACAGTTATAGCTGTGCTAAGTTCTGTCTATGCTATGAGAGCGTATGACATGGGAATCCACCATGAAGGGTCAGAGATGACCCCTTTTCAGGCTAAGATAATGGGTGTTGGGGGAGCTTTATGGAAGGTCTTTTAAGCAGCAAGATCAGCCTGTGTTAAGGCCCCAAGGAAGGAGCATAGCTCCTTTGGGGTTCTGAAAGGAAGCCTGCAGGAAAGCAGAGTGGAGAGAGATGAGATTGGGGTGAGGGAGAACGATGTCCTACTTGGCTATAATTAGTATTGTGAATTTTATCCCAAGACCGGTAGGACGTGTTTAAAAGATTAGCATATAACCTGTAAGTTATAAGATTCATTTAAAAAGGGGCACTCCAGTTGTTGTATTCATAGTGAATTGCAGTAGAAATGAGACTGGAGGACTTAGAATAGAAACTAGCAGAAAACTACCTATGAGATTTTAAAAATATTCCTGGTGGTGGTGGTGACTTGATCTAGAATAATGATGATGGAGAGAAAGAGGTCGATTTCAGATCTATTCTAGAAGGTTAATTGATAATAAGACTTAGTGACAGATTGGATATTGGGAATGAGAGAAGGGTATATATCAAGGTGATTCCCTGATTTGAGAAGGTCCATCTACTGAGATGGGGAAGAAAGAACAAATTGAGGGCAAAAGAAGGAATTGTTTGATTTTAAACATGTGGCACATATAAAATCTTCAGTGTGAATAGCAGGAGGCAGTCACCTGTAGGAAGGCAGGACTGAAGATATAGAATTTGATAGCTGTTAGCACATCAGTGGCATTAAGGCCATGGGAGTGGTTGAGATCATGGTGGAGAGAGTATAGAGAGAGAAGAGCAGAGAAACTCCCACATCTAGAGATCTGTTAGAAGAAGAGCCAGAGGAGAAACAAGGAAGGAAATGTAGTGTTTACAGAAGCCAAAAGCCCCTTTCACAGGGGGAGAATAATTTACTCAAGCAAGTCCATGCCAGTGGGTCCTACAAAACGTTTACTAAGAATGGTTGGATGTGGTCACTTGGGTATGGATAGAAGCAAGTGGATGGAAGGTAGGGAGTGGAGATGGCTGTCAAGAATAGTGTTTGCTAGCGTTGGGCTTTCAACAATATGAAAGCCACTAGCCATGGGTGGCTGTTTAGATTTAAATTAAGTAAGATATAAAGTTTTACCTTTGATGCATTAGTCACCTTTCAGGTGATCAGTAGCAGTACGTGACCTTGACCAGTGTGTTGGGCTGCATAGACACGACCGTTTCCATCACTGCAGGGAGTTCTCGGATTAGCACTCTTCTAGAGAAGGTAGGCAAGCTCATGAAAATGATATAGTAGGGGAAAAATGGTTATCAGAGAGGCACCCTTTCTCCAAAGTAACTGTAGAAAAGGTGCAGATCCAGATTTTATGGTGGGTCAGTGAGGGAGTTGTCTCTTGGTTTCTGTTTTTCTCGGTGAAAACTAGAAATATGGTCAGGAGTGAAAGGGGAATGGAAATGGAATGAAATAGTCATTGGAAGGGGGCAAGAGTGAACTTACCACAGAACTGTAGAAACATGGGAGGCAGCAATCAGTGGCTACCTGTGAATTTACCCTGGTTATATGATTTCCCTCCAGAAACACTCACTGGAGAGCTGCATTAAAGGACAGTGGCATGGCAGACGTTGGGAGACTGGAGCCGTGTGCGAAGGCTTAGATTAATCCTGCTGAACTGGAACCCTTGGGGAGATATGAAACTAATGGGGCTCAGCGTGGGGAATCCAGTCCAGGACACGAATGGAGAAATGCGTTGTTTGGTCCTGCAGCAACACACCACTTTCCCTTTATATAGAAACCTTTGAGGTTCCTTCCGCCTCTGAAATGACCATGTGTGAGGCCCATCATAATCATCTGAAGAGTTTGTGTGCAGGAGGTTGTTGTCTTCTCTACTTTCATGGTTAGTCTTGTTAATTTCTGTCTCCACAGCAGCAGCTGAGAATGTTAAGCCAATTTGCCAAATCTTGCCTGTCCTCAGAAAAATGCCGAAATCTGTTTATGTAGCACAAGAGGTGAGACTGGATGATGTGTTACAGCATCAATACCAAGCACTTTTATCAGAACCGAAAAAAGAAACGCTTGAACTTCTAAACTAAAGAGTAGTTGTGTGGGTGTTCCACAGATGCACGTGTAGTTCACTGTGATTATATCCCGTATAAACTCTTCACTTTTATCTGTTACGAAGTTCTTCGGTGGTGTATCCCTCATATGGGGAAATATTAGCTCTTTGAGTTTATAATATACTTGTCTTCCAAAAATTGGTCAGTAGTGTTACCATAGATTAGTTGTTCTTAATGATAGAGATCAAACATGGTCTGAGTTAGTGACCACCTTCTAAGTTCTTTTCTCTACCAGTTCCTTGAACATATCTACTTCCGAAATGCAAAGAGTTCCCCCCCCCACCACCACCCTCCATTCCAGGGCCTTTCAGAGACTTAAGAGATTAATATTTATAATACTTTCCAAGTTTCAAAGACGTAAAGCACTAGGTACAAAATCATGTTGTTTGAGCACTTAAAAAAAGCCTCAATATTCAAACCCTTTGAAATTGAATTTAGTTCCTATGGAAACTTATCACTGTTGTAGATAGTGCCCTCACCCACGGGTGAAAAATAAAATCAATTCAGAGAATGATTCTGTAATTTTATAACATGGCTTGGGAAGTCGACGTTAGGAACATGTGGAGTTGTGCTCTTTGGCTCTTACACTGGTTCATATCAGATTGCGTTTGAAAACAACCTTGCGTATGTCGCCATCTGTGCTTCACTTTGAGGCCAGACTAGGTGTATAGTGGTTTAGCAGAAGTTTCAGTGGAGTCCCTTTCTCCTGATAACATGAGTAGTAGCTGATGAGAAGGCAAGGGATATGAGACATTTTAAAAATAAAATTAGTTATGGGAGGGGAGGGGGAGGGAAGAGTCCCAATTGCCCCTTAAGAAAGGTGGGCATTTGCAGGTTATGCATTTAGTAGAACTCATGTTGATGAGCTTGAAAAGTGGGCAGCTGAGGGCAGACTGTTCGGAGGCTGATAATAACAGTAGTCTAGGCATGAGATCGGCCCTGGGATTTCTTTGGAAGGAATGATGCTGAAGCTGAAGCTCCAGTACTTTGGCCACCTCATGCGAAGAGTTGACTCATTGGAAAAGACTCTGATGCTGGGAGGGATTGGGGGCAGGAGGAGAAGGGGACGACCGAGGACGAGATGGCTGGATGGTGTCACTGACTCCATGGGCGTGGGTCTGGGTGAACTCCGGGAGTTGGTGATGGACAGGGAGGCCTGGCGTGCTGTGATTCGTGGAGTCGCAAAGAGTCGGACACGACTGAGCGACTGAACTGGACTGACCTGAGGAATAACTGTAGCTTAACCGAGGGTGATGTAGGGGGAACCGAGGAAGGGTTGAAAGTGGAAGACTTTTCCAAGAAGGAACTAGCAGTCTCAATGACTTCTTCAGTAGGAAGTATTCAATCAGAACAGAAGAGCCAAAATTGAATGCGTGATGCTGAGCTAACAGTACCGTGGTTGGTGGAAAATGGAAGGAAGATCTTGTCTAGATAAGAAAATGGAAATCAAAGAAACTGGCCATATCCAGCTGTTGCCTAGTCTAGCGGTCTTCAAGATAGAAAGGATATGAGGACCATCAGATTGAGTCCCTAGCTTCAGAGGGGTAGGATTACTATCTGCGTATTTTACAAAGAATTGAAACCCCTAGAAACCTAAGATCACAGAGTTTCTAACTGATGGAGAGCAACTAGAAAACCCACTTCATCACACGCAAAGCAAAAGGAGAGAACCCCCAGAGGGAAGAATAACTTCCAGAGGAGAAGAACAGCAGGGACAAAGACCTGAGCTCTGGAAATAGGTCCCATTTACACGAGAGAAGGAGGTTGGGAGAGAGCAATGAGCAAGAGAAGGGACCAGCTCTCTGACAGACAAGAGTCTCACAGATAGAGAAATCTATAGGCTCTTCAAACACTTAGTGATACATGCTATTCCCAATGGCTCGCCCTGTGACTTAAAATAAGCAGGCAGTTTCTCTGTCTCATTTCTCACAAGGTTTCTGAGGTTGAATCAGAAGGGCTGGTGCCAAAGGCTGGCGTGTCCAAAGGCATTCCCAGGTTTGCGCTCCCATCTCAGCTCTTCCGTCACCAGCACTTGCTGATGCCTTTCGAAGGAGAATCCTTCTCCTGGGTTCTTCCCTTTCTTCCAGTGGATTTCTTCCCTTACTCATATGAATTGCCCTTGCTGTCAGATGATTCATCTAGCTTTTGGGATTTCCTACTGAAAGACTGCCCTAACTCCTCCATCTCACCAACCCCACTTTTAATATTTCTTACTGTGGACTTGAGCTTTAACCAAGAGGTCTGTTTTTCTCCTAATCCTACCCACGTCTACCCTCCTTTCTGCCTTCTTGTCTTTCTTTTTAAAGACTCATAGTGGGGACGTCCTTGGTGGTCCATTAGCTAAGACTCTGTGCTCTTGATGCAGAGGGCCCGGGTTTGATCCCTGATCAGGAAACCAAATCCTACATCCTGCAGCTAAGACCTGTTGCAGTCAAATAAATAAATAAATAAAGACTGTTGAATCAAAACACTCCCCTTTTCACACAGCCTTCCCTTCCACCCAACTTTTGAGTAGTTCACTTCTGCTAATTACTATACTTAATGGAAATTCCTTTATTGCTTACAGAGCATGTCCTTGCTGAAAGTGTTTATGGCTTTCTGATCTGTATGTAAATTTTCATATGAATCTTAAAAAAGTTCATTAGTGACATCACTGCCTCCAAACTTTCTTCTCTTCTTCCTCAACCTTTCCTTCTTCCTCTTTTCTGTTTGGAGTGCCTTGCTGTCCTGTCTCACTGCCTGGGCCTTTCTTGTTCTTTAAGACTTCTGAATTCGTTCATCTGAGACCTTTTCCAGTCATCTCCAGCCAGCTGTGCTCCCTCCTTTCATATTTTTACTGTTCCCAGATGTGCCCCATAAAAGCAGCTCTTATAGGATGAGTATATGACACACACACACACACACACACACACACACACACACACAACCTGCTATAGAACAAGCACTCTGTAAAGGATGTTGAACTAACCTAATCCTACTGCCTTTATCTCTTTACTGCCTATTTTCTTATTTACCAATTTCCTGCTGTCTGACCTCTGTCTTATGCCCTCTAGTGAAATTATTTCTCTAAATTGCTGGGGATTGAATTCCACAGCGTTTTATTGGGCTGTATTCTTTTTGCCTTTTTCCTCTTTCATGAAGCTCTGGTTTCCCAGCCTTGTGATGCTGTGTCATACTGGTTCTTCCCTTCACTCCCAGTTCTCTGACTGCTCCATCTTCCTTCCCTGTCACCTCCCCCCACAACAGGGCTGCTGCCCAGGGCTCAGGTGTCCCTCTGCCGTCTCTCTCCACACTTCCCGCCTTTTCTTGCTGGGAAGGCCCAGTCCACAATGGTGGCCCTGTTCCTAGTGCTGAGCTCTAACTCCATACTCTAGATCTTGGTGGGTTGTTTCCACTTGGGAGCAACATCACTTGAGCACTTTCATTCTTTAAATCCCCAGGTGTAAGCTATGCTACTGCACAATTGCACTCATCTCACACGCTAGGAAAGTAATGCTCAAAATTCTCCAAGCCAGGCTTCAGCAACACGTGAACCGTGAACTTCCTGATATTCAAGCTGGTTTTAGAAAAGGCAGAGGAACCAGAGATCAAATTGCCAACATCCACTGGATCATCGAAAAGGCAAGAGAGTTCCAGAAAAACATCTATTTCTGCGTTATTGACTATGCCAAAGTCTTTGACTGTGTGGATCACAATCAACTGTGGAAAATTCTGAAAAAGACGAGAATACCAGACCACCTGACCTGCCTCTTGAGAAACCTATATGCACATCAGGAAGCACCAGTTAGAACTGGACATGGAACAACAGACTGGTTCCAAATAGGAAAAGGAGTACGTCAAGGCTGTATATTGTCACCCTGCTTATTTAACTTATATGCAGAGTACATCATCAGAAATGCTTGGCTGGATGAAGCACAAGCTGGAGTCAAGATTGCTGGGAGAAATATCAATAACCTCAGATATGCAGATGACACCACCCTTCTGGCAGAAAGTGAGGAAGAACTAAAGAGCCTCTTGATGAAAGTGAAAGAGGAGAGTGAAAAAGTTGGCTTAAAGCTCAACATTCAGAAAACGAAGACCATGGCATCTGGTCCCGTCACTTCCTGGGAAATAGATGGGGAAACAATGGAAACAGTAGCTGACTTTATTTTTTTGGACTCCAAAATCACTGCAGATGGTGACTGCAGCCATGAAATTAAAAGATGCTTACTCCTTGGAAGGAAAGTTATGACCAGTCTAGATAGCATATTGAAAAGCAGAGATATTACTTTGCCAACGAACATCTGTCTAGTTAAGGCTATGGTTTTTCCAGTGGTCATGTATGGATGTGAGAGTTGGACTGGGAAGAAGGCTGATTGCCAAAGAATTGATGCTTTTGAACTGTGGTGTTGGAGAAGACTCTTGAGAGTCCCTTGGACTGCAAGGAGATCCAACCAGTCCATTCTGAAGGAGATCAGCCCTGGGATTTCTTTGGAAGGAATGATGCTAAAGCTGAAGCTCCAGTACTTTGGCCACCTCATGTGAAGAGTTGACTCATTGGAAAAGACCCTGATGCTGGGAGGGATTGGGGNTGGAGAAGACTCTTGAGAGTCCCTTGGACTGCAAGGAGATCCAACCAGTCCATTCTGAAGGAGATCAGTCCTGGGATTTCTTTGGAAGGAATGATGCTAAAGCTGAAACTCCAGTACTTTGGCCACCTCATGCGAAGAGTTGACTCATTGGAAAAGACTCTGATGCTGGGAGGGATTGGGGGCAGGAGGAGAAGGGGATGACCGAGGATGAGATGGCTGGATGGCATCACTGATTCGATGGACTGAGTGAACTCCGGGAGTTGGTGATGGACAGGGAGGCCGGGCGTGCTGCGATTCATGGGGTTGCAAAGTGTCGGACACGACTGAGCGACTGAACTGAGCTTAACTGAGTTACATTAGTAGTAAAACCTCTCTCGGAGTTGATCACCGCAGGGAAGAGGTAAGGGTACTGGCATGTAGTTTTATGCTTGGGTGACTCAAATGGAATTTCACCAGACATCTCACCCCCCAGTCACTCCTCAGCTGGGAAAGGAGCATAGACAGTTCATCACAGAGGGTAACGCTTTTTGAAAAATTGTAAGTGCTTAAAAATAGAGGCCTAACGTGAAAGTGTGTGCTTGACCATATTTCTGCACAGGCTGCTGGTACCACACTGCTCAACTGGAAGATGCTCTGATTCTGTGCTACTACAATAGTTAGATTGCATTGATGAAAATGATATAATAAGTCCTATGAAATAAATATTGCTCCAAATATGGGAGGATTACCTCTGGGAGGCTGTGTCTGGTGTTC